>JARHVA010000103.1:1085000-1465000 GCA_037957365.1 Torreya grandis
TTGTGGACATCCCCCCTCTATGTCAAAAGGAGGTAGGACTAGTTTCCTTCTCTTTATTCTTCTTGTAGTAGTTTCAGATGGACCCTCAGTAGCTACGAGCTGGCCAGTAACACTAGTGCCCATAGCATCTTCTTGTACAATCTATTGGGCCTGCTCTTCAGGGGATTCCTCCTCATTATTACTCTCTTCTTTTTAAAGTTCATTATTCCCTAGGATTAAAAACTATTCCCAACTTAGATCAGTCTGATAGAGTTTATTTCATGTTTAGTTATCAACCATATTAGGCAATGATGGGATAAGGATTTATCAATACCCTTCTAGTACTCTTTAGACATCCTTTTTATAATGTTCTATAGGTTATTTGGAATATTAATGGTATTTTCATGCCTTAAATGATTCAAAAATTTAAACTAAAGAGTATAAATTAGGGAGTACCTTCTTTCATATGTCATATATCTGATAATATACGAGGCTATCTCCCTCTAGGTTGTGGGTAAGCTGAATATCTCCACACCACCTTTCTTCAAAACTAGTCTTTCATCTCCTTGGCAAAACTATTGTCTGGCTTCTTGACCATTGGGTTTGTCTTGCTAGTTCTCTCCTATACTTGGTAGCCCAGTTGCCTGCACACCAATTCTTTAGTGACTAGGAATGTGATGCCGTGTATAGTAACTTGGTCTCCAATAAAGGATCTTGAAAATTCCCTAACAAGGGGTTCGAAAAAATGCTACAATTTATCAAAATAAGGTCTAACTAGCTCTATTGAAGATAACCCAGCTGGCTTGATCTTCCTAAATTTGCCTATAATCCATGGGTTCTCTCCTCACAACTAACCCTCCCATTATACTAAGTTCAACTTTTCTGTCAATCCTTTCAACTAGTAATTGGCAACACACTTTATTTGGCTTATAAAAATATGCCTGTATCAAAGTAGGGTTTGTTCAACAATGATGGTTTATGGTTGTAGGTTTCGAAATTGCATGTTATGCCATAATTTAGCTTTACATGAAAGGTTGTACTTACAAAGGAAATTAATCAAATTTATTAGTTTATCTATAAGGTATTATGGCATCTAATCCCATGCGTATGGATCTCGTAGTGTATGGTATTCTCACCCACAACACGTGAGCTATCACATGTCCTCAAGTGACATGAAGTGAATAGGATGGAAGGGATAGAACAAGGTCATAATTAGGGGTATAAGTGTGGGTTAGAACATCATCATGTGGGTTTAAGTGTGAATTGAGGGGTATTAATGAATGACATATTTCATGATTTAATATGATTTTCAATATCATACATGCTATATTAAAATAATGAATACTTTTCAATGATAAAAATATATAGCATACTTTTTTAACAGTTTACCTAGGGTTATGTCAAGGATTTGCATGTGAGTTTTTGCATGTGAGTGATTGACAGAATGTAATGATTATGTTTATAGTTGTAATTGGAATTAAATGGGCCCCTTTAGAGTAATTATGAGATCACAAGATTTTAGGCTTCTGTGGTGCCCTCAGCTCACTTGCATATGATTCATGACAACCTATATAGAACTAGAATAGGGGTTTTAGACTTGGATGAGATATTATTGCTCTCCTACCCCAAGGTAGTTATTATAGAGCTAGGTGATCCAATTCAGGTGTTGCATGAACATGTAAGAGGATAGTTGAAGGTGTTGTTTCTTTATGATCTTCCTCTGTATGATCCTGCATGATTAGCACGTGTTGTCTTACTGCCTATGGATTCTACCTAGTGACTTTGTCTTGTTATTCAAGGGTAAGCCTGAGTAAGGTTTTGAATTTTTTACTCTAATCCTCTTTCAATCCTCCTCTGACTGGTTTAGTGTCTTCCTTATATGCTTAAAAGCTTATATCCAAGGCTATAGCTTAGAGTTTGGAAATAAATATCCTGCATGTTCTTAGAGATATGTTAGGGTATGCCTACAGTAACTAGAGATGGTGCACTTAGCAACTACAAGGTTGTGCCTAGATATGGAAAAAGTGCTCACAGTAGCTATAGAAGAACCCATAACAACTAAAAGAGGTGCCTATAATAGCCATAGAAGAGCTCATATAAATTTAAGGAGGTACCTGTAGCAGCTACAAAATAGCCCTTAGCAGTTGGAAAAAGATGAATAGTTTGCTCAGAATGATTATTTATTTTTCTTTTTTTACCCCTAAATAGCCAGCAAGTTGGTTTTTTATTTAGGCCTATTTTAAATTTATAGGTAGCCAATAGGCTAGTTTTCTACCCAACAACTACCAACAATGCCTAAAAAGGGTTTTCATTGTTGGTTTTTTTACTCTAACTGTTGCCTATAGTAGAATGTTTATTCTAGATCCCTACCAAGTCAGCAATGAGGGTGACTGGTTAAGGACCAAGTGAAGGTCTCAGTCTTCATGCCAGAGGAGGGATAGAATGTCCTCATATCCTTCTTCATCTATGTATTAGTTGGTTCATCCTTTGTCTGGTGAGACATAATGCTGATCCAACACATCATTGTATCCATTTTGTAATTGTGTATGTGCTTAGAAAACTCCTCCTAAGTGAGTGGATTTTTATACAACTTTACTCTGTGACCATTGACCAATAGATTTAATCTTACCAATTCAATGGTTTGAAATTGCATTGCTCCATTATCATAAACATGTTCAATCTCAAATAGATTAAGCCATCTGGTTTGGAGTTTGCCCTTGTGAGCCTTGCATTTTGAATCAAAAATAAGGGCCCAATCTCCTACATTGAATTCTTTGGTCTTAATGTACCTGTCATGTAAGCTAATATATTGGTGTTGTACAAGTTATATGGTCTACAATGCCTACTATCTATATTTATCTAAGCCATTCAATTGCATAAGCTTTTCATTTTGTGCTTTAGATATATCCATCCCAAGTTCTAGTGTTGTCTTTAAGGAGTTATGCTCAAATTCTATTGGCAAGACAATTTTTTTCCGATAGACCAACTCATATGGAGTGATTCTTGTAGTATTCTTCCACATGATTCTATAAGCACAAATAGCTTTAAGAAATCTAGCCTCCCAATCCTTATGGGACATACTAACAGTCTTGATCAAAATATTTTCTAACTCCCTATTGGTGACTTCCACCTGTCCATTAGACTATGGATGATATGGAGTTGATTTCTTATGCCTAATCTCACATTGTTTGATCAAAGTAGTAATTAAACTAGAATTGAATTAGGGTCCTTGATCAGTGACTATTTCTCATGGCACACCATATCTTGTGAATATTTTTTCATAGAGGGAAACTACCACCTTCTCATCTTTGACATGTGTAAGAGCCTTGAATTCCATCCATTTAGTGAGATAGTTAGTACATACAAGGATATACTCTTTGTTGTTAGATTTTGGATCAAAATGTCCTACAAAGTCTAGGCCCCATTTTTAAAATGGTTCAAGTACCATTTGAGGCTGCAAAGGCATCTCATCTAAACATGTAGTTCTCCCCATATATTGACATCTGTCATAATGAGTAGTATACCTTATTGCATCTTTATAGAGTGAGGGATTATAATATCTTGTATGTCAGGGGATCTCTAGCTCTACCAATTAGAGCACAATTGATTACTTTCTTATATGCAATTAAACACGGAATTATACCAGAATGATAAAGTAGCTAGAAACTTGAGACAACAAAAAATTTGAGAGACAATACACACTCTTGTATTAAATACTACTAGAAGAAAATACAATAAGGAAGATGCCACTTCTTCCTCCACCTCAAAGGCTTGCCACACCTCAAGACCTTCTTCCCTCTCTCTCTTGCTCAACACAACAACTCTAAAGCCTGAGTTATTATCCCTCCTTGAATGCTTCAGCTGATCTCCTTGACCTTACACCTGTAGATCTCCTTGACCTTGCTTGCTTCAATGCTTTTACTTGCCTTAGAATCAATTACAATACATGCCTTATGGGTCTTTAAATAGGATCCCATGCTTACAAAAATAGAACTCTAACTACTAAAATTAGACACACAGACCGCGACTTAAATTAGCCCCTTAGCATGCAAACATTTGGTTCAACTAACTAACTGTTCGTGCAACGAACAGTTCTGGACCGCACAGGCGATCGACGCCGGTCCCTGCTTGTCTGGTGCTGCCATCGCCGGTCTCCTTCTCCACTGCATCTGACTGACGTCGGTCATACTGCCGACGCTGGTGGCTCTCGTTCTTCAGCATCCTTCCTTGTGCCTGCAAACAGTTGAAGCTTTTAGCTCCACACCTTAACAATCTCCCACTTGGAGATAAACAACTGCAACTTGTACCTGTACCTATACACCATCTATTTTGTTCCTTAGGCTCTGTATCCCTCTTCAATGTCACTCTTGAAGACCAACCACCACGTAAACCTGTGATGCAATACCTATATCTTATGCCACAAGAATTTTGCTGCTCCCAAATTCTCCATGACATAATTCTGAACCAACTCTACCCTTAGCTCAGAAAACTCCCTGTCTATGAAACCCTGCAACAAGTAACACAATACAGTAACAGGATAATGTAGCTAATATTATCCAACCTGGTAAAGATAAAATACAATGGTCAAACCTCCATTGTTCTGCAACATAATCAAGACCATATACCATAGCCTTCTGTCTCATGTGTCCATCCACTCTCTTCTCTAAAACGAGAATCCATCCCTCTATCTAGTGCTTTCTTCCAGCTGACAACACTACCAACAAATACCTGTTTGGTTCTCCAAGGACTCACACTCCTCATCCATGCCAAGCTCCCACTGTTTCTAGATTCTACCTGCATTTCTTCTTCCATCTTCCTAGTTCATGACTATCAGTAAGCAATATAAAGAAGGTGAACAATGAATATGAGGTTCACATACCTTTCCTAACCTCCACATGGGTGTTTGAGACTTATTAATTCACCCAACATCCGTTCCAGTGACCGATCTAGGCCATCTCCCAGTCTGCTTCCGACCGATGTCGGTTCCCTGCACTGACCCTGACTGCCGACGTCATTTCCCTGGCTGACGCCAGCGTCACTCCTACCGACGTCGGTCCTTATGACCAATGTCGAACTTCTCCAGTCCAACCTACCGACCCTGCTGGTCTGCACATGACAGATGTCGGTACTTGGATGACTGACGTCGGTGCCAAGCTACTGACATCTGTGTCTGTGTGTTCCTATAAGTGATGAAATTTTCATCCGCGAGCTCTTCTTGGATCATACCTCTGTCCATGTTGCCCTGCTCAGATTTATTCAGCCCCTGTGACTGATCTCTATCCTTCATCTCCTCCATAAACACCAAGGCTTCTTTGTTCCTGTCAAAAGCATCAAATTTCCTCTTTCTGTAATGAACTGTATCTGTGCTTTCCAAATTTGAACACATACCTTTTGAATCAAGAACTTCCATTCCCTTCCTATTCTTGTGACCAAGCCTATTAGGCCACATCTTCGAATCTACACTAGAAGTAGAATCAATAATACAAGTAGACAGATAAAGAGTATCTACTTTCTTACCTCTTGCTAGAACAAGTGCTCCCTTGGTAACCTTCCAAGAATCCGCTATGAGGGTTATTGTGCATCCCTCATCTCCCAACCTTCCTATAGAAATCAGACTCTACTTCAGAATTGGAACATGCATGACCTCTTTCAACACCCACATGTTGTCAATCTGCAATCTCAGCTGCACTTTCCCTTTGCCAACTATCTGACAAGGCATACCATCCCCTAAATAAAGAACTTCAAAGTCTCCCTGTTCATACTCATAGAACAAATATCTGTTTGGGGATGCATGAAAAGATGAACCAGAATCTAAAATCCATGATCCTACCTGACTATCTGAGGAAAGTATGAGAGCATCCTGCATCACAATATTTGCTTCCTTTGCTTCTTCCATACCTGCATGTTGATTCCCTTTATCTCTCAACCAACACTCCTTCTTTGTATGTCCTTTCTTTCCACAAAACCAACAGGTAATACCTTTGGACTCGAATCTCCTTCCCAACCTTGATTTCCCTTGCTCAACCTTCTCCCTTTGCCTTTCCTTGCTTTCTGCACTTAGAGCATTCCCTGATGATTCACCTGTGCTTCTCCTGCGTATTTCTTCATTCAAGATCACACTCACAACATCATCAAATTTTAATATTTTAGAAGCAGATGCAGAATTACTTACTGCCATAACCATACCGTCCCAACTTTCAGGCAAAGAACATAAAATCAAGAGAGCCTTTACCTCATCATCAAAAACAATATTGACTGAAGCTAGTTGGTTTACCAAACCATGGAAATCACTGAGATGAGTATGTACTGATCCACCTTCCTGCATTTGCAAAGTAAATAGATGCTTCATAATATATACCTTATTAGAAGCCGAGGGCTTTTCGTATAAATTTGCCAAGGACTTTATCAACTCTTTCATTGTCTTGCACTGTGATAAGCTAGAAATCACAGATGATGCAAGGCTCAACCTTATGGAACTGAGAGCCTTCTGATAAAGAATGTTCCATTCTTCATCCTTCATATCTGTGGGCTTGCATGCAACCCCACCCAACGGTAAGTACAAATTCTTCTGGTACAAATAGTCCTCAATCTGCATCCTCCAATGTTGATAATTCTTGCCGTTAAACTTCTCCATTCGTAGTCTACTTTCTTCTGCCATTGCTGAACTCCCACTCAATCAAAAAACCCTGTGAATGACCTGTAATCAAAAACAATACCCTACTTCCTGCAAACCGTAGCTCTGATACCACTTGTCAGGGGATCTCTAGCTCTACCAATTAGAGCACAATTGATTACTTTCTTATATGCAATTTAACACGGAATTATACCAGAATGATAAAGTAGCTAGAAACTTGAGACAGCAAAAAATTTGAGAGACAATACACACTCTTGTATTAAATACTACTAGAAGAAAATACAATAAGGAAGATGCCACTTCTTCCTCCACCTCAAAGGCTTGCCACACCTCAAGACCTTCTTCCCTCTCTCTCTTACTCAACACAACAACTCTAAAGCCTGAGTTATTACCCCTCCTTGAATGCTTCAGCTGATCTCCTTGACCTTACACCTGTAGATCTCCTTGACCTTGCTTGCTTCAATGCTTTTACTTGCCTTAGAATCAATTACAATACATGCCTTATGGGTCTTTAAATAGGATCCCATGCTTACAAAAATAGAACTCTAACTACTAAAATTAGACACAGCCCGCGACTTAAATTAGCCCCTTAGCATGCAAACAGTCGGTTCAACTAACTAACTGTTCGTGCAACGAACAGTTCTGGACCGCACAGGCTACCGACGCCGGTCCCTACTTGTCTGGTGCTGCCGATGTCGGCCAACTCCCTGCCGTCGCCGGTCTCCTTCTCCACTGCATCTGACTGACGTCGGTCATACTGCCGACGCTGGTGGCTCTGGTTCTTCAGCATCCTTCCTTGTGTCTGCAAACAGTTGAAGCTTTTAGCTCCACACCTTAACATTGTATTCAATATTTTTACTATTATATGCTTTGATACAAAATGCCCTCCATAGGGTTCATCATGGTAGGCTTTGAGGACATCTAAAACTTCATCTTCTCTAAGACATATTTTGATGATAGAGTCAAGCCCAGTATAGAAAATAAATCTAGACAGCCATGAATACCTACCACTTTTTTGAATCAAATCTCTTCTTTGTTTAGGGAGGAATTGCTCTGAGAAAAAACTTAAGGAAAGGTAGTTATCAATTTTAGCATACCAAGGTGTGGTAAGGGTGAGGGAGAACAGATGCTCATCTAGAAATGATTCATCCACTATGGTATCTTCTTTAAGGGATTGTAGGCATGATTAGAAATCATCCATGATGTTGTCCCTACTAGGCTTATCTACAATGGTGAGATCAAATTCCTATAATAAGAGCAACTATCATATCACTCTGATTGAGATAGCTAGTTTGTTCATAAGGTACTGAATGGTTGCATGGTCTATATGAACAAAGACTTGATACCTTGTGATGTAGTGATAGAACTTTTTGATAGCATAGACTACTACAAAGAACTTCTTTTCAGTAATTATGTAATTTAATTCTGCTACTTGTAGGTTCTTACTTACAAAATAGATGACATAATTGAGTGCTCCCTAGTTTTGGCCTAGCATAGGTCCTAGAGAAGTATCTGAAGCATCTATGTGAATATGGAAAGGAAGCTTCCAATAAGGACCACATAGAACAAAGGTGGTGGTCAATAATTCATTCAATTCTTTGAAGGTTGTATCACAGGCAGGAGTCCAGATGAATTTAACATCTTTAGTTAAAAGAGTGAATAATGGTGTTTCTACTTTGCTAAAATTGTTGATAAATCTCTTGTAGTAACTAACATGTCTTAAAAAACTCCTAACATCTTTCTATTTTTGAGGAATAAAGAGATTTTTTATGATGCTGATTTTTGTAGGGCTAACATTAATTCCTTTAATAGATACATGGTGGCCGAAGACAATGCCTTCTATCATAATCATGTAGCATTTCTTGTGACTTAAAGAAAAATGGTGCTCCTAATATAATTGTATCACTTTCTCCAAGTTTTTCAAGTACTCATCAAATGTTTATCCATAAACAGTGAAGTCAGCCATATAAATTTCTACACATTCATTTTCCATATCTATAAAGATACTCAAGATAGCCCTCTAAAATATTACAAGAGTGTTACATAACCCAAAATGTAATATAACATAAGCATAAATACCCCAAGGACAAGTGAAGGTGGTCTTTTCCTGGTCCTTGAGAGCAATTCTAATCTGGTTGTAATCACTGAAGCCATCTAAAAAGGTAAAATATTTCTTCCCTGGTAGTGTGTCCAACATTTGATCAATGAAGGGTAGAGGAAAATGATCATTTCTAGTTGTTATATTAAGTTCCCTGTAATATATGTATACATTCCATTCTCCATTTTTCTTTGGTATAATTACCAAAGGTGAAACCTATTCACTGTCTGAGATGGGGTATATAAATCTAGTGGTCAGTAATTTCTGCAATTCCACTTTGACTATTTCTATAAGAGATAGATTCATCTTACGTTGTGGTTTTCTAATTGGTTGACACTCTTATTTGATATAGTTATGATGTGTGCATGTTTCTAGGTTGATTCCATGTATGTCTTCATAATCCCATGTAAAATAACATTGGTTTGCATGCAATATGCTGACTAGATGCTTTTCCTCATTTGAGTCCAACTTGTTATAATAAGCAATCTTTTTCCTCAAGAGATTTCTATTTACCCTGAGAGTGCTTTCATCATTTATATATTGCTAATGAATCTGGTTTGGCTGTAGCTCTGAGGCAATATTTGGTGGAATATTTTTGTATAGATGTATTAGATTTATCTACTTCCCAAAAGCTAGAAAATAGGCATTCAATATATTACAAGTGGCTAAGATCTATAGAATGAGTTTGGTAATTATTCTAGAGCATGTTGGAGATAATTGTATCATCTTCTTAATCACCTAAGGTGCATGCATGGTCTATGGTGAATATAATAATCCAAGGAGGCTACTCTATCTCATCTTCTTTAGCCCATAACCTATGCTCTGGTGCTAAGGCTAGTTGTGTTGGGGGATAGAGGACTAACTTCTTAGTGTGGTTACCATTGTAGATCAATATGTCATCTGATCTACAGCTGATGAAGGCATTAGTTTTGGTAAGCCAAGGATGTTCTAAGATAAGAGGATATCCACCTAAATTAGACTTAGGCTATAGCACAATGAAATCTATAGGATACTCCCAAGAATCTACAGTAATGAAAATATCTTCAATGATTCCTTTTGGTATGACTGTAGACCTATCAGGTAATTGTACCAATGTAGATGTGAGATAAATATTATTTAACTATAGTTTGTGCATGGTTTGATTTGTCATTATATTTATTGCAGACCCCAGGTCTATCAATATATTGGATAGTTGTTGATCATAGATTTGGACTATTACTACTGGGCATCTTGGATATGAATATTTCTTTGGCAAGGTGTTTTTTAGCATAAGGTCTGTCAGCTGGCCAATCATATGCACTGTATTGAGATCCTTCTTCTTACTTCCAAGTTTATGTAAACATAAGTCTCTAACAAATTTAGAATATATGGGCACATCTTTGATGGCCTAAAAGAGGGTAATTTTAACATAGAGATTTTTGACTTATCTTATGAAATCAAATTTAGGCTCAATTGCATGGCACTAAAGGGTAAGACGTTCTAGAAATGGTGGGATTATTTTAGCAATAACTTTATTTACTAGTTCAGAGAGTACTTGTGGTGGTGAGGGTGGGTTAACATGATCTTCTAGAGTTTCCTGATCTGACTCTATTATTATGGGTGAGATTGGAGGTGGTAGAACTTTCTCTGAATGTAAGTGAACTTCACTGATGTTCACCACATATGTTAGGTACTAGATAGGTTCAATGTTAAATATTGGTTGAACTGACTTATTTTTAGGGTTCTACATGGGTTGGGTATAAAGTTGATTAGGCTTGGGTACAACTTCTACATTGGGCATAAGAATAGGATGTTGTTGTTGTTACTGTGGAGGGAATCATCCTTAATGATTTCCCTAGGGCTGATTGGGTCTCCAAGGTTGCTTCCACTAGTTTATGAAGGGTGGACCTTGGGGTGGTTTCCAAGCTTATGTCTAAGGTGGGGATGCATTTTGTGGAGGTTTTCATGAGGTGGTGGGGTAGCTTGTCTGAGGTGAATGCTAGATGAAATTAGGATGTGGGGATGCATTTTTATGAGGTTACTAAGAGGTGGTGGAGTAGCTTTTTTGAGGTGGTTTCCAACTAGAACTACGAGGTGGGACATTCATCCATGGACTAGTCCAGTTGGTAGTAGTATTTGGAAATTATGAATTAAAAGAGATAGATTTTGTAAAAGGTGAATTTTGTACCATACCTGGATAAGATGGTCATTGAACCCATGAATTTTTTTTGCAACATAGAAAATGCGGTTTCCATCTCCTCCTACAACATATAGCTCTACTATTGCTAGTTCTTTACCTGTGATGTTAGCTACTTTAACTCGAACCTCATGACACCTAAAATCTATCTTCCTCCTCTTACAATCTAAACAATAGATGGTCAAAGCTTGATCCAAGGCTGCTTATTTTTGCTTTGAGTGTAGGCTATCCAGATAGATGGCTAAATGACTAATGATTCATGTTTCATGTCTTATAATAGGTTACTTCAAATTTTGATAGGCCACTTGTAGCTGTAAGTGGAAGCTTGTTGCCCCTAACTTTGTTTATGGCAGACCTATAATATTTCTTGCTCAATTCATTGATGCCTACAAATGGAAGATGGGTGATATATCCCCCACTCATTAAGTCCAAGGCTAATAGATAGTCTTTTCAGTAAGATGAGTTTTAGAGGTTCTTCTCCTAGTGCACTTTACTTGAATTTATGTACACTGAACATGAACCATTCAACATAGACTTCTAAAGATTCATCCCCTTCTTGATTCATCTTAAAGATGTCATTTATTTTGTAACTTCTTATTCATCCATATTCCTGATACTTATCCAAAAATTTCTTTTTTATATCCTCCCAAGTGAGGACTGAATTACTACCCAATCCCATGAACCAACAAAGCGCTGAGTCATTGAGGGTGGCTGGAAAATTTTCTAATTTTTGTGCCACCTGCCTATAGTCATAGCTTCTACAGAGGATATTAAATTTGAACAAAAATGTGTCTGGGTCTACTGATAATGTACCTCTAAAATTGGGCAAGGCTGAGGGTGGGATATTTTCATTTATGTTATGCCTGTTGCATCAAGAATAAGAAATTCAAAATTAATTATATCTGGAGTCTTGTTGTCATCCACAAAGTCTCCTTCTTTGCTCATGATGGCTTTTCTTATGATATAGATACTAGAGGTACTCAGGATCACATCTTCAAATTCTATATCAGTCCCTTCATTTGTATGATAGTAAATGTTTATTTTTTGCTTTGTAGTATTTTTTCCTGATGAGATATTTGAAGATTCTCCTGAGCTTTCTTAGATTTGTTCAATAAATCCTTAATAGAATGTTTTTCTCATGCTACTTTTTGGAGTGTTTGGTTCATGAAGTTATTCTCCTTTGTTTCTCCTTACTAACTCAGTTAATGCTTCCTCTACTTCTATTTCCTTTTTCAAATCCAATAGTACTTCTTCTGTAAGCTACTTCATTTGGTTTATAGTGTTTCCTTCTTCAAGAGTCCTTTGGCTTATGGTGTATTTTTCAACAGGATTCTTAGTTGTTGCGGGTACTTGTAGTTCTTTCCCAATAACAACTTGTGGCTTGTTTGGTAGGAATCTCCCTTGAGAATCTCTCTCTTAGTATAAATGTTATGCTACACCTTTTAGCTGTCATGTTCCTTCCTATACAAGATTAATGTCTTTTTGTTTTTCGAGTGCTTGAAGGGGTTGTTTCAGAATGAGTAAAAAGTACAATAAAAGAGTGCCAAAATCAAAATATTTGGAATTGAAATTTTAATTCTAGAAAATAGTAAACTTATCTACTTAAAGCAAAAAAATTACTCTAAGAAGCAAAAAATGAAAGCAAAAAAATTATCCCAAAAAATGGGAAATGAAAGAAGGAAAATTAAAGGCACACTTTGTATAAAATAAATCACTCTTGCAGGAAATAAATCTTAAAAACATGAACTATGTAAATTACAAGATTGCAAAGAGGAATTCAAGGCTTATACACCATTTATTTCTAGAAACTTAGACATCTAACATAAGACATCATAGTTCCCTCGCTCAACTTTCCTGACTAGAACTATATGTCTAAGAACTTAGACATCTAGCAGAAGATACTATAGTGTCCTCACTCGACTTGCTCGACTAGGTAGAACAGTGCATTAACCAATCTTAAAAAAAACAATGATTGATTTTATAAAATAATAATTGATACCCTTCTCGATAATGGCATCAAAATGTTGTGCAAATTAATTACCTAATGAATACTAGATTCTTGAGTTTGATTAACATAATTATCAACCTAGGATGCATATGATTTTTGAGGATGGCAGCACTATATATGCATTATTGATTCATAAATCAAATTGATTTAATAGTTGTAATATAATGAACTTATATTGAATTCACTAGATAGTTATACTATGAAACTATTATGATAGAAATATATAAATACTTCACACTTATAAATCACACATGCATCACACTTTATATAATCAGATTAATAATGAAATATACTTACACACTCTTAACTAAGGAGGGTCAAGATCTTTGCTAAAACTTATTTTTAGAGGGCCCTGCCTCATTCAGAATTGAGTTCCAATCCTTCTCTGAGAAATTTTCAAAATCTTCTTACAGAATCAACTTTTTCAATATTCAAATCTATAGCAATTGAAGATTGTTATAGAAGATTACAATGGAATGACTTATATAGTTATATTAACTATCTAATCTTCAATTTCAACTCAGTAACTCCTAATCTGATCTAAGTTTTTCCATCAAATATAGAAGGTAGTTTATTAACTTCTAGCCAAAGACACAAAACTAAGACAAATATAAATAATTTAGAAACTACCCTAGTCAACCTTCAAGTGGTTGGTAACCAAAGTTACTTGTTTTAGACTTGACTGGGTTAAGGATGAGGTATATTATTTTACTATTTTATTTCTTTTTATCTCCTTCCCATTGTCCTTACCTTTCTCATATTTGATATCAAAACCAAATTTATTTGCATATAGGGAGTCCATACAACAACCATGATCCTTTCTAATCTTCCATTTAGTTCCCAAGACAGTTGGATGTGTCCTTAAGACCTAATCACAATAATAGCTATATTTTATATAGTGGCTATGAGCAACCTATAGGTGAATCCTATAATTACTATGGGAACTCTATAGTGGCTATGGGAAACCTATAGGTGAAGCCTACAGCTACTATGAGCAACTTGTAGTGGTTATAAGCAGCTTGTGGGTGGAGTCTATAGTTGTAGGCAACCCGTAAGTGTTGTGCCCAAAAAAGATCTTACAGCCTTAGGTTATCATTCAAATGCTTGTTTAATGAAGTTACACAAGTATAATCTAATTAAGAAAAAGTATAAATAATTCATAACATAACATATATATATTAATGCACACACAAAATCATAAATGCATTTATTCATTTGTAGAGTCATGGATGGTTGTGGGATTTACATAGGAAAAGATATATACTAGGTATGGATGAGGCTTATAAAATAGAGAAATTGATCGCCTCATCATACCCCCTACTTAACCTCTTGCTTGTTCTGTTGATGTTGTGGATTGCACCCTGTGGATTGAGATTCTCTCTTCCACATGGCACAATGGAGACTCCCCTCTTACTATGGGTCTAGCAAAACTGAGGGGAGAATCTCTAGATAAGGGCTAGCTCCTTTTGATGCATCTCTGAAGTCTTTTACTACTACTGCTAACAATGGGAGGGGTAAAAAGGGAGAAGGAAAAGAATAAGCAGACCATGCTACGTTAAACACCTAAGGGGAGAAATTTTATCATGCCGGTGTCATCTTTCTAGAAATCCCTAAAATAACCATGTTATAGATGTCGCAAGTCTTAAATTTGGTGCTCAACTTGTATTTAATGTCACTACAATAGCATGGTTCACTTTGTTTGTTTGAATAACAAGGCCACTTATTAAATGAATTTCACACCATTGTCTACTCATTAATGTAAAATTGATGAATATAGGCCACAGTCTCACTATTTGCTCTCTTTGATGACCATTTTGTAAGGACTATTTCATCCATGACAATAACTTCTCCTATCGACACCTTTTTTTGCCACCTGGGCTGATCTAATTTGTGTCTATGCTTGGTTGGGTGTGTCCTTTAGAGCATTCCAAATGTTGGCATATATGTGCATGGCTGTGTTCTAGATTAGTTGTTTTTTTCCCTCTTTCCTTGCTATTTCTTGTCTCTTTCTGGCAATTTTGAGCTCTCGGGATATCTTTCGTCTCCTCTTGACTCTTTGGTATCCTTTCTCGACCAATGCATCCCATCAAAATTGACATCTATGGGCCCATCACTATTTGAAAACCAATGGATATTTTTTTGCCTTAAAATTGATGTTCACATGCCCATCACCGAACGTTTGAACTCCAACGGCTAGTTCACTATGTTAAGGTTGACGTTCTCAGCCCTGTCATCCCTTTAGTCATTCCTTTAGCTTTCTACAACTAAACCTTTGACATTTTGAAATTGAACCTTCCCAAAGGGAAGGTGCCCCTTTATAAAATGGAAAATGTCCCCTTTTGGGTCGCTGGGAGTCCCCTGCAAGAGCACTTACCCTTCGGGCTCCCTTGTCTTCTCAATTCCTTTAGATAAAATGTCTGAAGGAATTCCTTCAAACATTTTTCCCAAAGGAAGTCTTTCCTTCAAAGTTTACGTCTTTTCTTTTGGTCTTTTCCTTTGGAATTATTTCAGACAATAGTCCAAAGGAATTCCTTCGGGCTTTTGTCTAAAGGAATTTTGCCTTGTTTCTTCCTTGTGAATTTCTTCAGACAAAATGTCTGAAGGAATTCCTTCAAGTATTTTTTCCAAAGGAATTCATCCATTGATTCTTCCTTGGGATTCCTTTAGGAATTTTGTCTGAAGGAATTCATCCATTGATTCTTCCTTGGATTTCCTTCAGATTTAAGTCTGAAGGAATCCCTTGTCTTTTCCTTTGGATTTCCTTCAGACAGAAAGTCTGAAGGAAATCTTTGTCCTTTGCCTTTGTCTTTCTCTAAAGGAAAACTTACCTTTCGGCCTTCTTCTTTAATCCCTCTACGAGTGTTCCCTACCCTCTATAAGGCTACTTAGGGCCCCAAGTTGCCCTTCAGAGCTTGCTGAAAGGTCCAATTGGTCACCTACCTACCCTCTGCAAGGGTACTTTGTCTTTGGAGCTTTATAAAAAGACTTGCATTCTTTGAACTGGCCATCCTTTTGCCAAAAGGCTTGTCCAAGGCAATTGCCCAAACCAAAATAAGCCCTATATCAAGCCGAGAACCTACAAATCTTAGATCTTTCAATTTTTCATAAGGACAGGGCTATTGTAAAGAAAAATGGACCATTTGTAGTAAGGTGGATGCATCCAAAACTGAAAGCTCGGGACAATAGGGGTAGAAGGAGACTAATTTTTGGCTTTAGGACCAAAATGGCCAACAAATCTAGTGATTCCCAGGGGAAGCATGCCTACTATGCTTAGGAAAGTTAGTAGCTTACAAGTCCATTAGGCATGGAGTCAAAACACAACCTAAAAGGTTGACAATAACCTTGAGGGATCCAAGAATTATTCACAAATTTTTTTACCCCTAATAGTAAACAAAACACATGCAAGGCTAAAAAAACTACAAACGTGCACAAGAACACTTAGGGAAAATAGGAAAAAACCAAGAAAATATATACATGATGAGAGAAGGCTTAGTGATAGTGCTTAAGATATATCTTATTAACTGGGATATGCAGTTCTTCATCATCCAGCCTAGAGAGTTAGATTGCATTATGCTGCTTGCACTGAGTGATGACATATGGACCACTCCATAGGGCATCAAACTTCATGTGCTTTCTAGGCTTAGCTTGGTCCTCATCCCATTTTAAGATGATGTCACCTTTAGAGAAGCCTTTTGACAAGGATTTCTTGTCAAAGTGCTTCTTCATTTGTTGCAAATGGTTGATCATAAAAACCATGGCTTGGTACCTTGTTTATTGAAGTTCCATCAATTCACACAGCCTAACCTCCATGCTGCTACCTTCTTCCAATTGCAGCTAGTGAGTAAGATCTAAAGATGGAAATTCAAGTGAAATAAGAATTCTAGCTTCCCTTATATACACAAGTGTGTATGGTGAATTGCCAACTACCCTCTTTGGAGTAAACCTATCTGCCCACAGGGCTATTTTCAACTTAGCATGCCAAGTTCTCTGATTCTCCTCCATTGTCCTTTTGATAATTCTAATCAGATTCTTGTTGTTGGACTCAGCCAACCCATTCCCTTGTGGGTTGTATTTGGAAGAAGTGCTAAGGTAGATGTCATATTCTAATGCCCACTCGCTCATTCTAGTTCCCAAGAAAGCCAATGCATTATCTGAGATGATGGTAGCTGGGACTTCAAACCTTATCACCAGGCCTTTGTAAAAGTCCAAGACTACACTTTCATTGGCCTCCTTTAAATCAATAGATTCTACCCATCTCTTGAAGTAATCTGTAGTAGTCAAGACCCATTTGTGGCCAACACTGGAAGGCAGGTTGATCATCCCTATGAAGTCTAGGCCCCATTACATGAACGGTTGTTCTACTTGAATAGGCTGTAGAGGCATTGCAGCCAGCCATTATTTTCCATCAAAGAGAGCACACTTTTGACACTTTTGTACCCAAGCATGGGTGTCTCTAAATAGAGTGGGCCAGAACTAATCAGATCTCATAATCCTCTTAGCTATAGGCTTAGGAGCAAAGTGGCCACCAACCGGCCCATCATAGAACTCAGATAGCACCCTGTCGACTTGGCTTGGGTATATGCACCTCAAGAGTACTCATAAAAAATCCCTTCTAAATAGCACCCCATCAATCAGGACATAAGGGACAGATTGGAGTCTAAAATATCTCTTCTTAGTCCTATCAAGGCCTTATGGGCACTTACAGGTGAGAAGGAAATGTTTCATGTCTGATGTCCAATCCTTCAGGATTACTAGTTATTTTGTTGTAGCTTCATCATGGATTAGAAAAATGTCCTCTTTCTGTTGTTTAAGGTTTGTAGCAAGGTGTTCACACAGGCCTTTTCCCCTTACCAGCTTAGTTGTTTTGATGTCCACGTCATATTCCATTACTTTAGTGATCCATCCCGCTCTCTTTTCATTTAGATCACAGCTGATCAAGAAATATTTGACACTGGGATGTGGCACCATGAAATGAAACCTGATGTTAGATATCATATGTCTAAATTTCTTCAGGCTTCATAGGACTTCAAGGACTTACTTCTCCACATATGTATGTATGATCTCAAAACCTGCTAGACCTTGGCTAAAAAATGCAAGTGGTTATTTAAGGTTCTTGTCATTTGCCTGGGTAAGCATGGTAGAGATTACCTCTTCATTTATGAAGGTGTAGAGGTTGAAATCCTTGGTGAAGTTAGGACTGATCAAGGTAAGAGCCTGGGTGATAGCCTACTTGATCCCTTTAAGACTATCCTTCTTTTGTGTTGTCCACACAAATTTCTCATCTTTCTTCAGCATGGAGGTCAGTGGCTTGACTATCTCAAAAAAAATTGAGATAAATATTTTGATGAAATTTATTCTACCAAAGAAATTTTTTAGACCTTTCTTATGCTTAGGCAAGGATAGCGCTAGAATGGTGTGAACTCTTTCTGGATCAATGGTCAAGCTCCCTTTTGAAACAATATGGCCAAGGAGTTTACCTTCATAGATAGTGAACATGCATTTCTTTGGGTTGAGAGAGATACCAAACTCTCTACACCTCTCAAAGATTTAGCCTAAGGTGTTTCAGATGTTGGCCTGCTTCCTTGGAAAATAGTGTCACATCATCAAGATAGACTAGTACAACATTATTATCAAGCCTTGGAAAACCATGTCCATGGATCATTGAAATGTGGCTCTAGCATTGGCAGTCTAAATAGCATTTTTTGGTAAGCAAATGTTCCTCACTTGGTAGTGAAGGCTATCTTGTATTGATCATAGTCTTTCACTAAAATTTGATTGTACCCTGAGTACCCATCTAGGAGGGAGAAATGTTCACTACCTATCACCATTTAGAGGATCTACTCCATACTTGGGAGAGGATAGTGATATTTCAATGAGACTCTATTGAGGTCTTTAAAATCCACACATAGTCTGATCTCCCCATTTTTTTTCCTAACAGGGACTAGATTGGCTAGCCAAGAAGAGTGTTTGATTAGAAATATGATCCTGGACTCAATCAGCTTGGTGATTTCCTTCCACATGAGAGGTTCAATCTTTAGGTTGAGAGGCCTTTGTTTTTGTTTGATGGGCTTAGTGCCTTCCTCCAGCTTAATGGTATGTTGGGCCAAACTTGGGTCAAAACCCTTCAAGTCGCTATACTCCCAAGCAAATACATCAGTGAATTCTTGGCACAACAAGATGAAAGCCTACCTTTCATGATCTTTACATACCTTCCCAAGTGCAAGCAGCCTATTCTTGAATATTTCAACTTTTTCATAGTTCTATTTCTTCATTGTGATGCTTTCTTTGTCATTTTTCAATTGGTCATCCTCATTGAAGATACTTTCAAGAGTGATTAGGCCTTTGGGAAGTTTGTTCTTTAGCTGAACAATCTAGCTACCATACTGCTTCTATAACTTATCTTGATTTCTAGAGGCAAACTCAACCTCCTCTTGCAATAAGAAAATTGTCTATTAATCATTGTCAAAAACCTACTATTTGGTGATGTTATTAGGTATTGAGGGTCTGATTACTATTTTTAAATGGCATGGACTGTTGTCTCAGCCTATCTCCTTAGGGATGTCAAACTGGGCACCAACTGCTGCTAGTCTATTCGCTTGCTTATTCTACCTTTTTGGTATGGAAATAACATTGAAAGCAAGGAAACTCTCTACTAAGTCCCATACCCTATGCTTGTGAGAATTAAGCAATGAATTCTTTGTCAGATTTTAGCTTCTCACCCGATTTATGATCAACTCGTTGTCCCCAAAAATCTATATCTCTTTAATTCCTCTTTTCCTTGCCCACTCCAAACCATGGATGAGAGACTCATATTCTACAACATTGCAAGTGCAACAAAACTAGAACCTAAAATTTGAGAAGTATTTCTCCTTTTGGAAGGAAATTAACACTATTCCACCACTAGTACCCAGTTTTCTTCTTGAGCCATCAAAGAAGAGTTACCATAAACATGAGCTCTCTTGGTTTGCTTTCATCAAATTGGGCACAAGGGTACCTTCTTCATGCATGCAATAAATTATAAGCCCTGCCTCTTCTATAAACTTGTATGGGTTGTGTTCAAAGTTGTCACTTCCCCATTCATCTAAGAGTAGGTTAGCAACTCCTTCAAGGGTAGAGGGTAGAGATTGATCCACTTGGAATTCTTCTTCATCAATAATGGCATAGCTAACATTCACTGCTTTGAGTGAGTATGGATCTAGATGATCTCTATGGATTAGCTCTAACTCAATCTTGACATTAGTCCCATATTTGGTTCTAAAAACCATGTAAGACTAATTTGCTGCTAGGTACCCACCTATTTTGGATGTAAAATCCTTAGACAAGAAGATAGCAAAATAGGGAGGAACATCCACCACTACCACATCATGGCAAACTAAGAAAGTGGGATAGGGATGCAACATTAGATTCAAGCCTCATACTACTCCTAGTGTCTTGGTTGGTGATCCATCTAGCTACAGGACTCCCTTGGTCATTTCTTCATATTTGAGTCCCAGCTTATCTGCTATACATTTTGGCATTACTGAGGTGCTTGCCTCACTGTCAATAATGCAATTATGCACCAAGAAATCTCTTATGACTAAGGATAGATATAAAGGAGGAACCTTTTTGTCTTTCTTTGTTTAGCCTACCATGGAAGGGTGCCCATTCATGATCAAAACATTATCAAATTTTAGTGGGACAACTTGTTCATTTAACCCATGTAATTCCTTTTGGAGCATGTGCTTTTATCCCAACATTGATAATAAATCCCACAAGGAGATATTCATGTGTAGCTTCTTCATCTAGTTTACCACATTGATCTAAGGGTTGCCCCCTTTCAAATTTTCTTTGGGGGTGCTTGCAACCTGAGGCACAAGTTGAGGAGTTGAGGGCACAATTAGTGGCTTATAATTTTGAAATTTCTAGTTCTCACGTGATGATGAAGATGCTGCAGATGTTTGGGAAACTTCCTAAGCTTCCTCCATAGCTCTCCTTTTGGACCTTGTGTTGGCTAGAACATAATCACCTTGGTTTTTTATACTTCCCACATAGTTGAGTACAAAAATTCACCTTCTATGTGATTTATGAGAGTGGAATCAGATTGAGCTTGCCTGCTGTCCACTCCAGGCTATACTGATGTCTCAAAGCTTGGGAATTGGGCAACCTGATTGTCTTGTGCATTCATATATTGACTCAGTGTCTCATTTGTATAAGCAACCTGATCTTTACCATATCCTAGGGGTGAGCAATTTGGTTATTCATGTACCAAGTTATTTTGAGCAGGCACAAGAGCCTTGGACAATGAAGGAGCACCTAGATTATACCCTTGATATGGTTTAGCTTGTGTAAACTAACCTTGTCCTTGATTATAATTATAAAAAGGGGGTCTACTTACTTGTCTAAACTACTGGTATCCTTGATTTGGCTGATAGTTTTGAGCTTGTTGTCTTTTGAAAGCCACTAGTTCATTGGTCACACTTTGTAAAAAGATTTTAACCTCATGAAGGTCATTGGGTGAGGTATCAATTAGCTTTTCTATGCTAGGTAGAAGAGCGAAGGTGGGTTTAGTATTCTAAACTAGAGGCAAAAATTTAGGAAAGAGTGGCATATGAGGTCTAGGGGTTATCTTTCTTGCTTGCACTAGGCAATTTTTAGTGGCTATGGCAATTTCATAGGTAGCTGGCAACACTTGTCCTCCCATTAACTGTATCATGATATAAATGTCTTTGTTCAAATCTTTCAAGTAATAGAGGAAGGTATAGCTTGGGGTCAACCTTACCAAAATGGGAATTATGTCCTAGGTCTTTTAAAACTTGGTATTGAAATCCTACATGAATTTATGTGGAGCTCTTTTCATGGTGGTTAGCTACTCAGTAAGCGAGAGGTGGTCACTCTTGTCCCCAAATATATTTTTCAATAGAGTGCCTAATTCATTCCATGTGCCGACTGAATTCATAGGCAAAGTTACATACCAGTCCAAAACCTTACCCTTGAAGGATAGTGCTGCAGCCTAATAACAATGTTCTCGTCAGTGATATTGTGAATATTACAAAGGTTGGAAATATTTCTAATGTGCTCAATAGTAGTAATATGCCCCTCTCCATTAAAGGGAGGAACATCCTTAAGGCTTGTCCCTAGGATTGGGTCATAATGCAGAAGGTTTAAAGGGCTCTGACCATGAAATGTCAAAAAAGGTAAAGCCATGGTGATAATAGGGTTCTTCCAGGGTCTTCTTAAATAAGTGTATTTTATAACAGGTCTGGGAAAATGACTTGTTATATAGGGGTGAGTCCTTCCAAACCTTAGTTGCCTTGCTGAGTTTAATGGCAGCTTAATGAATTTGAAAGGGACACCCTTGGTAGCAGATCATGTGGTGACCTTAGGCATATTTTGTCAAGCTGATCTCTGAATAGAGACTGATGTTCTTCAAAATGGAGTCACCAGATGCTAAATTAGTGGTTCATTCTTACTATAATATGACCAACACCAATCTTGGAAATTTTTTGAGAATTAAAATTGGTCCCACCAGGCGTGCCAAAAATTGTTGACATTGTGGATTGCACCCTTGAAAGAAGGTTGATCATTTCTCTTCCACGTGGCACAATGGAGACTCCCCTCTTGCTGTGGGTTTGGAGAAACTAAGGGGAGAATCTCTAGATAAGGTCTAGCTCCCTTTGATGCATCTTTGAAGTCTTTTACTACTACTACTAATAATGAGGGGTGAAAAGGGAGAAGGATACAACCAAAATAGAAACTAATCTAAGTGGTGATGCACCAAATGATTTTTTATCTACTCAGATATTCACACTTCAAACCAAAAAGGGCAAACATACACTTTATCTATAAAAAAGACCAGACTGTAGGGGTATTTTAATAGGGGGCTTAATGGAGACACAAAGAAAAGGAACTTACCACAGACATTGTAGGAAAACATGTTGTCTAATAGCTACTCTTTTGTCTCTGCACTCCACATGAAACACTTCTAGTTAATCCTATAGAAATGGCTTTGGATACACTAGGTATGTTGGTGTCAATCTTGTGAAAGTATCAAGCTAAAATGACTGAACACAGAATTGATACATAGACACACTCAAAAGCATAACCAGTCAGATAGAGGTAAAACACATTCTTATTGATCAAAAGTGAAATTTGGTAGGGCTTTGCCTTACAAAATGAGAGATATCTTCCTCTATTGAGAGGTTACAATATATAACATAAAAGGAAAAGACTTTGGTGCTTTCCAAAATAAGTAGCCCATGCTACATTGAACACCTAGGGGGGAGGAATTTGATCATGCTGGTGTCATCCTTTTAGAAATCCCTAAAATAACCATGTTGTAGATGTCGCAAGTCTTGACTTTGGTGCTCAAGCTGTATTAAATGTCACTGCAAGAGCATTAGTCAATTTGTTTTATTGAATAAAAAGGCCACTCTTAAATGAAGTTAATACCATTATCTTCTCATTAATGTAAAATCAAAGAAAATAGGCCACACTCTCACTATTTGTGCTCTTTGATGACCATTTTGTAAGGACTATTTCATCCCCGATAATAACTTCTCCTACTGACACCTTCTTTTACCACTTGGGTTGATCTAATTCATGTCTATGCTTGGTTGGGTGCATCCTTTGGAGCATTCCAAATGTTTTCATATGTGTGTGTGGCTGTGATCTGGATTCTCTATTTTGTTCCCTCTTTCCTTGCTATTTCTTGTCTTTTTCTGGCAATTTTGAGCTCTCGAGATATCTTTCATCTCCTCCTAGCTCTTTGGGCTCCTTTCTCAGCTGATGCATCTCATCAAAATTAATGTATGTGGGCCCATCACTATTCTAAAACCAACGGCTATTTTTCTACCTTAAAATTGATGTTCACGCACCCATCATTGAATGTTTTAACTCCAATGGCTAGTTCACTATGTTAAGGTTGATGTGCTCGGGCCCATCATCCCTTTGGTCATTCCTTTGGCTTTCTACAACTGAACCTTCGGCCTTTTGAAATTGAACCTTCTCAAAGGGAAGGTGCCCCTTTGGAAAATGGAAAAGGTCCCCTTTTGGGTCGTTGAGAGTCCCCCGCAAGGATACTTGCCCTTCGGGCTCCCTTGTCTTCTCAATTCCTTTAGATAAAATGTTTGAAGGAATTCCTTCAAACATTTTTCCCAAAGGAAGTCTTTCCTTCAAATTTGATGCCCTTTCTTTTAGTCTTTTTCTTTGGAATTCCTTCAGACAAAAGTTTGAAGGAATTAGTCCTTGTTTCTTCCTTGTGAATTTCTTTGGATAAAATATCTGAAGGAATTCATCCATTGATTCTTGGATTTCCTTCGGATTTAAGTTTGAAGGAATCCCATATCTTTTCCTTTATATTTCCTTCAGACAAAAAGTCCAAAGGAAATCTTTGTCCTTTGCCTTGGTCTTTTTTCGAAGGAAAACTTACCTTTCGGCCTTCTTCTTTAATCCCTCCAAAAGTGTTCCTTGCCCTCCACAAGGGCACTTGGGGCCCCAAGTTTCCCTTTGGGCCTACTGAAAGGTCCAATTGGTCACCTACCTACCATCCATAAGAGCAATTTGTCTTTGGAGCTTTGTAAAAAGACTTGCATTCTTTGAAATGGGCCATCCTTTTGCCAAAAGGCTTGTCCAAGGCAATTGCCCAAAGTGAAATAAGCCCCATATCAAGTCAAGAACCTAAAAGTCTTAGATATTTCAATTTTTCAAAATGATTAGGCTATTGCAAAGGAAAATAGAGAATTTTTAGTAAGGTGGATGCATCAAAAACTGACGGCTCAGGACAGCAGGGGAAGAAGGAGACTGATTTTTGACCTGTAGGACCAAAATGGTCAACATGTTCTTCAAGCAAGCCTTGGCTATATTTTTAAACCACAAAATTTTCTTAAATCTAGGGACTCAATTTAAATTGACCGTTCAAAGATGAAGAAACCTTTAACATCATCAATGTCTTCTCATCTTTTCTTCTCATTCTCTCTATTAGTTGGGACCCTTCCCTCCCAATTAGGAATTGGGTACCAAAATAAAGGAGGTTAAAACATTAATCTCAACCATTTTAGCCTTTTCCTCCTAACAAGCTCAATGTACATGTATACTCTCTCGATGGCCTCTCTACGGTTTTGAGTAGAGTAAGATTCGGTTTTTTTTAAGGCATCAAAGAGTTATGCCAATCTATGGAAACAAGAAAGAAAAAATTTCTTGCCATCTCCTTCAATAAGACTCAAATAATGATTCTAAATTTCTACCTATTTTTTGATAACCCATGCTTGTGAAGTACTTCAGTTCATGAAAGAGATCCATTCTTCTATTACAACATCTAGATTACTTGATTCGCTCATGATCATCAAAGTAGCTTCTTTTTCTTTTTCTTTTTCTTTTTCTTTTTCTTTTTCTTTTCCTTAATACTCTTCCACTTGTTTCCTTCTTCCTATTTCATTAAGAACATATGAAGAAAATGCATTCAGTTGGACATCCCCCAAGTAGGTGTTTGGATTCTAGTCTGCATTACTGGGTACAACATATTGGTGGATGTAAAACTCAATTGAGCTTGGAGGTCAGGGTCAACATGTCTATAACTTCAAATAAAGATTTGGGTTCATAAACCATGAAAGATTGATCATTATAGATCTTGTCATATCTTAATTTAAGCTATCTATCTTCTAAGTAGACAGCATACACCTTAGAAGGTGGTCTGCATGCCATTAATAGTTTAGTGGTTTCATGCATTTTATCAATCTTTTCTTTCAGATACTTGATCCTAGTTTCAACTATTTTCAGTTTTTATTTCAAGTTCATTTCTTCTTTTCTTGATTCAACATATACTTTAAATATTTGTACTAACTTCTTGTGGTGAGTTTCATCATCACCAAATTGTTCCTTAAGAAAATGCAGGAGGTCATCAGTTTCTACAGGTGTAGTAGTTGAAAGATCCACATTAATAACTTCTTCTGCTATAGGTTTTTTTTAATGGGTAATGGAGGAAGAAATATATTTTAGAAGGGTACCAAAGCTAGATCATAATCTATTATAGGTGATTTTATGGCCAAGGTAGATGAATTTGATGCAGGTTCCTCCAATAACCTTTCTCTATCCATAAAAAGTTCTACAATTTTTGCAGCCCCTAGAAGTGTTTCAATGCCTCTCTTACCTTTCAATTCTATTATCTCATTTCTCAGCCTATATATTTCTTTCATAGCTTGTTCTAATGTTTGGAAATCCTGGGCATGAGGAAATATCCCTTATTCTACTTCTTTTTTCACACTCTCTTCTTCAATCACTTCCTCTTCTACTATAAGTTGATCTACCATTATTAATTCTTCTTCTATATACCTACTATGTCTAAGGAGATTAATGTCTTCCTTAGTGAATCTAGATGGCTGGGGTGACTGTTCTTCTTCTTGGAAAATTCCTCATCAGTAGACCATTCTTCAATTTCAAACCCATCAGGGGTCTTCCGAAACCTGGGCTCTTTTTTTGATTTTTTATCCTCACTAATGTCTATGGGTGAGTAGGTTGTAATTGTATTTTATTTATTAATTCTTTGAGATCTCTTATGAGGAGGTCTCCTTATTCTTGGTATACAAGGCTTCTTTTCTTTAGTTTTCATCTTCCTTTCAAGAGGGGTGGTTGATGCAACTTGTTCTTTTTGTGCAATAATTGATGGAAGAACTTCTTTTTGTCTTGAAGGAGCCATGGTGGAAGAATCAATCTATGGTGAGGAGACAATAAGAGAAGGAATATGTTGTTGTGGACTTTCCACCTCTATGTCAGAAGGAGGTAGGACTAGTTTTCTTCTCTTTCTTCTACCCATAGCAGTTTTAGATGGACCCTCAATAGCTACAAGCTGGCCAGTAGCACTAGTGCTTGTAACATCTTTTTATACAATCTATTGGGTTTGTTCCTTAGGGGATTTCTCCTAATTATTACCCTCTTATTATTGAGTTTCATTATTCCCTATAGCTAAAAATTATTCCCAACTTAGATCAGATCTGACAGAGTTTATTCCATGTTTAGTTATCAACCATATTAGGCAATGATGGGATAGGGATTTTTCAATACCCTTTTGGTACTCTTTGGACATCTTTTTTAGAATGTTCCATAGGTGTTTTAAAATATTAATAGTTCTATCATACCTTAAATGATTCAAAAATTTAAATTGAAGAGTATAAATTAAGGAATACCTTCCTTTATAGGTCATATATCTAATGATGTATGAGGCTATCTCCTTCCAGACTATAGGTAAGTTAATTCTCTCCACACCACCTTTCTTCAGTACTAGTCTTTCATCTCCTTGATAAAACTATTGTCTGGCTTCTTAAGCATTGGGTTTGTTTTACCAATTCTCTCCTATACTTGGCAACCCAGTTGCCTAGCTCACCAGTTGTTTAGTGACTGGGAATGTGATGCTATGTATAGTAGCTTAGTATCAAGTAAAGAATCCTACAAATTCCATTGAAAGGGGTTCTAATAAATATTGTAATTTCTTAAAATAAGTGGTTCAACTAGCTCTATTGAAGACAACTTAGTTGGTTTGGTCTTCTTGAAGTTGCCTATGAACTGTGGATTCTCTCCTCACAACTGACCCTCCCATTCTACTAAGTTTAGATTTTCTATCAATCCTTTCAACCAATATTTGGCAACACACTCTATTTATCTTATAAAAATATACCTGTAGCAAAGTAAGGTTTGTTAAATAATGGTGGTTTGTGGTTGCAAGTTGTAGGGTTAGATGTTATAGTGTGTTTTAGCTTTGCATGAATGGTTATACTTGTAAGAGAAAGTAATGAAATTGATTAGTTTCCTTATAGGGTATTATGGCTTCATTATGACGTCTAATCCCACATGTATAGATATCATAGTGCATGGTATTCTCACCTATAACATCCTCCCCCCATGTGAGCCGTCACATGTCCTCAAGTGATGTGGAATGAATAAGATAAAATAGATAGAATGGGGTCATAATTAAGGGTATAAGTGTGGGTTGGGATGTCATCATGTGGGTTTAAGTGTGAGTTGAGGGGTATTAATGAATGATGTGTTTCATGATTTAATATATTCTTTTCAATATCATATGTGCTATATTAAAATAATGAATACTTTTTAATGATCAAAATATATGGCATACTTTTTTAACAGTTTACCTAGGGTTACATCAAGGATTTGCATGTGAGTGTTTGCATGAGAGTGATTGATAAAATGCAATGATTATGCTTATAGTTATAACTAGACTTAAGTGGGGCCCTTTGGATTAATTATGAGATCACATGATGTTAGGCTTCTATGGTGCCCTCAGCTCACTTGCATGTGATTCATGATAGCTTGTATGGAACTGGAACAGGGGTCTTAGACTTGGATGAGATATTATTGTTCTCCTACCACAAGGGGTTATTTTAGAGCTTGATGATCCAAGTCAGGTGCTACATGAACATGAAAGAGGCTAGTTAAAGGTGTTGTTCTTTGTGATCTTCCTCTATATGAGCCTACATGATTGGGCTTTGTGTTATCTTACTGCCTATGGATTCTACCTAGTGACTTTACCTTGTTATTTAAGGGTAGGCCTGAGCAAGGATTTGAATTTTATACTCTAATCCTCCATTCCTCCTTTGGCTGGTCTGGTGTCTTTTTTGTATGCTCAAAATCTCATAGCCAAGGCCATATCTTATAGTTTGGAAAGAACTATCTTGCATGTGCTTAGAGAGATGTTAGGGTATGCCTACAACAACTAAAGATGGTGCATGTAGTAACTGTAATGTTATGCCTAGCTATGGTAAAAGTGATTGTAATAGCTACAAAATAACTCATAGCAATTGAAGGAGGTGTTTGCAACAATTAAAGAAGAGCTCATAACAATTGAAGGAGGTGCCTACAGTAGCTAAAAAATAGCCCTTGGCAACTAGAGGAAGATGAATGGTTTGCTCAGAATGATTGTTTATTTTTCATTTTTGTTTTTACTCTTAAATATCCAATAAGCTAGTTTTTTATTTAGTCCCATTTTATAGTTATAGGTAGTCAGCAAACTGGGTTTCTACCCAAAAATTGCCAACAGTGCCCAAAAAGGCTTTTCATTATTTTTGTTTTTTTACTCTAACTATTATCTATGGTGGAATGTTTATTCTAGGTCTTTACTAAGTCAATAGTGAGGGTGACTGATCAAGGACCAAGTGAAGGTCTCAGTCTTCATGCCAGAGGAGGGCTAGGATGTCCTCTTCTCCTTTTTCATTTGTGTGTTGGTTGGTTCTCCATTTATCTAGTGAGACATCATACTGATCCAACACATCATTGTATCTATTTCTTAATTACATGTGTATGTGCTTGGAAAACTCCTCTTGAGTGAGTGGCTTTTTGTACAACTTTAGTCTATGGCCATTGACCAGTAGATGAAATCTTACCAGATCAATGGTTTAGAATTGCACTACTCCATTATCATAAACACGCTCAATCTCAAATGGACCCAAGTCATTTGGTCTGGAGTTTGCTCTTGTTATCCTTGTATTTTGAATAAAAAATAAGGGCCTAATATCTTACATTAAATTATCTGGTCTTAATGTACCTATCATGCAAGCTAATCCATTAGTGTTGTACAAGTTCTATGGTCTACAATGCCTATTGTCTATATTAATCTAAGGTATCTAGATGCACAAGCCTTTCTTCTCATAGACCAATTCATATAGGGTGAAGCCTGTAGTAGTCTTCCATGTGATTCTGTAAGTCTAAACAGTTTCAGGAAGTCTAGCCTCCTAATCCTTATGGGACATACTAACAGTCTTGGTCAAAATATTTTCTAACTCCCTGTTGGTGACTTCCACCTATTCATTAGATTGTGGATGATATGGAGTTGATTTTTTATGCCTAATCGTGTACTGTTAGACCAAAGCAGTAATTAAACTAGCAGTGAGTTGGGGTCCTTGATCAGTGACTATTTATCATGGCACACCATATCTTATGAATATTTTTTCATAGAGGAAAGTTGTCACCTTCTCATCCCTAATGTGTGTAAAAGCCTTAACTTCCACCCATTTAGTTATATAGTTAGTACATACAAGGATGTACTCTTTATTTTTGAATTTTGGATCAAAAGGTACTAAAAAATCTATGCCCCATTTTTCAAATGGTTCAAGCACCATTTGAAATTGCAAAGGCATCTCATTTAAACATGTAGGTCTCCCCATACACTAACATCTCTCATAATGAGCAGTATACCTGATTGCATATTTATGAAGTGAAGTACAATAATATCCTATATTCAACATTTTTACTACTATACACTTGGTTTTAAAGTGCCCTCCATAGGGTTCATCATGGCAGGCTTTGAGAATATCTAAAACTTTGTCTTCTCTGAGACATCTTTTGATGATGGAGTCAGGCCTAGTATAGAAAATAAATTCACATACCCATGAATACCTACCACTTTTTGAAATCAAAGATATTTTTTGTTTAGGGAGGAAGTGTTGTGGGAGAAAGCCTGTGGCAAGGTAGTTATCAATATCAACATACCAAGGTGTGGTAAGGGTGAGGAAGAATAGATGCTCATCTAGAAATGAGTCATCCATTATGGTATCTTTTTCAAGGGATTGTAGGCATGATAAGAAATCAGCCACAATGTTATCCCTACCAAGCTTATCTACAATGGTGATATCAAATTCTTTTAATAAGAGCAACCATATTATCACTCTGACTGAGACAACTAGTTTGTTCATAAGGTACCAAATGGTTGCATGGTCTATATAAACAAAGACTTGATACCCTATGATGTAGTGATAAAACTTATTGATAGCATAGAATACTACCAAGAATTTTTTTCAATAACTGTGTAATTTAATTCTATTGTCTATAGGTTTTTGCTTAAAAGATAGCATAATTGAGTACTCCCTATTTTTGGCCTAGCATAGCTCCTAAAGAAATATCTAAAGTGTCTGTATGAATATGGAAGGGAAGATTCCAATCAAGATCATGCAAAATAGAGGTGGTGGTCAATAATTCCTTTAATGTTTGAAGGCCATATCATAGGTATGAGTCTAAATGAATTTAGCATCTTTAGTCAAGAAAGTGAATAATCATGCTGTTACTTTATTGAAATTTTTGATAAATCACCTGTAGTAACTAGCATGTCCTAAAAAACTCCTGACATCTTTTTTTTTTGAGGAACAGAGAGATTTTTTATGATGCTAATTTTTGCAGGATCAACATTAATTCCTTCAGCAGATACATGATGACCTAAGACAATGCCTTATGGAATAAGCATGTAGTATTTAATGTGATTTAAAGACAAATGGTGATCCTAACAACATAGTATCACTTTTTCCAAGTTGTTTAAGGACTTATCAAATGTTTCTCCATAAACAGTGAAGTCATCCATATAAATTTTTACACATTCATTTGCCATATCTGCGAAGATACTCAAGATAATCCTTTGGAATGTTGTAGGATCATTACATAGCCTAAAAGGAAATATATCATAAACATAATTACCCCAAAGACAAGTGAAGGTGGTCTTCTTCTAGTCCTCAGGAGCAATATTAATCTAGTTGTAACTACTAGAGCCATCCAAAAAGGCAAAATATTTCTTCCCTGCTAGTGTGTCCAATGCTTGATCAATGAAGGGAAGAGGAAAATGATTATTTATAGTTGTTATATTATGTTCCCTATAATATATGAATACACACCATTCTCCATTTTTTTAGTACAATTACCAAAAGTGAAAGTCATTCACTGTCTAACATGGGATATATAAATCTAGTGGTCAGTAGTTTTTGCAATTCCACATTAACTATTTCTCTAAGACCTGGATTCATCCTACGTTGTGGCTATCTAATTGGTTATCACTCTTCTTTGATATAGATATGATGTGTGCATATTTTTGGGCTGATTCTATGCATGTCCTCATAATCCCATAGAAAATCACATTGGTTTGCATGTAACGTGTTGACTAGGCACTTTTCCTCATTTGACTTTAACTTGCTATTAATAAGCAATGGATTTCTTGGAGAGATTTCAATATATCGTGAAAGTTATTTCATCATTTTTATATTACTAATGGATCTAGTTTGGTTACAACTATGAGGTAGTATTTGGTGGAATATTTTATGTACAGATGCATCAAATTTATTTTTTTTCCTAGAAGCTAAAAAATAGGTACTCAACACATTGCAAGTGGATGAGATTTCTAGAATGAGTTTGGTAATTATTATGAATAATGTTGGAGAGAATTTTATCATCTTCCTAATCAGCCAAAGTGCATGCATGGTTTATGGTGAATACAAGAATCTAAATAGGTTGCTTTGCCTCATCTTCTTCAACCCATAACCTATACTCTGGTACCAAGGCTGGTTGTGTTGGGGGATAGAGGACCAACTTCTTAGTGTGATTACCATTAGAGATCAACATGTCACTTAATCTATAGCTAATTAAGGTATCAGTTGTGGTAAGCTAAAGATGTCCTAAGATAAGAAGATATCCACCCAAATTAGACTTAAGTTGTAGCATAATGAAATTTGTAGGATACTCCTAAGAATCTATAGTAATCATAAGATATTTAATGATTCCTTCTGGTCTGATTATAGACCTATCATCCATTTTTAGCATTGTAGATGTGAAATGAATATTATTGAACTATAGTTTATGCATGGTTTTAGTTATCATTACATTTATTGTAGCCCCCAGATCTATCAATGTATTGGACAGTTGTTGATCATGGATCTAAACTGTTACTACTAGGCATCTTGGATCTGGATGTTTCTTTGGTAGGGTGTTTCTTAGCATAAGGTCTGCCAGTTGGCCAATCACATACACTGTATTGGGATATTTCTTCTTCCTTCTAGGTTTACATAGACATAAGTCTCTAATAGGTTTAGAATATATGGGCACATCCTTGATGGCCTGGAAGAGGAAAAGTTTAACACAAAGATTTTTAAGTTGTCCTATAAAATCAAATTTAGGCTCAATTACATGGTGTTGAAGGGTAAGATGTTCTAGAAATGCTGGGGCTATTTTAGTAACAACTTTATTTGGTTGTTCAAAGAGTTCTTGTGGTGGTGAGAGTGGGTTAACATGATCTTTTGGAGTTTCATGATCTGATTCCATTGTTATGGGTGGGGTTGGAGGTGGTATAATTTTCCCTAAAAATATGTGAACTTCACTAATTTTCATCACATATGTTAGGTACTAGACAGGTTCAATACTAAATGTTGGTTGAACTAGCTTATTTGTAGGGTTCTACATGGGTTAGGTAGGGAGCTGATTAGGCTTGGGTACAAAATTTGTATTAGGCATAAGAGTAGGAGGTTGTTATTTTTGGTGTGGAGGGAATTGTCCTTGATGGTTTCCCTAGTATTGAGTGGGTCTCTAGAGCTGTTACCACTAGTTTGTGAAGGGTGAGCCTTGGGGTGGTTGTTAAGATTATGTCCAAGGTAGGGATGCATTTTTGGAGGTTACTAGGAGGTGGTGGGGTAGCTTATTTGAGGTGGATTCTAGCTGTAATTAGGAGGTGGGGATGCATTTTGTAGAGGTTTCCAGGAGGTGGTGGGGTAGCTTGTCTGAGGTGGCTACCAGCTAGAATTAGGAGGTGGGACATTCATCCATGGACTAGTCCAGTTGGGAGTAATATTTGCAAATTGTGAGTTAAAGAAGGTAAAATTTGTAAAAGGTGGATTTTATCCCATACTTGGATAAGATGGTCATTAAACCCATGGCTTTCTTTATGCAACATAGAAAACCTGGTCTCCATCTCGTTCTAAAGCATGCAACTCTACTATTTCTAGTTCTTCAGCTGTGATGTTAGCTATTTTAGCCTGAACCTCATGATACTTACAATCTATCTTCCTCTTATAATTTAGAAAATAGATGGTTAAAATGACTAATGATATCATGTTTCATGTCTTATAATAGGTTACTAACTTTAGATTTTGATAGGCCACTTGTAGCTATCAGTGGAAGCTTGTTGCCCTTAACTTTGTTTATGGTAGACCTGAAATAGTTCTTGCTCAATTCCTTGATGTCTAAAAATAGTAGATGGGAGATATCTCCCCCACTCATTAGGTCTAAGGCTTTCAGATTGTTTTCTTGGACTCCTTTCAGAAGATGAGTTTTAGAGGTTCTTATCCTAGTACACTTTACTTGAATTTTTGTACACTGAACATGAACTGTTCAACATAGTCTTCCAAACATTCATCCCCTTCTTGAGTCATCCTGAAGATGTTATTTTTTATGTAACTTCTTCCTCATCCATATTCCTAATACTTAGTCATAAATTTATTTTTCATAGCCTCTCAAGTGAGGACTAAATTACTACCCATTCCCACAGACCAATGAAGTGTTAAGTCCTTAAGGGTGGCTGGAAAAAGTTTCAATTTTTGTTCATCGTGATTTTAGTCATAGCTTCTATTGAGGATATAAAATTTGAAAAAAAAGGTGTCTAGATCTTCTGATAATGTACCCCTAAAATTGGACAAGACTAGGTGTGGGATACTTTTTATTTATGTTATGCATGTTGCATCTAGAATAAGAATTTCAAAAGTAACTATGTTTGGAGTCATGTTGTCATCCACAAAGTCTCCTCTATTCATGATGGATTTTCTTGTGATATGGATACCAAAGGTACTCAGGATCATGTCTTCAAATTTTTTATCAGTCCCTTCATCGGTATGATAGTAAACATTTATCTACTGCTCTACGGTCTTTTTTCTTGATGAGAAATCTGAAGATTCTCTTGAGCTTTCTTGGATTGTTTCAAGAAATCCCTGATGGAATGTTGTTCTGATGTTACTTTCTAGAATGTTTGGTTTGTGAAGTTTTTCTCCTTCATTTCTCCTTACTAACTCATCTAATGCTTCCTCTAATTCTATTTCTTTTTTCAAAGCCAATAGTACTTTTTTTGCACGTTGCTTCCTTCAGTTTATAGTGTTTTCTTCTTCAAGAGTCCTGTCGCTTATGGTGTATTTTTCAATAGGATTGTTAGTTATTGTAGGTACTTGTGGCTTGTTTGGCAAGAATCTCCCTTAAGAATCTCTTTCTCTCTGAATAAACATTATGCTACACCTTTTAGCTATCTTGTTTTTTTCCTGCACATGATTAGTGTCTTTTTGTTTTTTGAGTGTTCTAGGAGGTTATTTTAGAATAAGAAAAAAGTACAATAAAGGAGTGCAAAAATCAAAATAACTGGAATTGAAATTTTACTTCTAGAAAATAGTAAATTTATCTACTAAAAGTGGGAAAATTACTGTAGGAAGCATAAAATGAAAGCCAAAAAATTATCCTAGAAAATAGGAAATGAAAGTAGGAAAATTATCCTAGAAAATAGGAAATGAAAGCAGAAAAATTATCCTAAAAAATAGGAAATGAAAGAAAAAAATTATCTTAGAAAACAATAAAATTAAAAGCACACTTTACAAAAAATAAATCACTTTTGTAGGAAATAAATCTTAAAAACATGAACTAAGTAAACTACAAGATTGCAAAGAGGCATTCAAGGCTTATGTACCATTTACTTCCAAAAACTTAGACATCTGGCATAAGACACCATAGTGCCCTCATTTGACTTATATATGTCTAGGAACTTAGACATCTAGCATAAGACACTACAGTGTCCTCACTCGACTTGCCTGATAGGGTAGAACAGTGTATTAACCAATCTTAAAAAAATTATTGATTTTAAAAAATAATAATTTACACCCTCTTTGGCAATGGCATCAAAATATTGTGCAGATTAATTACCTAGTGAATACCAAATTTTTGAGTTTGATTAACATTAATTATTAACCCAGGGTGTGTACGCTTTTCAAGGATGTCATCACTATATATGCATTATTGATTCATAAATCAACTTGCTTTAATAATTACAGTACAATGAACTTATGTTGAATTCATCAGATAGTTATACTATGAAACTATTATGACAGAAATACTTCACACTTATAAATCACACATGCATCACACTTTATTTAATTAGATTAATAATAAAATCTACTTACACAGTATTAACTAAGGAGGGTCAAGATATTCACTACAACTCCTTCTAGGGGGCCCTTGTCCATAACTAAGTTCCAATCTTTCTATGAGAGATTTGCAAAAACTTTTTATAGATTCAACTTTTTCATTACTCAAATCTATAATAATTAAAGATTACTATAGAAGGTTGCAATGCAATGAATTTTATAGTTTTATTAACTATCCCATCTTCAATTTCAACTCACTAACTCCTAATTTGATCTAGGTTCTGCGATCAAATATAAAAGGAAGTTTATTAACTTCTAACCAAAGAAACCAAACTAGAAAAAATGCAAATATTTTAGAAACTACCCTAGTTAACCTTCAAGTGGTTAGTAACCAAAGTTACTTGTTTTAGGCTTGACTAGGTTAAGGACTACGTATATTGTTTTATTGTTTTATTTCTTTTTGTCTCCTTCCTATTGTCCTTGTCTTTCTCATCTTTGACAGCAAATCTAAATTTTATTGCATGTAGGGAGTCTGTACAATAGTTATGGTCATTTCCAATTACCCATTCAATTCCCAAGATAGTTGGATGTGTCCTTAAGATCTGATCACAACAATAGCTTTGTTTTATACAATGGCTCTAGGTAACTTGTAGGTGAATCCTATAGTTGCTATGGGAAATTTATAGTGGTTATGGGAAAATTTTATGTGAAGCCTATAGCTTCTACAAGTAACCTATAATGGCTACAGGTAGCCTATGGGTGGAGCCTATAGTTGCTACGAGCAGCCTGTAAGTGTTGTGCCCAAATGAGATTCTATAGCATTATGTTATTATTCAAATGTTTGTTAAATAAAGTTACACAATTATAATCTAATCAAAGAAAAAGCATTAATAATTCATAACACACACACACACACACACACACACACACACACACACACACACACACACACACACACACACACACACACACACACACACACACACACACACACACACACACACACACACACACACTCACGCGCGCGCGCACGCACGTACGCACGCACACATAAAATCATAAATTCATTCATTCATTTGTAGAGTCATGGATGGTTGTGAGGATTTACATATGAAAAGATATATACTAGGTATGGATGAGGCTTATAAAATAGACCAATAGGTGGCTTCATTAGAACCCCAGGCCTGACTTGTCATTCTAGACCTTTTAACTGCTCAATAGGTCATCAAGATTAAATGTGCTTTTCTCAAAAAAATTATGTCTTCAATTTGTTTGTTGCCTGATCCAATTGTGTCTTGAACATGGTATAATCAACCTCTTTAGTCCTTAGACTACCTTTCAGATACTCAAAATCTAAGTTGAGATTAGAGCACTCATCTTCTTTTCCCTTAAGGCTGACACAGCCTTAATTAGCCTGTATATTCTCTTCCTCTATGATACCTTCATACTCCCTTGAGTTGTACTCCAATATTACCTCAAATAAACTAATTTACTCCTCATTGTCTTTGATAAGAGATCTAATCTTGTGACTCTTATTTCTTTGGTATTTTATCTCATCAAGAGCATTCACCAATTCTTTCTCATAATCTACCTTAGATTCTTCATTAGCAACATCTTTGTTTGGCATGAGGTCATCTCCTCTAGAGTTTCTTGCTTCTAAGGCCATGAAAATATTTTCATTTCCTTGATGCTTTGATAGCTCTAGCTTCTTTGTTACTTCAAAACATTCCTTATTCTTGTTTTCAAGTTCTTCAATGGGGAAGATCACCTCTACTTCTTAACTCTTCTTCATTCCTACAAACATATTAATAGTTTTGTCTAATTTATTCTCAAGAAACCTTTGATCACCTTCAAAATTATATCTAATTTCTTCATCTTCTGAGTTATCACCATCAAAGAGATCTTTTCCTTAAAACATTCACAATCAAAATAATCAATATCCATGAATGATATCTCATTTGATGCATCATCACTTTCTGATGTGGATATTTCTTCTTCAGTAGATGCATTACTATCTTCTTCATCTTAAATAATCTTACTTCCTTTATATGACTCCTTGTCACTTATCGTGTTCAAAAAAAAATTGTACTTGCTAAGACCCTTAGATTTCTTGTGTACATCTTCATGAGATTCTTTATGAGCTTCCTTATATTCAGACTTGCCTCTATCTAGGCACTTAGCTATAAAATAACCAACTTTACCACATGAAAAATATTTAAAAGGAAGCTTCCCTTCATATTTACCTAATCCTACATTCAATTTTCTTGCAATCATGGCTTGAAGTTGATCTTCATTAAGATCAAAGTTTTTAATACTTAGCTTGTTCTTCTTGCCTTTTGTCTCCTTGATCACCTTGAAGGCTGCTTCCTTATTTTATGGTTTGTCCTCATTAACTCTCATCTCATAGGCAATAATGATGCCATGCAATTCATCCATGTTCATCTTGGTGATATCATGACTTTATTCTACAATGGATACTTTTGAATCAAACTTGAGGGTGAGAGACCTTAATAATTTTTGTACTATAGTAGCTTCTTCAAGCTTCTCTCCAAGACCTTTAATCTTGTTCACCACCTCATCAACCCCTATAAGATAGTATTCCATAGTATCTTCTTCCTTCATTTTCAGGCCCTTAAATTGCCTTTGGTAAGTCTAAAATTTAGCCACCTTAACCTTTGAATCCCCATCATACATGGTCTAAAATTTGTCTCAAATTTCCTTGGTAGACTTTCTATGGATCACCTTGGTCAACTAAGCCTCTAATAGGCGACAACTAATAGCATTCATTGCTTTAAAATTGTTCTCAATCAACTTATTATCAATTTTACTAGTTGGAGAAGTAAGGGGTGTGGAATAACCATCCATAATAGATTACCAACTATCAAACCCTAGAGACATGATACATGTCTTCATCCTTACACTCCAAAAAACATAGTTGGATCCATTAAACAATGGTGCTTGATTAGTAGATAAACAACCTTGCATTTGATGACTACCCATTTTACCTTTGATTACCTTTAAGTGGTTAAACTTGCAAAGAAGGTGTCACTTTGATACCAATTGTTAGATGTACAATCACTAAGAGTGGGGTGAATCAGTTATGCAAGCAAATCAACTTCAATTCTAATTCTTTAAACTCTTAAAAATTTAGCATAAGCATTCATGAATCATATAAACCATACATTGCAATGAACAAATAAAAAATGCAAGATCAAAGCACATAACACATGAATTAGGTGGGAAACCCTCATGGGGGTTAAAATCCAATATCAAGCTTGAAAAAAAATGGACTACAGTCCTATAAGAGATCACAAATAAAATAATTTATTGAAGCACCCACTCCACAAGAAGCACCAACCCCTAAGCATGGATAATCACACACTTGCCCTAGATTTTGAGCACCCACACAACACCTCTATAACTCTGATTGCCTTCCAATATGATGGATAAACAATGAATAACAAATCTCTTCAACCTTTCACACTTTCTCAAGCCTTCACACACAAGCAATGCATCCAAAATAACCTTTTGGATCACTCAACACCTCTTTTCTCATCCTCAACCATAAACCCTATAAACCACTATTACCACCTCATAAACATGACCACTAGGTCACACAAATATCACTCACACTACTGTGATCTTCAATTCATCCACCAAGCTTACTAATACTTCACATTTCTTTGCTCACAACTCTCTATAAACCTTCATCTTTGTTTTTACTCTTTATAGAATCTTCATGATCACCACCATCTTATTCGGCCATAATACATTCTTTAACACTTAATGCTTATATACCACCTATAAAAAGATCAACACCACCTACATAGGTCAAACATAGTACTAATATATCATCCTTAAGAAACAACACCTTTTAATTAGGCCTAAGTGGCCCTTTTAGGTCTGATGGAGACCTATTCATCCCTTTAACACTTCACTGAGCAAAATAGAAACATACAACCACTTATAATCAAAACCATTCAATCATTTACCTTGTACATGAAAACACCATGAACGAATAAAAATTTAACTTCCAAGCAATGGTTCATGCCGAAGATGGATTGGTGAAACCTCCAAAATACATACAAATGATCCTCAAGAAGTCTAACACACTCTTCAATAGATAAATCGTCATGAAACATCAAATTATCATCAATACAAACTAAAACACCCTTCTCAGGTCCTTAATAAATGAAGGGCAAACCCTTGGTCAACTTTGAGTTGCAATAAATGAAATTGTATCATATTTAAACCTCCTAATCAATTTTAAATATTGCTCTTTAAGATATTTACCATATTATTTTTAATCCATCATCAAATTCATCCATTTGCTCAAGATACATATTAAACAATCACAACTAGTTTCCTTTGTAAAATTCAAATATTTAAATTCCAACGGTCACTAAAAAAATGCAAATTTGACTAAGTACAAAAATAATGAAATCTGTCTAGGAAAGCAAATTTGTACCATCATAACTTTTGATAGACATCATGTTAAGGAATGAAACTTGAAACACATGATCTAGGAACAAAACTGAATAGACCCATGTGACCACATTCTTCTGACATCTTCACACATGATAATTCTGGCATCATCAATCTGCTCACTCAGGAAACTCTGCCAAGATGATTAGGATAACCTAGACCTTCACAAGACTACTCAAATGGTTTATTTTCACTTCCAAAAGTACACCAAGAACTTCTTGCACCCCATAGGGACTCTGCACCAACAACACATTATCAACAACATCCATAATAAGACCAAAACTTTTAGGGTCTCATGCAAACTATATGAGCACTAAGGTATACTTTGTCATTGAGGACCATGCATACATATCATCTCATAGACACTCTTAGCCACCTTGGAGACACCATTTAAAAAACCTTAACAATCTCCCCCTTTTTTCATTTATGTCAACACTTGTAAACACTAACATAAAGCTATGCATGTACTCTTTCTCCCTCTACAAATACTTTCCCCCCCTTTGACACAATCACAAACTGGGCTTACCTGTTGATCCTGAGGACCTATAAATGATTTCAAAGCCAAAAAAAATAAGGGACCTCATTTGAGAGATGATATAAACTCCCCCTATCACTATGCATACCATTTCTTATTATGACCACCTCAAACCTACTCATTGACAACACTCTTCTTTGACCATGCATAGCTATATGAACAAAAAAACATGCAAGAATACCAAAAAATAATTTAAAACACCTTAAGAACACTAAGAGGGACTCCCCATATGTCACCTAAGCTTAGACACCCCTTGATCACCTTTAGACCTTCCCCAACCATGATGAAACTTTATAGTTGTCTTCAAATTCTCTCTCACAAGCAACCCATAGAGTGAAGAATGGGCATTCAAGCTCTTTCTAAAATACACATGATGCATAAATCCAACTATAAAAACATATTCAGGGACAACCATTCATTTGTATTTTAAATAAAATGAAAAAAACCTACTCTTCTTCAAACTATTCTTGTCTAGAGGCCTTGAATCCCTTCCAGATTTTATAGAGATCATAACTTTCTATGGAGAGACCTCCAAGACTTGAAACTTCATATCTGATTCACACTCATATTCCCCCCATGCATGCCAATTTTCATCACATAACTCTTCCTCTGCACTAGAGCTCCTTTGTAAACTATTTTTCCAATTAGCCCTCCTACTTGATTAAGGGACAAGAATAGAAGAAAGCAATTACCTTCAAAATATATTGAAACACTTTTTGATTACCCATTACATAATTTCAATTGATTAAGCAGCCTCAGACCTCAACTCCTTTGGGAAGGTCACTAACCCACATGGGCTAAGACATTAGGGCATTAATAAGAAACATGGTCAACTTACCATCTTCCAATCAACTCCATATCTTGAAATGTTTCTCACACATTTAGGTCACCAACTCAAACCACTTAGTCCAAAAATTAGGTCAAACTCCTTGGGGAACCTATATATCTATGAATGTGGTTTTTGACCTACTAGCCCTTAAGCAAAGACTATCACACCTAAGAGCCATCAAAAAATATTCACATGGAGTTCAATACATCTTTGTGACATATCAACACTTGGAACACACCTATATAAGGTCAACACACCTTTCCAAATCATAAAATCACCTTTACAACTTGTAAATCTTCATTTAACACTTGGAAAGCTCATTACTATGCATGTAGACCCCATTTACACAACAGTCACTAAGCTAAAACATCATAAAAAGATCATGGGAACCTTCTAACATCTCCACAACATCTTTTTCACTTAGCCACATCAAATCCAATTGGCCTTAACCCTTGGTTAGCCTCATAGACCTCAAATACACCAATTTTGCATGATGGGCTCTCACTAGGCACTAAACACTAAATAAACTGGTTAAACTAAATAAATGGTCATGAATGGTTCTTTTGACCAACTTAGCACATCTGAACCCATGAAATACACTTGGACAAGTCCTTTCCACACCCCAAATCAATTTTACCTTCATTCTTCATGATTTAGCCAACGTAACCAAAATTCAAAGATTGACTAAGAAATTATATTTAGGACCAATATCCCTGAACAGGTCTCTTGATGTTTTTCATCACAAACCTCTAGAGCAAGCACATGAACTTGTTTCTCCCCCTTAGGACTCATACAACATGAAAATCCACTTCTCTAATCAACATAAAGCTTGGCAATATAAGATCATCAACTCTCTACCATAATGGCATTGGTCTTAAAGACCAATCAACAACTTGACATACCCCTATTTTGATTATGACATCTTGTACATCACCTAGAGTACACAAAATTGCTTTTACATATTATTGATGTCTCCTAAGAAGCATAGGTAGAGACACACACTTGTCATAGAGAGACTAAAAGTCCCAAAACTTAGAAGACTCCCATATCTCCATACTCTCATTTTACTTACAGCCCTACCTCATCATCAAATTGACTTTGAATGGGCCCTTAACTTCATTCCTTCTTTCAGACTTGGAATCTTTCTTGATTATTTTGTCCACTTGTGCAGATAAGACCTGTTCTTGAACACTTGAACCTATACCCTACTTTATCATGACAAATAATCCTCTTTGAGTCTATTTTTAATTCACCTCCTTAGATCTCCATACCTTATTTTGAGCTCTCTCATGCACTGTTGGAGATATACCTACCTTGTTTTGACTGGAAGACCTTCTCATCTTACTAGGATAGTGTCTTGTAATGTGTCCTTCCTTATGAAACTTAAAACACTCCTTTGACTAATGTGGACTTTGAGATCTACCATTACTCCATGGATATTGGATTTGAAGAAGTCTTTTACAGTTACTAAACTTATGCCCAAATTTAATACAAGAATAATAGTAACCATTAATGGAGTTATCATACCTTATTGCATTGGGTTGCTTGATTTGACTTGAATTTTTGTAGCTCTTTAAATTGTCATTATCATTCATATTGACACTCTTATTTTTTTTAATACCACTCTCCTTAACATGATTAGTCTTCTAATCTATCATCACTATCTTCTCAATATTCTTACCCTTTTGAACATCTTCATTGAATCCCAAGCCTGACTTGTCATTTGAGACCTTTTGACTGCTCAATATGTCATCAAGATCAACTGTACTTTTTTCAAATTTTTGATATGTCTTTAGTTTGTCTATTGCCTAATCTAATTATGTCATGAACATGGTGAAATCAACATCTTTAGTCCTTAGACTGTGTTTCAAAGACTCAACCTCCAAGCTGAGCTTAGAGCACTCATCTTCTTTTACCTTAAGGCTTGCATAACTTGCCTTATCATGTAGCTTATTTTTCTCTATGAGACTCTCATACTCCCTTGAATTACACTCTAATATTACCTCAAACAAACTAATTTGATCCTCATAGTCTTTGATCAGAGCTCTCATCTTGTGACTCTTATTTCTTTGGTGTTTTAGCTCACCAAGAGCATTCACCAATTCTTTATCATAATCTACCTTAGATTTTGAATCATCAGCAACATCTTTGTATGACATGAGGTCATCTCCTTTAGAGATACTTGTTTCTAAGGCCATTAAAAGAGTTTCATTGCCTTCATCCTCTGATAGCTCTATCTTCTCTATTACTTTAAAATGTTCTTTGCTCTTGTATACAAGTTTTTCAATGGGGAATATCACCTGTGCTTCTAAATTATTCTTGATTCTTGAAAACATATCAATAGTGGTGTCTAATTTATTCTCAAGAAACCTTTCATCACCTTCAAAATTATATTTGGGATTTTCATCTTCTGAGCTCTCACCGTCAAAGAGATATTTTCCTTTAGAATATTCAAAGTCAACATCATCAAGAGCCATGAAAAATGTCTCATTCGATGCATCATCACTTTCTGATGTGGACATTTCTTCTTCAATAAATGCATTACTATGTTATTCATGTTAAAGACTCTTAATACCTTTGTATGAATCCTTATCATTTCTCTTATTCAAAAACTTTTTTGTACTTACTAAAACCCTCAATTTTTTTGTGCTCATCCTCATGAGATTCTTTATGAGCTTTCTTATATTCATACTTGCCTCTATCTCGACACTTAGCTACAAAATGCCCAACTTTACCACATGAAAAAATTTAAATTGAATCTTCCCTTTATATATACCTAATCCTAAATTCAATTTTCTTACAATCATGGATTCAAGTTGATATTTATTAAGATCAAAGTCTTCAATACTTAACTTGCTCTTCTTGCCTTTTGTCTTGTTGATCACCTAGAAGGTTGCTTCCTTCTTTGGCAATTTATCCTCATTGACTGTCATCTCATAGGTAGTAAGGATGCCATGCAATTCCTCCATCTTCATATTGGTGAGATCATGACTTTATTCTATAGTAAATACTTTTGAATCAAACTTGAGGGTGAGAGACCTTAAAAATTTATGTACTACAATAACTTCTTCAAACTCCTCTCCAAGACCTCTGACCATGGTCACCACCTCATCAACCCTTAAAATATAGGATACCATAGTATCTTAGTCCTTCATTTTGAGGCCCTCAAATTGCCTTCAGTAAGTCTACAATTTACCCACCTTAACCTTTGAATCCCCTTCATAGATGGTCTATAATTTATCCCAGATTTCCTTGGCAGACTTGCAATGGATCACCTTGGTGAACTCAGCCTCTGATAGGCCACAAATGATAGCATTCATTACTTTAAAATTGTTCTCACTCAACTTCTTGTCAGTTACACTAGTTGGAGGAGTATAGGGTGTGGAATAACCATCCATAATAGATTTCCAAAAGTTAAACCCTAGAGACATGATGTAGGTCTTCATCCTTGAACTCTAAAAAACATAGTTGGACCATTAAATAGTGGTGCTTTATTACTAGAGAAACAACCTTGAATTTGAGGACTACCCATTGTACCTTTGATCACCTTCAAGTGGTTAAACTTGAAAAGGTATCACTCAAATACCAATTTTTAGAGGTAAAATCATTGAAGGGGGTGAATCAGTTATGCAATCAAATCAAATTCAATTCTAGTTTTTCAAACTCTTAACAATTCAACATAAGAATTCATGAAGCATATAAACCATTCATTCCAATGAACAAAGAAAAAAATGCAAGATAAAATCACATAACATATGAATTATGTGGTAAATCCTCATGGGGGATAAAACCCACTCTCAAAATTGCAAACAAATGTACTATAATCCTATAAGAGATCACAAATTAAAGACTTTAGTGAATCACCCACTCCACAAGGATCACCAACCCCCTAAGCATAGACAAGCACACACTTTCCCTAGATGTTGAGCACCCATAAAACACCTCTATTATCAACACCTCTAGAACTCTAATTGCCTTCCAATCTAATGGATAAACAATGAATAACAAATCTCTTCAACCCTTCACACTTTTTGAAGCCTTAACGCACAAGCAATGCATCCAAAATAACCTTTTGGATCACTCAACACCTCTTTGATCATCGTCAACCATCAACCCTACAAAACACTATTACCACATCATAAACATGACCACTAGGTCACATTCATATCCCTCACACTCCTATTCTCTTCAAATCATCCACCAAGCTTACTCATACTTCACTTTTTTTTGCTCACAACTCTCTAGAAACCTTCATCTTTGTTTTTGCTCTTTATAGAATATTCATGATCACCACATTATTGGTCATACATAAGACATTCCTTAACCCTTAAGGCTTATATCCCACTTATAAAAATATCAGCACCATGTGCATAGGTTGACCATATCATTGATATATCATCCTTAAACAACAACACCTTTTAATTAGGCCTACATGGCCCTTTTAGGTCCTATTGAGACCTATTCATCCCTTTAACACTTCATAGAGTAAAATAGAAACATAAAATAACTTATAATTATAGGATCCATTCCACATGACCCCTAAGACACCCTCAAGTGATTTCATTCATCACTACACACCTCTCCATATGCAAAACCATTCAATCATTTGCCTTGTACATGAAAACACCATGAATGAACAAAAAGTCAACTTCTAGGCAATGGTTCATACTGAAGATGGATTGGTGAAACCTCAAAAATACATATAGATGATCCTCAAGGAGTTTCAAACACTCCCCAATAGATAAATCATCATGAAACATCCAAATATCATCAATACAAATTAAAACACCCTTATCAGGTCCTGAACAAATGAAGCTCAAACCCTTGGTCAACTTTGAGATGTAATAAATGTGATTGTATGACTAGTCAAATGTCCTAATCAATTTACTTAGATTTATATTGAATATATTTACCTCTTTTTTAATTCCATCATCAAATTCATCCATGTTCTCAAGATATAGATTAAACAATCGCAACTGAATTCCTTTGTAAAATTTAAATATTTGAATTCTAACGATCACTAAAAAATGCAAATTTGACTAAGTATAAAAATAATGAAATCTGCCTGGGTGAGGAACTTTGCACCATAATTAATTTTTATATACATCATGTCAATTCATTAAACTTAAAACACATACTCTAGGCACAAAACTAAACAAAGCCATGTGACCACTTTCTTCTAACACCTTCACACATGTGAATTCTAACATCATCAATCTGCTCACTTAAGAAACTCTACCAAGATGAATAGGATAACCTAGACATTCACAAGACTACTCAAATGGATTATTTTCACTTCCAAAATTACACCAAGTAATTTTTACACCCCATAAGGCCTCTATACCAAGAACACATTATCAGCAACATCCATAACAAGACCAAAACATGTAGGGTCTCATGCAAACTATGTGAGCACTAAGGTACACTTTGTCATTGAGGACCATGCATACATATCATCTCATGGACACTCTTTTCCACCTTGGATAAATCATTGAAAACACTTCAACAATCTCCCCCTTTGTCATTGATGTTAACACTTGTAAACACTAATACAAAGCTATGCACATGCTCTTTCTCCCTCTACAAACACTTTTTCACCCTTTGAAAAAATGACAAAGTGGGATTACCTATTGATCCTAAGGACCTTTAAATGATTTAAAATCCAAAAACAAGAAGGGGCCTCCTTTGAGATATGCTATAAACTACACCTATCACTATGCATGCCATTTCATACCATGACTACCTCAAACCTGCTCATTGACAACACTCTTATTTGACCATGCATAGCTATATGAAGAAAAGACACACAAGAATACCAAAAACTGATTGAAAACACCTTAATAACACTAAGAGGGACTCCCCCTAAGTCAAATGAGCTTAGGCACACCTTTAACACCTTCAAACCATATCCAACCATGATGAAACTTTATAGTTATCTTCAAATTATCTCTCAATCTCTTTCTCAAACACACATGATACACAAATCCAACTAAGAAACATATTCAAGGACAACCATACCTTTTTCTTTTGGATAAAATGACCAAAAACTACTCTTTTTAACACTAGACTTGCCTAGAGGCCTTGTAGCCCTTCTATATTTTGCATATGTCATAACTTTCTATGTATAGAGCTCCATGACTTGAAACTTCATATCTTATGCACACTCATATGCCCCCTTATGCATGCCAATTTTCATTACCCAACTCTTCCTTTGCACTATAGCTCCTTTTTAAATTGACTTATTAATTAGCCCTTCTACTTAACAAATTGACAAGCATAAAAGAAATCACTTACCTTCAAAAGACTATGAAACACTTTTTGAGGACCCATTAGATCATTTCAACTGATTAAACAACCTCAGACCTCAACTACTTTGGGAAGGTCACTAACCGACATGGGCTAAGACATTAGGGCATTAATAGGAAACATGGTTAACTTACCATCTCTAGTCAACTCCATCTTCTAAAACTTTTCTCACACCTAGAAGTCACCAACTCACACCACTTGGTATAAAAATCACTAATGTGGACTTTTAGATCTATAATTACTCCATGGATATTGGCTTTGAAGAAGTCTTTTACAGTCACTATCCCTATACCCAAATTGATTACAAGAATTAAATTAACCATTGAAGGAATCATCATACCTTATTACATTGGGTTAATTGATTTGACTTGAACTTCTATAGCTCTTGAAATTGTCCTTCTTATTCATATTACACTCTTCTTGTCTTTACTAGTACTTTCCTTAATATGACTAGTCTTCTAATCTATCATCATTGTCTTCTCAATCTTCTTACCCTTTTGAACATCTTCATGGAATCCTAGGCTTGGATTTTCATTTGAGACATTTTGAATACTCAAAAGGTCATCAAGATCAACTATACTTTTCTCAAATTTTTGATATGTCTTTAGTTTGTCTATTTCCTAATCCAGTTATGTCTTGATCATGATGAAATTAACCTCTTTAGTCCTTAGACTACCTTTGAAAGACTCAACCTCCATGCTGAGCTTAGAGCACTCATCTTGTTTTGCCTTAAGGCTTTCACAACTTGCCTTAGCTTGTAGCTTCTCTTGATCTATGATATCTTCATACTCCCTTGAGTTGCAATCCAATCTTACCTCAAACAAACTAATTTTCTCCTCATATTCTTTGATCAAATCTCTCATCTTGTGACTCTTGTTTCTATGGTGTTTTAACTCATCAATAGCATTCACCAATTCTTTCTCATAATCTACCTTAGAATATTCATCATCTAAATCATTAGCAACATCTTTGTTTGTCATGAGGTCATTTCCTTTAGAGATTCTTGCTTCTAAGGCCATGAAAAGAGTTTTATTGCCTTTATGCTCTGATAGATCTAGCTTCTCTATTACTTCAAAACATTCTTTATTCTTGTCTCCAATAAATTCAATGGGGAAGATCACCTGTGATTCTGAATTCTTCTTGATTCCTGCAAACACATAAATAGTGGTGTCTAATTTGTTCTCAAGAAACCTTTGATCACATTCAAAATTATATCTAGGATCTTCATCTTTTGATCTATCACCATCAAAGAGATCTTTTCCTTTAGAACATTCATATTCAACATCATCAAGAGCCATGAAAATTATCTCATTTTATACATCATCACTTTCTAATGTGGATTTTTCTTCTTAAGTAGATGCATTATTATCTTCTTCATGGTAACGACTCTTACTACCTTTGTATGACACCTTGTAATTTCTCCTATTTAAAATTTTTTTGTACTTGATAGGACCCTCAAATTTGAAAGGAAGCTTCCTTATGCTCATCTCATGAGACTCCTTATAAGCTTCCTTATATTCATAATTGCCTTTATCTATGCATTTAGATCCAAAATTACCAATGTTACCACATCAAAAACATTTAAAAGGAAGCTTCCCTTCATACCTAATCCTACATTCAATTTTCTTGTAATCATGGCTTCAAGTTGATCTTCATTAAGATCAAAGTCTTTAAGACTAAACTTTCTCTTCTTGCCTTTTTTCTCCTTAATCACCTTGAAGGTTGTTTCCTTATTTGGTGGTTTATCATCATTGACTCTAATCTAAGAGGTAGTAAAGATGCCATGCAATTCATCCATCTTCATCTTGTTGATACTATCACTTTATTCTATAGTAGATTCTTTTAAATAATACTTGAGCATGAGAGACCTTAATACTTTTTGTACTATAGTAGCTTACTCAAGATCCTCTCCAAGACCTCTGATCATGTTCACTACCTCATCAACCCTTAGAAGATAGGATGTCATAGTATCTTCTTCCTTCATTTTGAGGCCCTCAAATTGCCTTTGATAAGTCTATAAATTAGCCACCTTAACCTTTGAATCCCCTTCATAGATGGTGTACAATTTTCCCCAAATTTCTCTAGTAAACTTGCAATGGATCACCTTGGTGAAATCCACCTTTGATAGGCCACAAATGATATCATTTTTTGCTTTATAATTGTTCTCACTCAACTTCTTGTTAGTTACACTAGTTGGAGGAGTAGGGGGTATAGAATAACCATCAATAATATATTGCCAAATGTCAAACCCTAATAGGTCTTCATCCTCGCACTCCAAAAAATATAGCTGGATCGATTAAATAATGGTGCTTGATTAGTAGAGAAACCGCCTTGAATTTGATGACTACCCATTGTACCTTTGATCACCTTCAAGTGGTTAAACTTGTAAAGAAGGTGTCACTCTGATACCAATTTTTAAAGGTACAATCATTGAGAGGGGGGGTGAAATAGTGATGCAAGAAAATCAACTTCAATTTCAATTATTAAAACTCTTAACAATTCAACATAAGCATTCATGAAGCATATAAACCATTCATTTCAATGAAAAAATAAAAGAATGCAAGATAAAAAGCACATAACACATGAATTATGTGAGAAACCCTCATGGGGGATAAAACCCAATCTCAATCCTACAAACAAATGGACTATAATCCTATAAGAGATCACAAACAAAATACTTTAGTGAAGCACCCACTCCACAAGGATCACCAACCCCTAAGCATGGACAAGCACACACTTGTCGTAGATGTTGAAGACCCACACAACACCTTTAATATCAAAACCTCTATAACTTGGATTGCCTTCTAATTTTATAGAGAAATAATTAATAACAAATCTCTTCAACCCTTCACACTTTATCAATCTTTCACACACAAGTAATTCATCCAAAACAACATTTTCAATCACTGTACACCTCTTTGTTATCCTCAACCATCAACCCTATAAAACACTATTACCACATCAAAAACATGACCACTATGTCACACACATATCCCTCACATTTATATACTCTTCAATTCATCCACCAAGCTTACTCATACTTCACTTTTCTTCACTCACAACTCTCTAGAAACCTTCATCTTTATTTTTTCTCTTTATAAAATCTTCATGATCACCACCTTCTTAGTCAGCCACCAGACATTCCTTAAACTTTAAGGATTCTATCCCAAATATAAACATATCAACACCACCTACATAGGTCTACCATAGCATTTATAAATAATCCTTAAGCAACAACACTTTTCAATTAGGCCTAAGTGGCCCTTTTAGGTCCCATAGAGACTTATTCATCCCTTTAACACTTGACTGATCAAAATAAAAACACAAGACCACTTTTAATAACATGGGTCCATGCTACATGACACCTAAGACACCTTAAATTGATAACATTAATCAATACACACCTCTACATATGTAAAACCATTCAATCATTTGCCTTGTACATGAAAACACCATGAATGAACAAAAAGTCAACTTCCAAGCAATGGTTCATACTGAAGATGGATTGGTCAAACCTCTAAAATCCATACAGATGATTTAAAAGGAGTATCAAACACTCTAAAATAGATAAATCATCATGAAACATTAAAATATCATCAATACAAACTAAAACACCCTTTTTGGGTCCTTAACAAATGAAGGTCAAACCCTTGGTCAACTTTGAGCTACAATAAATACAATTGTATAACTAATCAAACCTCCTAATTAATTTCCCTAGATTGCTCTTGAATATCTTTATCACTTTTTTTTAATCCATCATCAAATTCATCCATTTTCTCAAGATACAGATTAAATAATCACAACTAGTTGCCTTTGTAAAATTCAAATATTTGAATTCCAATGGTCACTAAAAAATGGAAATTTGACTAAGTATAAAAACAATAAAATCTTCTTAGGAGAGAAAATTTTCACCATCGTAAATTTTGATAGGCATCATGTCAATGCATGAAACATGAAAGACATGCTCTAGACACAAAATTGAATAAACCCATGTGACCACTTTCTTCTGACACCTTCACATGTGTAAATTCTGATATCATCAATCTGCTCGCTCAAAAAACTCTTCCAAGATGACTAGAATAACCTAGACCTTCACAAGGCTAGTAAAATGGATTATTTTAACTTCCACAAGTACAGAAAACACTTATTACACCCCATAGGGCCTCTGCACTATGAACACATTATCAACAACATCCACAACAAGACCAAAACTTGTAAGGTCTCATGCAAATTATGTGAGCACTAAGGTACACTTTGTCATTGAGGACCATGCATACATACAATCTCATGGACACTCTTGGCCACCTTAGAGACATCATTGACAAAACCTCAATAATATGTAGATTAAACACAGGGTATACTCGAGTGGTATAATATTGTACTTGATTTTTATTATTTAGACTGTGGGTCATTTGACTTTGAAATCATAAGTTTGGTTACATGTAATGATGTAGTTGTGTTAATATTTAATGAAATATGATATTATGAGATGTCATAGAGTACTATATCATAAATTTATATCATACCTGGGTGATAGCAAACTAAAATTTATATGTCTAGAACTCATTCATATGTTTGACAGACTAAATGTATGTGAGTTGGTTGTTCCTTTAAATAACATGTTTTATGACAGATAGTTGGTCCTTTTTATGCATATATATAATCCCCCTAAGAATATAAACAATACTAGCATAGAATGTTATGTGTTTTATGGAAACTATAACTTGTTTTGTTATATCTAGTTGCTTGAATATAAACTCATGTTTCTATGTATTTAATACTTCTTTATTAATAATGATTATGAAAAATTAGTAGTTATGTTTTAGAACACTAGAGTATGATATATGGGTTATCATAGGGTGTAGTATGTTGGAAACTAATTGTGGTAATTGGAATATATAGTTAAATTTTTATTTTACCCATGTGGTATAAATTGTAGTCATTATTTCTAGTATGGGATATAAAATAATGTGAGATTCATTCATATGTTTGATGGAATAAATGTATGTTTTTTGTTTACTCCTATACTTAGCATGTTAAATGTTATGATTGCTAGTAGGAAGCAAATTATATTAATATTTTGGTTATATTATTTTAACCAATCTCATATTATTAATAATGAGTAAGGAATTAGATGGACTTTGCTGGCTTATTAGCATCTTAATGCCAAATGAAGGCAATATGATCAAGTGATGGGTATGAATTTTGATTAATCTGTAGATCGATATTATTTATTTATTATTCTTGAAAACTTTGGCCAAAGTATTTTTAGTGAGACATTATCACTTCATGAGTATGATTTACATGTTTTTGAGATATCTTGTAATAGAGTGGGTTTCCTCTCATACACCACATGTTTAGGTTTAGAAATCATACAACACACGGGTACTAGCTTGTCTCTTTGGTTTCCCAAACCATCACTATCTACTCATTTGTGAATGGAGGGATATTCCCTGATGGGATTAGTGTGGGGGATTTTTGGTCCATGGTTGGTGTGCAAAAGTGCTTAGATGATGCTTTCCCTCTTCACAACAGTACTACTTTTGAGATGACACTTGGATTACCACAAATACTAGAGAGTCTGAGGAACTCATGCTTTTTGGAGCCATGTATCTTATTTATGTGCATTATATTATGTTGTGTTTATTATTGGAAACATTATCATGAAGATCTGTAATTACCTAATTACTATGGATTGATAGTAGTGGTTGTATATTGTACCAATAGTGGCTATCTATTTGTAATTACTTTCTATGTTTATATTATGATGTTTTTCTTATGATGAAATTGATTAGTGATGTTTGGTGTAGAATGCTTCGTTTACAGATATCACACTTAAATTATCTTATATTATTTATGGCTAGATATTTATAATGTAACTTATTAATAGTATATGCATTTAATTTTAAAAAATCACATATTTCTAGTTAGACCCCTTCAAAGTTGTTACAATAGATAACACAATTGTGTTATTATAAAATCAATGATGTGATTGCATTCTTTTTATTTTGCACATAAAAGTATGTTGACATGCACATGCATCCAACCTTGGCCAGAAGCTTATATTTAATACTCTAAATGTTAAGTGTAAGTTTACATTTATATTGTTACATTTATTTCCTTATATTTTAAATTTATTTTATTAAATATAATAAATTAGGGTCACTCTACATCTAATAGAGTTTGTATCATAGCTACACGCCTTACAATGTGGAAAATAGTTTTTTCAAATCTAATCTTGTCAATATTTAGGCATTTTTAGGGTCTAAGTATTAAACCTAGGGATTTTAGTATATAACTTTTATAATTGATATCCATTTTTGGTAAACATATATTCATTTTTTACATTTTTGTTCCTTTTGGATTGATTCTTGGCATTTTTATGAGTCCTAGGTTTGTAAAAATTGAAATTCAAAAACTAATCACTTTAAATTTGATCCAAAGTGGTGTGATTGGGGTAATATAGGTCATATTGATGACCTACACACATTAAATAACCACTTTGTGTTAATTTCACTTATTCCTCATCCCCCCCTTATCCCTGATCACTTCCAACTCATTCTTCATTACCCCTAATCACTCCCTCATTGACCCTCACTACCCCTAGTCATCTCTAATCACTCCCTTATCATCCATAATCACTCCTCCATTGACCCTCACTATCCTTCATCATCCCTAATCACTCCCTCCCTGTCTTTCATCATCCCTAATCACTCTTTCCTCATCCATCATCATCCTTAATTTCTTCCTCATCCCTATTCACTCCCTCCTCATCCCTAATGACTCTCTCATTAACCTTTATTGTCCCTCATAATCTCTAATCACTCAAATTTATTATTCCTAATCACTCCTTCAATGACTATCACCATCCCTCATCATCCCTAATCACTCCCTCCTCATCCCTCATAATCCCTAATCACTCTTTTCTCATCCCTCATAATCACTAATCACTCCCCCATTGACCCTCACCATCCCTCATCACTCTATCATTGACCCTCACCATCCCTAATCACTCCCTTGTCATCTGACATAAGTATATACTCTAAAAATATCATTGATTCCAATCATATGTTATTTAATCCATTATAATAAAATTTAACTCTTTTCTAGGACTTGTGTTGTCAATACCTATTGTTTGATATTCAATTTTATTATTGAATCAATTAGATGATCTTCTAAATTTATATTCAAGTAACATAAGTAATAACATAAAATAGAGTCTAAATTTTAGTTCATTGAATTATCTTTTTGGTGCAGCTAACTAGATGAAACTTTATTTAGCTCCACCTTTGGTAGCTTGGTTCAAAGGATAAAAATTAAACACAAATCTCTTGCATAATTTTTTAATTTTGAGAAGACTTGAATTAGATGCAAATTTATTTGGTTTTTTCCATTCCTATATGACTTGAATCTTGGTCAGGTTCACACATGCACTCCTTATGTGTGTAATGTATCCCAAATATTTTATTATCTCTTACATGAAAAATGAACATTATTCATGTTATCATAAAAATGTGTTTCTGCAAAATGTGAAACACTAGCATGGTGTAGATGTTCATCCTATGTTTTTTAAAGATTAAGATGTCATCAATGTAGATTAAAAAATGGCATAGGTAAAGGGCTTGAAGATGTCATTCAACGTCTCAATGAATGAATTTTCTACATGAGTTAACCTAACAGGTATAACCAACAAGTCATTCAATCATTCTTTTTTTTTTAAGACTATATTCTAAATGTCTAGAGGTTCAACATGAATATGATGATACCCAAACTTAAGATCAATTTTGGAAAAGGCTTCTACACCATGGATATGTCAGAAAAATAACTTAATATTTAGACGAGGATAATAGTTCTTCACTTTAATCTTGTTAATATTTTTAATTGATCCACAACTTTGGCATAAGCACAATTGGGCTTATGCAAGGTAATGATTTGGGCATGATGTGTATATTATCCATGATTTCATGGATCTACCACTTGATTTATTAATTCTCTAGAAATGATATGTTGTATAAAAAGGTTTGAGGTATAGGTAGTTAAGGGATCAAATCAATAGTATTGTTTAGTGTATAGTATGTAAGAACTTATTTAGGTGACTAAAAGATATCCTTATATTCATCTAGTTTATGCTTCAATAATTTTGTCTTTGTTATTGTTGGATAAACCACACTATGATATGGTTCCATAAGGATGTTATTAAATTTACTTCTTACCATCAAGAGTATACTTCTTACTAGAACTAACAATATTCTTGCACTTCCTGACACTAATAACTAAAAGCTTATGAACTATGACATATGGTATTTTAGATCATGACAATATATCACAACATTTCAAGGATTTACTTCATAGACTACATGTCAATGGTAAATATATGGTTGACCACATGTAAAACATCACACACCTCTAATGGTGATATGTCACAAAGGATTGCATCTTTAAAAAGTTTGATTTTGTACACCAAGTGACACTACTAGGTGACCCATTTCTTAAAGCCGACACTAGACCATACACTAACGTATGGTTATGGATGAAGTATCAATTTCAAGTTCAATTTTTTAAAATTTACTTTAGGATAAATTAAATTCTTCTAGGTTCTATTGGAAATGAAGTGTATTGGATCACCATTGATTTACATTTTTTAATGAAACAATATTTTTAATTCATATAATTTATTTTTGGAGGAAGTAGAGATATTTTTAGTACTGACCATATCATTGGGTTCATAATCTATTATCCACTTACCTTTTTATAGTGATAGATAACTTGTACCCACTTCTCGAGATGTGAAAGTAGAAAACTCGTAATGTGACACTCTTCATTGGATTGAATATTAAAGTTATGAATTAAGCACCACTTTCCAATCTTGAACTACTTTTATAATCATTTAAAAATTATTTTCCACTCTTTGGTATGATGACTTGATAAATAGACATATAAATAGAAGGCCTTAAATGTAATTATTTGGATCATAAAATGTCCTCATATGAAAAGCAATTGATTGGTTTTAGGAAATCACATAGCTTAGTGATCCTCATATTTACTACCCATTTTTGGTACTATGGTGGTTTTACTTCTCTTTTTCTGGTGGATTTTCAATTGTGAATTACATCATTTATAATAGGCCCATATTTTTTCATAGGTGTTAAATATTTATGTTTCAAATTTGCCTCCTCATCACTTTGATCACTGTGTCTTATATTTTATGTTGGAACTCAACTCTCCACTTTTAGCTCCTAGCATTGTTAAACCCCAATAACATACCACCATCAAGGTATTGGATGGAGTGATTAAGGATGAGGAGGGATGAGGAGGAATTGAGGAGAGATGATGATGGAGTCAATAAGTATGATAAGGGATGGTGAGATTCAATGAGTGAGTGATTAGGGGTGATGAGTGAGTGATTAGGGATGATGAAGGATGGTGAGGTTTAATGAAAGAGTGATTAGGGGTGATGAGGGACTAGGAAGGAGTGATTAGAGATGATGATGTATGATGAATTAGTGATTAGAGATGATGAGTGATGGTGACGGCCAATGAGGGAGTGATTAGGGATGATAAGGGAGTCATTATAAATGATAAAGAATGGTGAGGGTCAGTAATGTAGTGATTAGGGATGATGAAGGATGAGGAGGGAGTGATTCGGGATGATGAAGTGGTGATTAGGGATGATGAGAGATGGTCAAGTCTAATGGAGTGATTAGTGATGATGATGGAATTATTAAAGATGATGATGGATGGTGAGGGTCAATTAAGGAGTGATTAGGGATGATGAGGGATAGTGAGGATCAATGAAGGAGTAATCAGGGATAATGATGGAGTGATTAGAGATGACTAGGGGAAATGAGGGTCAATGAGAGTGTGATTAGGGACAATGAGGAATGATGCAAGAGTGATTAAGGGTGATGAGTCATGAGTAAATAGTGATCAGGGATGAGGGAGGGACAATGAACAAATGAAATTAACATAAAGTGATCATTCGATGTGTTTAGGTCATAAATATGAACTATTCTACCCAAATCACACCACTTTGCATCAATTTCAAAGTGATTGGTTTGAAATTTTTAATTTTGACAAACCTACGACTCCTTGAAATGTCAGGAATCAATCTAGAAGGCATAAAAACCTTTAAAATGACTATATATTTGCCAAAAATAGAGATTAATTACAAAATTTATGCCCTAATATCCCTAGGTTCAACACTTAAACCTTGAAAATTCCTAATTATTTACTAAATAAGATTTTGAAAAACTATTTTCTACATTGTAAGGCATGCAACTATGAGACCAACTATATTAGATGCAAAGTGACCCTAATTTCTTATATTTACTAAAATAAATTTAAAGTATAAGGAAATAAATGTAACAAACATTTATTTCCTTATACTTAACATTTAGAGTAGTAAATATAAGCTTTCATCCAAGGTTGGCTTCATGTGCATGTCCACATGCATTTATGTGCAAAAACACAAGAACACGATCATGTTATTGCTTTTATAATTATGCAATCATTTTATCTATTACCCAAAATTCACTCCATGTACATTTCCACATGATTTAATATGAAAAAAAACATGAATGTGATCATGTTATTTAAATTATGGCTCAGTAATTACCAATCCATAATGTGATTACGGCCAAGGTTGGCTTCACATGCATGTTCACACGCTTTTATATGTGCAAAAACATAAGAACGCGATCATATTATTGCTTTTATAATTATGTGATCATGTTATCTATTAACTAAGATTCACTTCATGTACATGTTCACATGCTTTAATTTGAAAAATAACATGAATGTGATCACATTATTTAAATTATAGATCGGTAATTATCGATCCATAATGTAATCATGTTATCTATTAAGGTGATCACATTATATCAATAACATGATCATGTTATGTCAATAATGTGATCACATTATGGAAAATGTCCACATAATTATCTCCTAACTCCATGCACTTACCCATTTAAGAAGGCATATGCAATGAGATTATGTTTGAGAGAATAAATTGAAGAATTTGAGAGTGCAAGAACATGCCTAGTAAGGAAGTATGACATGTTATATAGCTGATAAATGCCCTATTTGAGTGCATTGTGTAACCAATTGCTTGATTGGTTGCATATAGCACTTACATAGGGTATATCATCCCCCTAAATATAAATGTGACAAACTAATGTAAATTCAAGTATGATATGACCTATTTGAGTGCCTTGTGTAACCAATCACTTATTTATACGGGGAATTCAAATAGGTCATATCAATCCCCCTAAATATAAATGTTATAGCCTTTAATGTAAACTCACACTTGATATGCCTTATTTATGTTATGCATGCAAAAAATCAATTTAGACTTGATATGCCCTATGTGAGTGCCTCGTGTAACCAATCACTTATTTAGTTACATAAGACATTCAAATAGGGCATATCAATCCCCTTAAGTATAAATGTGTTATCCTGATGTAAATTCACACTTGATATTCCTTATTTGAGTGCTTCGTGTAACTATTCACTTGATTTTTAGTATGTGGCATTCAAATAGGGCATATTGATCCCATTAAACACAAATATGACAACCTAATGTAGATTTGGACTCAATATGACCTATTTGATTTCCCCATGAAACAAATTGCTTGATTAGTTACACGATGCACTCAAGTATGGATTATCGAGCCCCCTAAACATAAATACAACAACCTAATATAAATTTAGACTTAATAACACTACTAAAAGTACCATTCAGCATGCCACAAGGGAGAGATTGAATATGCCAGGTTTAGCTCCATCATCACTCACACAATTGGCCAAATATTTTGTTTTACTATTCTTATATGGCATCCATAATGATTTTTTTAATGTATGGGGCTGCCTCAAGTTGATTTTGGAGGTTACCCATATTAATTTTTCTATGGAGTTATTCTTGGTAGGATGAAACAAATCTAACTAGTAATCCTTCCTTCTCTTGTTTTGCTCACATATTTACAAGAGTAGAAAAGAGATATGCTCTTATATAAATGATCAACACCATGGGGATAGGGATCTTATGTGTAGGGGATAACCTTACACTTAGAGATAAGCTTTCAATTTATGAAGTGTCCACATTGTGTTATCTTGTAGAAAGTAAACAAATAAAAATTTAAGTAGTCAAAAGACTGATACTTGCAAGAAATAAAACTTATATTCAATTAGAATGAATAGGGGAAAAATAAAGAGATGAAAAATGTTATAACAAGGCTACGAATTCACATTCATATAATCAAGAGGGGAAACACTTCCTTTGATTTACCTATACTAATGCATGAAAGAATGTATTTGAGAAAGGTTAGACACTAAAGCATGATATCTATCAATATTATTGTGTATATCATCGGCCTCAATCTACATGTATATGTTACATATTTCTACACACAATATAAAAATGTAGCTATGATTATCGAAAGTTACAAAAAGAATAGAACTACAAGTCTTTTCATCTTCTTACCATAAAATGGCTGTGATTATTCCAAGTGTATGGTAGTTGACATGTTTGGTTGGATGATTACTATAAGGTATTCTCTAGCATGTCACTAAACTAATAAGTTCTATCTAGAAAGCCACGTGGATGGAATGTGATAAAAATGTATGTGCATGGTGCATGAGATGTAGCATGAGCTCTATTAGGTGTACGAGGATCTATACAAAAATGAATTGTTACACATAAATGTGGTGGTGCACGATGAGTCCAATAAATGACACTCACATGGCACATGATTAGTTCATAAACCTTTCCACCTTGACCACTAATATAAACCTTAATCCATGCTTTTACTCTTATTTATATCCTTGTTGTACATGTTTTATTTTTTGATATAGAATAGTGAATTTTGAGTAAAGGAATGTGTTCAAATGATTTTATTATACGGTTCTCTAATGGAAGAATTCAAAGTCATCTAAGAATCTTACAATATTCCAAGGATGACAAATTAAATATGTTATGTTGCATCATGTAGCATTTGTTCTACTACATCATGTAGCATTTATTCTGCTACATTGTGTGGCATCTATTTTGTAGTTTTCTCTATCCCATAGCATCTACCTAGATCTTGTAGCATTTACCTAGTAGAATTATTGTAGCATCTACCCAACAAATTTCCTATAACATCTATAATAAAACTTCTTGTAATGATTGTTTTATCCTATAACAACTGGATGGCAATGATTTGGTGACTCGAAGCAATAAATTCTTCCATGATTCTAGGAGCGAGAATCATGCCATGAATATAGGAAGGAGTGACTCACTCAACCAAATCCTTCTCTCCTCATGCATAAATTATTTCATTTGGTTATGTCATTGGTTATAACTAATGTTGTTTATTATTATATTTAGTTGCAACCATAGTTTTTGGTTTCAAACTCCTACATTTAGGATCCTCTAAATAATGAACCTATCTCTCCTATATAATAGGAAGAGTTTAGGTCACATAGGATCATCAACCATTAATTTAATATTATTTGGATAATCATATAGCTAGTAAGGAAGTGGGAGAATAATTATATAACTATGCTATGAGTAGAATTTTTATGTTTATGAAATTAAATCACCTTGTTATAATTCATTTTCATTAAGAAGGAGATGAGTCAAGATCCCACCCAATCGAGGTAGGGCCCACTTGCGTGGATTGGTAGACCAATTCCTTGTCCATTAGTTTAGTATTATTTACATATTATTCACATGTTTATTTATAATCTTATGTTGTATTATAATGTCTGATTGAATTCATGTAATCATATTTGATTGTGTATTATTCAAATTCAATTCTCAGATAGATTATATTTCTTTTTGTCATTTACTTTCTTGAAATTTATTTTATGCAAGTGTGTTTACATAATGATTAGGACCCAAAATTCAAAAGGACACTATTGTCCCACATACAGTGCCAACACCTTGTCAAGCTAATTCACCTTGGTTGATAATTAATGAAGTAGAAAGATTGATAAGCTAAGTGCCACCTATCCCAATAATAGTGTTATAAGTACATATATTGGTTTGCATCAATTTAATTGGGGATTTAATCCACCTTATTAGTGCACAAGATTTTTTTTAGTTATAATATTCTCTATGCAGAAGTGTCGTAAGACTTGTATGTGCACCAAAATGAATGTGGCACAAAAGACTACAAGATTATTTATGCATAATCCTTGTAGATGCATAAATAAGAAGTGTATAAAACTATATGGTTGTGCATGAAGCACCACCATTAGATTTTAAGAATCCTCAACATTACCTTGGTATACATCATAATGTCACCCCTTATGATATATTGAAAACATCATCTACTAAATGCACCTCAATGGTGTGTTGTAAGTTAATCTAAAGTCACCTATAAGGTCATTATAAATTTGCATGCTAAATTTATGTGTTATAAATACACCCTAATGCCACCATCTAGAGATGCCTCCCTCATGCTAATTGAAATTTCACTTATGTATAAAATAATTTTTGAAAAAAATTCTATGTGACTTTAGTGTGAGTTAAAAGTGACTTTAGAGGGTGACTTTAAATGGTCTAAGTTATGTAATGTGTATGTAAATTCATGTGTCAATATCCTCTTAACTCTTACTATCTCTGAGAGATGCGAGTTTTGTAAAATCAATTTTTGGTACACTTAAAAATCCTATAAATGTCATAAATAAATCTGAAAGGTCTCAAAACATATAAAACGGCCATTTTTTACCCAAAACAAATGTCAAGTGCAAAATTTACACCTAGAGAACCATATGTTTGATTCTAAAATTCTAAAAAAATGAATAAGTATTGCCCAGATTGAATTTTGAAAACTATTTTCCAAACAAAAACTCCTACAATGTTAGAATTAATTTTAGAAGACCTAAAGCAGCCCTAATTTCTTATATTTAGTAAAATAATTTTTAAGTATAAGAATATAAAGCATTTGATTTATATTAGATTTTATAATCTTATACATGAATATTTATTTTACTACGTATATATTCAAAATCACAAACAAAACATACTCAGGGACAAATAAAGGGCATAACCATTTACTCCACATTTATTTTAAATTATATTCCCTTCAAAATACTTATTTAAATTTAGGTCTGTGCACTTTCTTCAAAAAATGTATGCTTTTTTTTTAAAATGGCACTCACCTTTTATAGATCATGAATAAAATTTTGAAGAATGGTCCATTTTTTGTCCCTTAACTTTGTGCATCCACCCAATATAATTTACAATATATTAAATAAATGATATATAATTAAAGTATAAAAAAATATCAAAATGATAAATAATCACTAAATTAAAAATTGGGCATCACACACTCGATATAACTAAATTCTTCGGAATTTTATTAAGATTGAAAAAATTATATATGAAAATGATCAATGTGCCCAATAATTTATCTACCACAAAAGGTAGTGTTTCCAACATTTTATAACTTAGACTAATGCACATAACTCTTTATCATTCAAAATTACTCGAAGTGCAAATTAAGAGACATTTATCTCAATTTCAAATGGTCATGAAAGATAAGTTTATAATACAATTTTTCTTTCATTGTGTTGAATACACTAGAAAGTTTCTCTATCCATATAAAATAAACCTTGGTCTTTGTTAATTGTTGCAAGAGCAAGGTAATCTCTAGCTATCCAAAGGTGAACTTACAATATAACTTTAGAAAATGAGAAGGGAGAGATTTGAATTTATAAATTCTACGTTGAATGTTTTAACATAATGTTTCTTATAATTATTTTATACTAGTCATAAAACTTTTTTACAAAGCCTTTTTCAATTTAATCTAAAAATAATAGAATTTTAAAAGTACTAATATTTTATTTTTCATAAGAAAATTAATAGTAAATAATCTTTTCCATATCCTCTAATTTTGAGTTGTTTTCAACCCATGTACATTTGATTTTAAGTTGTTTTCAACCCATGTACATTTTATTTTGAATTGTTTTCAACCCATGTACATTTCTCAAAATATCATACTATAACATATCATATTAGAGATATATTTAGCTTTCAAACAAAAATTGCACTACAAAGAAAGTCCTCAATGAAAAGATATGTCCAAAATATATACATGTATCCAAAATTGTTGTGATGGTAGAAATGAAAATTATTAATGCAAATTGAAGCTAAATTTGATGCAAATTGATGTGGAATAATAAATTTGAAACACATAAAATAACACAAAGCTATACATTGAAAAGTGGATGTAAAAATATCTGGGAACTTGATTGATTTTGTGGGAATAAGTGCATATCGTATATAGTAATAGACTCTCAAAAATAAATCACAAAAATAATATATAATGAAAACAATTAATTCTTCAAATTATAAGAGAACCAAATAACATATATCTTATGTTAATAAATATAAACACTAATGAGTAAGAGGAAATTTACTTATCATAATAGATATAAAATTAGGAATATAAAATAAAGAAAAGTATCATATACTTTTTTAATATTTAATTCATTTTTATTATTAAAATATTTTAGAATATTATAAATCACAAAAAATAGTAATACATGAAGGTTATATAGAAAAATAGTCAGTAGGTATTCACAGTTCAAATTCTATGTCAGAGGAAAAGACTCAACTCAAAAATAAGTAGGAATAAAAAATAAGGTTAGATTAAACATGACATTCAAAACCAAACAACAATATTAAGCACAAGCAACAACACCCAAGGGAGGGGGTGGAGGATCATCCTTGGGAGGCAAAAAATGCCCAAGTAAAAAGCTTTGGGAAGGAAGTTCTAGGACCACCCAGCCATCTAAGGGCTCTGTGGTCATATTAATAGCCCAACCATCAATAAGTTGCATATGAGTATGATTGTGTGTAAGAGAGCCTCTATAAGAGGGAGTTATGTCAAATTTTCCACATGATGGTGGTTAACCCTACCCTCCTAGGTGAAAGTGATGGGAGAAGTGGTTACGACTATGTAAACAAATTTTGTACTATCTAGGAGGCGATGACTACTGTCCCTAGGGTGGTCCATCTAGTGGCACACGACTGATAGTGCAAAAGGCACTCCCCTAGTTATCTAACAACTCCTGGAGGTGGTAGACTTACATCTCAACCTTATCTATTTGGGTTTGAATCTGCATACAAGTTGAAGGTATAACAAAGACCTTATCATTAAGTGGAAAAGCAAAAGAGCATGTATCATTATTGAAAATAGCATTATTTTTAACCTTAAATAATTGGAAAATAATGATGGCTCTAACAAAATCCATAAAAAATAAATAGAAGTTGTCTAGTTGGTTGAGTCCCCCAGAAGAACAAGCTGCCAGAAAAAGGGGTCATGGTGATCAGGGTGGAATAGACTATGGATCCATTTCCAAGAAAAATAGGCTTGTGTTGAAAACTAGAATAAGTATTTGAAAGACTTAGGGCAAGGGCATGCAAGACACTTGGGTGGAATGATGATCATGTGAGAGATTTGTTCCCTGAGCATGAGGCCTTGAGATACTAGGCACCACAAAAAATGGGTGAACTTATTTTCTATCCTGGTGTGCCAAATTTTGTCAAGTTTGGCAAGCCAAGTTGTGGGGGAGGATTTAAGTCCCCAACACCTATTGATCTTGCAGAGTACAAGAGAGAATGGGATCATGACTTGATACCTAAAACTTGGAAAATAATTCTTGAAATGGATGTCATAATTACAACACCAATCCTTCCATCAAGCTCAGGGTGACTGTAAACCAAGCTTATGAAGCATAATATCAAGAAAAAACTCTTGAATATGAAGAAAAAAAGGTAAGTTAGCATTATTCAATTAAAATTTGACTTTGAAATTAGGCTAAGGAATTCATTCCTTAGCAAAAACCAAATCATGAATGATAAGGATACCTCTCTGAAAAAGCCTAGGGGGGTTGATTCTAGGCAATTGAACCAATAGAACATTAGTGCTTGTCATAATAGGATACCACTAGATGATATGATTATTGAAAGATAGCCCTGTAAAAAAACCATCCCCAATCCATTTCATGTGAAGATTGACATCTTCAAAGTCTTTTCATATGCTTTTGGCAACAAAGGAACCTTCAATTTCAATAGTAGTAGCGATGAGGAGGGAGTGTAAACCTATATTCTTCTAATTGGGTTTGCCATAAGGGGCCCTTGAAGAGATGCAGCGCCTTAGAAGTATTTTTTAGGCCTCATTACCTTCAATGTGCTAAACCACTCATTTAGCACATAACACTGCACTCTGCCTATAAAGGTCAACAATTTCCATGCCTATCTTGTTCCTAAGGAGGCAATAAATATCCCATGAAAAATTATAGAATCCGTTCTCATGTTTAGAATTAGACCAAAGAAAATCCCTGAGAATGTTGGCTAAAGTATCATAAGTTGCTTTGGAGGGATCCCAACAAGAGGAATAATAAGCATGGGTGGTTGCTAGAATCTTGGTACATAATTTGAACTTCCCTGATAAGGATAATGATTTAGTAATCCAATATGCAACCTTCTTCTCCACTCTTTTGATGACATGTTGTCAAAGGCAAAAGGGATGCCAACAAATTTGAATTTTTCTTTGCATGTAATCCATTTACAATTATAATGGAGAAGTTAATTGGGCATAGGCATCATACTTTGTCTGAAGCATTGAGTCTTACTCCATTACAAACTAGATCTAGAGGCCGAACAAAAGATATCAAGACATTTATAGATTCCAAGAAGTTTCATTCTTATTCTTCAAGTGTAAGAAAAGTATCATCCAAAAATTACCCATTAATGATCTAGGAAGAGCGGTTAGGCAAAGAGATACCACAAACCAAACCTTGTTTAGATCTAGAGGCAAGAACATATCCTAAAGCTTCCATGAAAAGAACATATAATGTCAGAAATAGATGACATCCCTACCTAATGGAACATTGCATGTCAATACTAGCAGACTTTAATCCATTAATGGTGAGATACGCTGAGGCATCTGAAAGTAAAGTTTGAACTACCAAAATGAAGAATTGGCCAAAACCTAGATCCTTTAACATGGCTAGAATAAAATTCCACTCAATTCTATCATAGGCTATTTCAAAGTTGAGCTTAAGAAAAGTGGTTCTCTAACCAAAAACTCTTACCCATTTCATGCCTTCTCAGATGAAATAAGATTGTCTAACATATTTATCCCTCTAATGAAACCATTTTGTTCAAGTCAAACAATGGTAGGAAGAATAAAATGAAGTTGATTGGATAGAGCTTTGGCAAGGATTTTTTATGAAATATTTAATGAGGTAATGGGTCACTAGTTCGTAAGAAGCTAAAGATTGCCCACTTTAGGTATGAACTTAATATTACCGTAATTAATTAAATCTCCCAAAGAATGGTTTTAAATGGCTTCTTTAAACACCTGGAGCAAGTTAGGGGCAAAAAATGCCCATGTGGATTTATAAAATTCATAGGGAAAGTCATTGAAGCCCATAGATTTGTCATTATTCATGCATTAAAGAGCCTTTGTGAGCATCATGAGGGTCAAGGGAGAGTCACACAACCATTGTTCAATCACTTTAACCTTACAAAGAACCACATCAAGGCATTCCTGCAAATCCTGAGCTCTTTTTAGCATAACCTCTTGGATTTAGAACACTAGCTTGTAGTGATCCAAGAAGGCTAAAATAATGTCTGGAAGGGAAGTGAGCCTGACTTGGGCTGACTTGATGACCTTGATCTGATCATGAGCCTATTTGGCTATGTGGGATTTGAATAAGTCCTTGGAAGCCTTATCTCCAACTTTGAGCGAGTGTAATTGGGCACATAATTGTGCCCCTTTGGCAATGTGGCTATCTGCCACCTTATTGTGGTTTTTGAATGAGGCAGCAATGTTCTGCAAAGTAGTGTCAAAAGTATTGAGCTCAAGGAGGGAGGATACCCTTTAGAATTCCTTAAGCATAGCATCCTCACTGTGTTTCTTGACTCACACAACTTGTTTACCGTAGTGGCATAGAAAAGTGGTGGTGTGCAGGATGGCTTCATTCCACCACTCAATCCAATTGGCAACATATGAAGGGTGAGGAGCCAAGTTCCATATTCAGAGAAATAGATGAATGGTGCCAATATGGCCTAGAAGAGAAGTATTGAGGATGAACTGATTATGTGGCACCTTGTATTGCCCTGTGACCCATTCCACTCCACAAGAGATAAAAGTATGATAAGAGAGAACCAAGTCTAAATGGATAATGACAGGGTAGCCATTAATGTTGGAGAAAGAGAAAATATTTTGTTTTGACAACATATAACGATTGAGCCTTTTTAGCATGTGATGATCCCTAGCATGATAATAAGACCATGTAAACCAAGTCATGTTATTAATTGAGTGTCGTCAAAAGAGAGGGTCGATAAAACCCCACTTATTCTTGAAATAATACCACTTTTCATGTTTTCCTATGCACCATCGCATAGGTAAGGCACCAATTTATCCTTGGAACTCTCAGCGATAGTAAAATCCCCACAAATGACCCACATGGTAGGGGGAAGATTATTAGCCAAGGAGCACCAAAGCAAATATCTGTCAGGACCATCATTAGGGGTGTAAATGATAAGAATGCCAAGTAAATGGCTATCAATGTCTAAAATTATCCAAATAGCCTAGTGTGATGGGTCCTCCCCCATGGTAATAATGAAGTGGGAGAACTTAGTTGTGACCAATATGTTGGCACTGCCATGTCCATCTTTGTGTAGAGTGGAAAAGTGGGTGGCATCATGCTAAATACAACTCAAAGAAGTCTATAGAAGAAAACTTGCAACTTTAACCTCTTGTAGACAAATAAAATCTAGAGAGCCTATTTATTGATAGGTGACATGCATAGAGTAATTTTGAGAGGAATCTATACAACTTCAAACATTATGTTCCAAAAATTTCATTGGTAAACATCATCCATGTGTAATTCCCCCTATCCATCCTGAAAATCTACTAGAACAACAAAGCTATTGTGTTAGTTTGGGCTAGAAAAACCTCTCGACATAATGGAGTGGCATTTATCCCCATGATCGTCTCAGGGAGAGTCACCACCACCGTGGGACGGTTTGTGTGACCACCTCGAGAATAAGCCATTGATTGAGGATATCCCAACGACAAGGACCAAGAAATATTAAGAACTACTTGAAACTATGCTCGATGGACTTGGGGGACTAGGACAACATGGGGAGGTAAATTGAGTATCTTATGATAAGGCTTATCAACTAGAGAGGAGGTGGCAAGGGTGGAGGGTTTAGGCCCTCCCTGAGGCTTCTTGGAATGGACCATGGTCTAGCCATCCTTCATCACCACCACAGGGTGGGCTTCGTGATTGCCTTGAGAATGAGCCACTAATTGAGGATATCCCAACAATAGGGACCAAGGAATCTTAGGAACTGCTTGAAACTATGCTCTATTGGGCTTGGGGACCAGAACAACATGGGGAGGTAGATTGGGTATCTCATGGCTTGTCAATTGGAGAGGAGGTGGCAAGGGAGGAGGGTTTTGACCTTGCCTAAGGCTTCTTGGAATGGATTATATTCCAACCATCCCTATGGTCTACCACCTTTGGATTATCAAGTTATGGAGGGGACAAGGAAGGTTTATAACAACCCACAAGGGGGTAATCTTTGATATGATGGTTGAACACTTGACAAAAAAATAAGTGTTAGGAAAGTTGAAATACACAAATTTATGTGACTAGTGGATGTCACTTATCTAAATAAAAATATTCATGTCTTTAAAAATATCCACCTCAACGTAAATTTTTTTGTTGGGGCAAGGGGAAAACCACTTCATCTACTCCTGGCAAACAATATGTCTAATGGGCATGATAATTTGGTCCATAAAGTTTCACAAGGGTACCAACAAGTTGAGAAGTTCAACCCATATGGGGACTCAAAGAGAAACTTGGTCTGTGGCTTTGACATCATAGTTTCAGTTGGATAAAATCAAGAGTGTGTTTCAAAGAAGCTAATAGCTTGATTTGGCGAGGGATCGGACTTCATACAACTCTTTGAAGGTAAATAGGGAAAACCCTTTAGTAAGGTTTTTAATGCCAACCACATGGATGCCCGCTGGCTCTAAGTGGTGTCGAAATCAATTATGGAGAGACTTTCGAGGGGACTCGGCCAACAAAATAAGCAATAAGAGAAAAAATCATACCATTTGCATGCATTTTCAATAGCATCACCAACAAGACATACCTCTGGCTAAGAAGGAAGGGTAGAGGGAGTACTTCATCAAATACCTTCGAGACAAACTTTCGAGCTCTCTTGGGCATCATTTCTCTCGTCTCTTATAATTATAGTTGCAATTGAGAGTGAGAAGCTATTATATAGGGTTGGCCCATCCACAAGGCGGTGTGCCAAGTGAAATAAATTACAAGACCCCTAGAAAGTCCCACAGATGTGGTATACAAAGATGGAAATAAAGCACACAAGAGAAGGCGAGTTGATTATGGAAAACCCTAGCAAAGCAAAGAATAAGTACCTTCTAACTTATTTTTCACTTTCATTAGCCAAATTTCAAATGGTTGCCTATTTTTTGTTCGTTACTTTTAAAAAAAATTGAAGTATTTTATGGACATCAAAATGTTGACATTTATTTTCCATGGTTTTAAAGGATGTCAAACATTTGACATCTTTTTTCACATTTGTAAAGGACGTTAACTTTTTTACGTATACAATGGAACAAAAATATTACAAAGAGAATTTTCAAAGTTTTTTAAATAAATTAAAATCCATGATAAAATAGACATCAAATTTTGGGCTAAATGTTGTAGTGTTAGGTTCTCTCACCCCTTGATTATCACTAATATCAATAACATAGCTTATACTTACATACTTTGTAAGTCTTCTTACCTTCTTTAAAAATTAAAATTGGCCCATGGCATTTATTTAGTAGTTATTGTTTTTATAGTGGTTTTATCTATTTTTTAATTATTGGTCCAAATAAAGGGTTATGGTGAGTTTTATCAAATTTTTATAGTTCTCCCCTCTTTTTATATCTCCTTATAAAAAAATATTGTCTCTTGTGCCTCTTGGTCATTGTTCCAAGCCAAAAGTCCTAGTCCATTTTGACGATCTTCAGTAAGTCAGAGTGTGCAGGGCCCTTTTTTCTTCTATTCTGCTTTTAGTTGTTTAATGTTAGTATGTATACCACTAAAGTCCTAATTTTGAATTCAATTATCTATATATACATGATCGATTAGGATCAATTGAGAATGAAACATGTAAGTAATTATTCACACACAAAGAAAATATATAAATAAACATAATAACAATCAAGTAATCATTTGTTGATCTATCATTTTATTATGGAACCATAATGCAACCATAGTGCAACCTTAGATGAATTTATTTCAATTTATATGGTTTTGTTATATAATTTTTATTTATCAACATCTTGTTATCATTGAGGGGCCTCACAAACAAGTAAAAAGTTAGTTCACATTAATTACTAACTCTAATACAAAACTAAAATATTTTTATTATCTATTTTTAAATATTATATGTCACAATATGTAAATCTATCCAAGAAAATTTTAAAAAATGTAAAAAAACACAATCATTTTATTAGTTTTCAGTAAATAATCCCCCATCAAAATACCCTTGACGCCCTCGACAACTATTAGAAGTGCCCTCAACATCAATCAAACCAAATCAATTTTTAAGTGAAGTTGGTAACAAGTTTGACATCAATTTTTTAAGTTCAAATTAAATCAACAAGACTTGGATAACAATTTATTGAAGATATGTTTCCTAACATTATATATTTATTTTTTGGGCTCCTCAGCTCACAGCTTTACATTTTCCACCGCGAAATAAGGGAAGAGATTCCATATACAATGTCATAATACCATAGAATTATTTTTATAAAGTCTGCGAGATACTAAAATCATTCATTATAACTAAAACGTTACGTGCTCAATTGCTTCGGGATAGATACATATATATAATTTTCCAACCAAAATAAAAAACAATATAAGTTTCTCGTTCCTCGTTCCACGTTCCAACACGCACAAAATCTATTCCTAGGCTCCCAGTCGGGGTGGCAAAATCCTTCGTTTGATGTCAAATATCTTTTCTGGAACTGTTAATCATTCCAATCGCCATACTCATTATGATTTTACAAATATCCACAATGAAAAAGTACACGTTACAGGTTCCAAACCCTTGGCAGTTTAACTTCCTCTGCGTGCCATGTTTTTCAATTTCATTTTCTTCCTTGGCCACTCTAGCCCACGGACATTCATGCCGTCCATATCCTCAACATCATTTTTTAGAGAAAAATCTATATCCATCTGCTTTCTTTTTTCTGCAATGTTTTCCCTCTTCTGCTGTTTCTCCTGCGAGGAATGTTCAAGATGTGAAAAATGCAGTGAACATCTTTGTATTCAAACTATGCCCACAAACAAAACTGGATCAAACAACAGCAAATCTCAAAGTTGAAATTACCTTCCATTCTTTGTAATCCAGACGAAAGACAAACTGTGTATTCTGAACGCCTGTGGACCGCTCCTGAGCTGTTGGGGCATTCTTAGGAACTGCAATTATTCAAATTCATAAGAAACATAGCAGCCAGAAATAATTAGGCCCTTCAAGTATTATTGAAGAATATCATATGGGCTTACCAATATGGTGATCACCATTTTCACTTATTATTATTTCTGCATTGCCATCCCTTACCAAGAAGGATAATGTAAAAAGCTTTTCTACAGCCCGACCAAATGATGAATCCTCAAAAAGAAGGCTGTCCAACAAAAGAATATTTTCCCTCAATAACCTTTTGTGCAGTCTTTTTACCTCTGCGTCCATGCTTTTTTCCTTGTCAAGATCGTTGGATTGCAAATCCTAATCACCCATTCAAAGAAAAATCAACACTCATAATGCTCAACAGTCAAAGAGCTCAAAAAATAAATACCAGTCAATATACTTACAGGAGGGTCTGAATTATCCAATACTTCAGGTTTAATGTATAAAGAATCTGAGATTTTTGTCCTGTTGAATTTTCTGTGTTTAACAGTCTTTAAACTGATATCCAAGGAGCCTATCCTGCCACATTAAGAAAAGCAAAAAAGAAAGGAGAAGACTCTGTAAGAAATCAAGCCAGTCAAGCCAAACCAGCAATTGTTTTGACAAGGAAGAAAAATGTGAAATCATACATGGTTTGGCAGCCATAATGCATATCACTGAATATCTGAACCCCATATTGTGCAAGAGAAGCCCAGTCAATATTGAGCACATTCTTTTGAGACCCATTACAATCTTGTTCAATCCCATGCAGGGTAATGCTCTTGGCAAAGCGTTCCACTATGCCACTAATAAACTCAGTAGGACTGGTGCCCATACAAAACTGGTTCTCCTCCTTAAGACATGTAAACAGAGACACCGTTTGCCGTAGGAGCATTTCTCCATCTGTAATCTGCTCCCTCACATCACACTCTGCAAAATAAAAAAAAATTAAAAATTCATACAAGATAGAATTTTAGAAAAAAATGCCATCATTAAACAAGACTAAACTATATTGATGTGAGAATTTCATGAGGTAGAAAGAGGCCAAACTATTTTTCTCAGTGTCCACATGTGCAATGAGCTGCTGCAATTCAGGCAATGGCAAGTCATCAAGATGTTCCTCGGCTACAACAGAACACAAGAATTACCATCCTGGTGTATAATTCAAATTTATATGCTTCAATTAAGTTTAAGGCCTTAAAAGACTTCCTACCATCCAGACATGCTATTTCTTGACGAGAAGCTCCTGAACGGAAATTCTGTAACAAATCTAAGTCTCCCATTTGTTCTCACATGAAGAAACTACAGAAACACCAAACACTCAACAATTCCCATGTCCACCAATATTTTGCACTCTATTGTGGACCATATTAATAGAGCCTTTCATAAGTAAACATGGCCTGCACTTTTTGCAAGCGGAAACAGATGAAATTTATATTGAAAACAGTCTAAGGACAATTCTAGATATTGTTGGCATGGCTACCATTTAAAGTAATGAGTCAGGTGACATGTACCCTGTGATGACATAACTTGGCCTCTTTTTAACTTTGAATGAATACCGTTTAATCATTGCACAGCATGCCCTATCAGGGCTCTAACATCGAAAATGAGCAATTAGATATAGAAGAGATTTTATTTTTTATATATTTTAAATTATAGATATAGAGGGTGCCTTATCAGGGCTCTAACATTTACCTGAACGCTGAATCGAAGTAGCATAGACTTAGACTCGTTCATTGATGTTTCTCAAATAGTGGGTGTTTCAATGAAGAGGCACAACTTTTACTGGAGAGAGGTTCAATGGATTCTTAGCAACAAACCAGACCTTACCTCTTTGAGTATGCAGAGCTTACTCTCTCTTTGAGGATTCTGTATGAAAGGATCTTGGTATCTCTAGTTACTTTTAATAGAGGAGGTAAGCCCTTCATTTTGAATATATGTGGTTGAAAGATTCGTCTATAGAAAGTTAATGGGTGTCTAGGGGTCGAGTGGGAAATAACGTATGGTTCAAGGCGATGTTCACTTGGCCAACTACATAGATTCATTCCATCAACTTAGATTCATTAAGGATAAGATCAAACAATGGTATCATAACGTGTTTATCTTCTTGACATCTTCAAGCAGGGACGACTCCTTAAAAAATATCAAAATCTTATGTCAAATATCCGGCCCTCAACCCCCACACTTTTGGGAAGAAGTCGAATAACAATTGTAGTAAAATGAGAATAGAGAGAAAATATTTTAGAAACAAAAATCTCGGCATCCATTGGCGTCAAGGAGATAGAAATACAACGCTATTTCTTTCTTGGTTTTAGTACAAAGATCATCTAATTGGATTCGTGGTGTTACCTTACATCAAGGCTACACATTCAATAAATTGGATGATATTCAACACGAAGCAAATCATTATTTATCTTCTTTCTCTATATATGTTCATTTGGATGATATTCAATATAAAGTAAATTATTATTTATCTTTTTTCTGGATACATGTTTATTTGGATGATGTTTAAACGAAGCAAATCATTTTTTATCTTCTTTTTCGAGATATGTTTATTCACTATATGTTGGTCTAGTTGTGTGTAAACTTGTCAATCGAATAGTTAAGAGGGTATAAACGTGTGTTCTCCTAAAAATAGTAATATTTGTAATTATCTTATTTTGGTGGATTAACTTGACATAGCTATGTAAAATTAATTTATTAAGGTAAACATAGCTATATAGAATTAGTTTATTCAGGGAGATGTAACTAAATAAAAGTGGTTTATTATAACAAACTGAATCTACTTACCTGCATCTATCTTAATAAATTAATTCTACTTAACTGTGTGGATTAATTCTATTTAGCTATGTCTACCTTAATAAAATACTTCTGCTAGCAAGTAAAAGTATTTTATAAAGGTAGACATAGCTAAATAGAACTAATCCACATAGCTAAGTAGAATTAATTTATTAAGATAGACACAGGTAAGTAGATTCGGTTGCTAGTAGAAGTATTTTATTAAGGTAGACATAGCTAAATAGAATTAATCCACGTAGTTAAGTAGAATTAATTTATTAAGATAGACGCAGGTAAGTAGTTTCAGTTTGTTATAATAAACTAATACTATATAGCTATGTCTACCTCAATAAACTAATTTTACAGAGCTACGTCAAGTTAATCCACCAAAATAAGGTAGTTACAAATATTATTATATAGTTTATTATAATAAACTAATTTTATTTAGTTGTGTCTACCTTAATAAACTAATTCTACGTAACTAAATCTACCTAATCCACTAAAAAAATTCAGTTATAAATATGACTATTTTTAAGAGAACACATCACAATAGCCTCTCAACATAGCCTCTCAACGTAGCCTCTCAAATTTTTGATTGAAAATAAATTAATTCTACTTAGCTACATTTACCTAGTCCACCAAAACAAGATGGTTACAAATATTAATATTTTTAAGAGAATACACTCTTGTAGCCTCTCAACTGTTTGATTGATAGGTTCACATCATCTTTCCCTTCTTTATAAATATTGAACCTCTTGGTTTAAAGCTAGTTTTACCTAAAATATGTCTCCATAAAAGCCAAAATGCCAAGAAAAGCTAAGAACTTGAATACCAATATTTTTTGAGGATGTAAGATTTCATTTACCCTAAGATGCTCCTACATCATGTTGGAGAGTTGTTAGTGATGTCATGGAGGTGTCCAAATGAGTGGATGAAGTGTCTTGATAGTCTAAGTGTCAATGATAAAGTGTGTAGTGTGTTTGTCTTAGTATGCTTGAAGTAGGCTTGGTTGATCTTCAGTTTTGGCATGATTAGGGATAGGTCTGAAGTATTGAGCATGTGTGAGGGGTCCTATCAAAGGTAAAGGATGATTGGATATCTTGTGTAAGTACATGGTATTGATTTGGTTCTTCATTATGTTCATCTTGGCATAGTTGGTTCTGTGACAAAAAAATCTGAGTAGGTAGTTTACTGACATCACCATTACCACATATGGATGAGTCAGGGGGAGTTGGTCATATGGGTGGGATCAAATTAGTCTCATGTTGATATGGTCTAAGTTTCAGGTCATGCAGTTGAGCGGAGCAAAAGATATAACTATGCAAAGTTGGCTTCCCAGAGAGTTTGCAATGTTTCCTTATACTAAGCCAGACCATCATAGACCATCATGTAGACATGAATGAACCAAAAAGTTTTTGCATTTATTTCAAGCACCTAAAAATTCAAATGAGGTTAAATAATTTCATGGAGATGTCTTTAGTGCCAAGAACGTACCCTAAATATTTTGAGTCTTAAAGTGTTTTCTAACTCAAGATATAAATCTTCAAAGTTGCTCTAGTAGACTATGATGGGCTAGAGACCGTCAAGTTTAATCACATTGAAGTTTGAGGTCATTGGTTTAGAAGATCCAATGGTGAGCGCTTAATCATACACATTGATATCAATGGTGCATATGAATTCAACATGTCAAAAGTTGCATGTGTTAGTGACAAGTGTCACAAGCTTGTTAATCTAAAAGAATATCAATGGTGAGTGGTGGTTCGTACTTATGAAGATCAATGGTGTGGGACAAATCAAAGAGTCAAAAAAGCATGTGGGACTGCCAAGTGGCACAAGTGTATGGACTGATAGCACAGTATTCAAAAGGCATGTGAGGGTGCCAAGTGTCATAATCATGGGAGTTTTAATCAATATCTAATGGTGAGCATTGTAAGATAAAGACCTGGCTGATCCATAGAGATTGACGGAGCGTGTTTCGTCAAAGTTGTCAGGAAGCACAAGATGAGGTTAAAGTGCTCGATGTTTAATAGTAAATTAAATGTAAATATCAAGCTACTTTTGAGGGAGATTGATGATGCATATTCATTCAAGCTATGACAGGGCACGAGATATTGACAAAGTGTTCAAATTTTAATAGTTGCTTAGTGAATGTTGGAATTCAAATATTCAAATTTATGAGGGAAGACCAGTCTATAATTTTTGTGCTATAACTTTTGATATATGTAGAATTTGATCATGGTGTAAAATTCAAAGTTGTAAAGGAATCCAAGGCACATCCATAAAAATTGGTTAGAAGGTTTGATTATTTGTATAGTTATGGATATTGAGCTCCAAATTTGATTGTGTATTTGACCATATTTTATAATTGACCCAAGAAGGATAATTGAGTTGTTCTTGATGATATTTGGATGTTTCAAGGTGACTTAGCTATTAGAAAGTGTTGTAGACTCCTGAGAATGATCTGTATGGATTTTGGAGGTTTGACCAATCCATATTTAGTATGAATAAATACTTAGAAGTTGACTATGTGTTCCTTTATGGTGTTCGTATGTACAGAATGTTGATTAAGCAAATTGTGTTTTAGTAGAAGAGTGTAATGATGGTTGTAATAATTTGAGGATGTCTAAGAGGTCATGTGGAATGGACCTATGTATTTGTAAGTGGTCATGTTTTTTTAATTTTCTTGTTGAAGTGTTAAAGGAGTGAATTTATCTCTATGAGACCTATAAGGGATACTAAAGCCTAATTGAAAGATGTAGCTACTTAAGTGTGACCCATAGTTGTTATGGCTAACCTGTGAGAGTGGTATTGAGCTATGTTTAATGTATTAAGGGATAAAGAAAGTATTATGGCCAACCAAGAAGATAATAATCATGAAGGCTCTATAAAAGGTGAAATCAAAGGTGGTGATTTCTAGACTTGAGAGAAGAGGTGTGTATGAGAGTTGTAGAGAGAAGGAAAGAAGAAAGGGTGTGTGCCTACTGGATTGGTTATAGAGCAGAGCAAGTTGATGATTGTGTGTATGAGTTTTAGATCATATGTATGATGTCATAACAATGTTCTTGTAGGTTTAAATATTGAGGATGAGCAAAGAGGTCTAGAGTGATCTAAAAGGATGTTTTGGATGCCTTGAGTGTGAGTGAAGGATACATGATATATGTGTAAGATTGGTGGTTGATTTGAGAGGTAGATCAAAATGTGGACTATGTGTATGACCATTTGGTCATGTTATTGAGGTTGTGACAGAGTTATTTTTGAGAAGTGTAGAGTGATCCAAAAGGTGGTTTTGGATGTTTGTGGTTTTGTGAAGAAGTGAAGTGGGTTGATATACATTGTGTCTCCATCAAATTGGTAGGTAAATAGTGATCAAGGGATGCTCATATCATAGGTGTTGGTAGGGTGCTCAAAATCTAAGTCTGAAGGACTTGACCATCCTAGGGATAGGTGCTCCTTGTGGAATAGGTGTTTCACTAAATTATGGTTAGAAGGACTTGACCATCCTAAGGGTAGGTGCTCCTTGTGAAATAGGTGTTTCACTAAAGTCTCATGTTTACATACTTCTTATAAGACAAGTAGTCCATGTGTTTACAAGCTTGAGAGTGGGTTTTATTCTCCAAGAAGGTTTCCCACATAGATTTTGTGTTGTGTGTGTGATCTTGAATTATCTATTGTTCATTGTTATAAACATCTTAAATGTTTCACGAATGGTTGTATTGAATGCTTAAAGTGTTTGAAGGATTTAGAAATTAAATTAGATTATTTTCCACCACTGATTCATCCCCCCTCTTAGTGGTTTGTACCTCTAATAATTGGTATCAGAGCATGTCCGTTCGTAAAGCCTTGATAGCTTGAAGGAGATCCAAGGTACAATATGGGTAGCTATCAAATGCAAGGAGGTTTTTCCACTAAGAAAGCACCGATATTCAATGGATCCAATTATGCCTTTTAGAGTGTGAGGATGAGGACCTACATCATGTCTCTAGTGTTTGACACTTGGTTATCTATTTTGGATGGTTATTTTGCACCTCCTATTCCTCCATCCAGTACTGTAAATAAGAATTTGTTTCAAATTCTAAGGCAATGAATTCTATCATTTGTGGTATTTCAAAGACTGAATACACCAAGGTAATCCATTGCATGTCTACCAAGGAAATGTGGGATAAATTTAAGACTATTTATGAAGAAGATTCAACGGTTAAGTTGGAAAATTTTCAAACTCACCGAAGACAATTTGAGAGTCTTAAGATGAAGGAAGAAGATTTTATGGCATCCTTTCTACAGAGAGTTGATAAGATTGTGAACATCATCAGAGGTCTTGGAGAGAAGCTTGAATAAGATACTATGGTTCAAAATGTATTCAGGTCTTTATCTCTCAATTTTGATTCAAAATTGTCTATTGTAGAAGAAATTCATGATCTTACTTCGTTGAAGATGGATGAATTGCATGGCATCCTTACTGCCTATGAGATGAGAATAAATGATGATATAACACCACATAAGAAAGAAACATTCAAGACATAAATGAATCAAAAGAATAAGTTCCAAGGTAAGAAACTCAAGGAGGATGACACATCTGATATTGATGATGATGAATTAATTGCTTTGTTTACAAGGAAATTAAAATAGGTTCAAGCAAGTATAAGGGTAAACTACCCTTCAAATGCTTCAATTGTGGATAAGTAGGACATTTTTCTAACAAGTTCCCTCATAATCATAATCAAAATGATGATGAAGATCATGGTAGAGGTCATGATGATGGCAAGAGATCATTCTGGTCTAATAAAAGCAAGAAGAGATTTAGAAGGTTTGACAACAAGAAGAAGTACTTAAAAGACAAGAAGAGTCTCTACACCAAAAAAGATTGTAATTCATTAGATAAGAGTGAAGACAATGACTCAGAGTATGATCATGAAGATGAAGGTTCTGTTGAAGATGAAGACCTCTTTATGGTTGAGGAATAAAGTTGTTCATATCAAAAGGAATCTACTTGGAGTGATTTAGATGATGATAAAGATGAGGTGGACTATGAGACTGAATTGATGAATTCTCTTCAAGAACTAAAGATTAAGAAGAAGATTAACAAAAATATGAAGTCCCAAATCAAGGACTATGAAGAGTAGTTCAGTGTGTTTGAAGCAAGAATGAATGAAGACACCAAGGAACATGAAGATATAGTCAAGTATCTCAGTTGTCAATTGGAAATCATGTCTACAAACCTAAAATCTAAAGAAGATGAATGTTCAAGGTATGTAATTAAAAATAAGTCATTAAAATTTGAGTTAGAGAAGACATCTAGTAAGATGAAGTCATTTGCAAGATTTGAAAAGATCTCAAGTGATCTAGATAATATTTTGAGTGATCAAAAGCATGCAAGTGATAGAACTGGTCTTGGATATAAAGAAGAATAAAAAAATACAACTCAAGACAAGATGAATACTAATGTAAATCATACCTTGAAGGTCAATAATCAATCAAGGAATGAAGATACTGGTAGATGTTAGGAATTCAAAGAGCCAAACACAGTGCATAGAGAATTGTAATCTCACAAAATAATAATCTTCTACTCTATCTTCTGATTAATAATTATTCGAGATGTAATACAAATATATAGGAATATAATTTCTATAATTTCTTCACTAATTTCTCTCCCCCTATGATTATGCAAAACTCTAAATATGATATATTGTTATAACAATATAAATAATATATCTATTATCGTAATATTGTTTATGTAAAATATTTTGATCTACAAACTAACTATATTTACCTCTTAGTAAATATCAACTTATAAATACTCAACCTTACTATTTACCTCTCCCTAAATATCCAAATTCATACAATGTGAAAAATAATCCCATCATTCACCTCCATAGTTTTTACATGGTACAATATATCTCTTTTTCTGATTGTAGTGTGCCACCTCCGTGTGCTCATGATCTTCTCTACATACACGTGCCATGGCACATCTCTTCATTCACATTCATCTGCAATTGGTTTTTTAGGTTCACTAATAACCTTTCAAAATGGTTTTCACAAGTTCACCAATAACCTTAGAAAATAGTTTTCTCAAGTTCACCACTAACCTTACAACATGGTTTTCTCATATTCACCACTAACCTTAAAAATAGTTTTTTCAGGTTCACCACTAACCTTACAAGATGGTTTTCATAGGTTTACCACTAACCTTTCATCATGATTGTTACAATACTTTGAGATCAACATTCTCCAATTTAAATATATAAAATGGATTGCAGGGAAATATCTGTTGACGCAGTGGATTGCACTCGGGGCAAGGAGGTTGAGCTCCTGCCTTCCACATGCAACAATGGAAACTCTCCTCTTGCATGTGGGACCGGTGAAGCTGGAGGGGAGATCTCTAGGTAAGGGCTAGCTCCCTTTGATGTATCATATTTGTTCCAGTAAGTGCTAACATATATATATATATATATATATATATATATATATATAATGGGGGGGATGAAAAGGGAAAAAGATTAAAGGAAAACAAATCTACTCTAAAGAGGTGATGCACCAAAATAAATCAACCTTCTCACATTCACACTTAAAATCAGACAAATACATACATACACTTCAGACTTGGTAGAAGGACCAGGCTGCAAGAAACTTGACAAAGAGGCTTTAATGAAAATACAAAAAATAGAGATTCACCAAGGTGCTATGAAACACACGTTGTAAGTAATTTCTTCTATTTTTGCACTTCTAAATACAACTCTCCTTGTCAGCTGCAGAAATGGCACCTTGTAGACAATAGATATGTTGGTGTTGGACCTATGAAAGCATCAAGAAACAATGACTAAACACAAACTAACACTCAAGACATACATAGAAATATCTATCCAAGATAGAGGTAAAAAATGTGTTTATTGATTCAAGTGAAATTTTGCCAGGGCTACGCCTTACAAAATGTGGAAGATCATTTCTCAAATGACAAGTCCTCAATATATAGGAGAAGAAAGGAGGCCTTTTGGCACCCCTTTTTACAAGTGACCCATGTGCCTTACAAGCATTAGGAAGAGCAGGTTTCTTAAACATAAATGTTGTGTCAGCCCTGGCTTTGACTTTAGGCATTTTTTTTGACATGGCCGCCCTATTTCCTCATTGACCGAGACTACTCCTTGAAGGCACCTACGCAGCTTGTCTATTCATAAATATGAAATGAAGAAAAAGGGGTGCACGACTAGCTATTTACACCTCTCAATGGTCAATTCACAGCCATTGTATCACCTATTGGAGTAATTTCTTGAATTGACGCTCCCCTTCACCACTTGGACAACCTGTATGCTCCATGCTTGTCACTTTGTCTTTTCCCTATCTTGTCTCTTTCTGGCTCTTTCGGCCCTTAGGCTATCTTCTGGTGGGTCGCTGCATTTTTGGGCCTTTTTCCATGGTTAGCGCTCCTTTGGTTCAAAAGCAAATGGCTCTTTCACTATGTTAAAATTGATGTTCACATGGTCGTCATCGCTTTGAAAACCAATGGCTAATTTACTTCCTTATATTTGACAGCTCTCGGGACATCATCATCTTTGGCAAATTCCTTTAGGCTTTTCCCTTTCTGCTTTTTTCACGGGTCTTTCCTTTGTTTCAAACCTTTTCTCGCAGATAAAATTCCATGAGAATCGGTGCTTTGACCTTCTCGGGTCTTTGTTTTGGCCCCTCGTTGAACCAAGCCATTGAACTGAAATTGGTTCAATGGTTTAATGGTTCAACGCTGCGCATCGAGCCGATTAAACCGAACATTGAACCACTTGCTTTGAACCAAGCTCATTGAACCAAGCCATTGAACCAAAATTGGTTTAATGGTTCAATGGTTCAATGCTATTGAATCAAGGTGTTTGAACCGAGTGATGAACTCTTTGTTGAACTAAAGGCCACTGAACCATTTAAACTTTGCTGATTGAAAATTGCATTGAACTTAGCTAATTGAACCAAAGCCAAAGAACTTGAAGCTCGAACCAAGCACCTGCAGAGTCCGTAGAAACTCTTAGACTTGTGCAAAATCAAAAAATGAATTGGCCTTAAATAGCAGGGGAAGAAGGGGACCGATTTTTTGCCCTATTGGGCAAAAACTGGTCAACAGATTGGTGCCTCCTAGGGGAAGCATGCCTGCCATGCTTAGAAGCCAGTTGCCTTAAAAATCCATTGGGCATGGAGTCAGATTCTAACTTTAAAATAGCAACAACTCTGATAAATTCTAGAATCAATCACGTAGATTCACTCCAAGAGGAAAAGAAACACACACAAAGCTAAGAAAACTACTTGTGTAACAGCACTTAGAGAAAATAGGGAAAGAAAACAAGAGAAAATATATACAAATGAAAGGAGACTCAGTGGTAGTGCTTCAGATGTATCCCATTAACTGGGATATGCAGTTCTTCACCATCTAACTTGGAGAGTTGGAATGCATTATGTTGCTTGCACTGAGTGATTATGTACGGGCCACTCCATAGGGCATCAAATTTTACATGTTTTCCAGGCCTAGCTCAATCTTCATCCCATTTCAAGACAATATCTCCTTCAGAGAAACCTTTTGATGAAGATCTCTTTTCGAAGTATCTCTTTACTTGTTGACGGCTAGTCATGGAAGCCATAGCCTAGTCCCTTGCCTCGTATAGTTCCATCATCTCACATAATCTAACCTCCATGCTGGTTCTTTCCTCTAACTATAACTGGCAGGTGAGATCCAAGGCTAGCAACTTGAGTGAAATAGGGAGCCTAGCTTCCCTTCCATAGACGAGTGTGTATGGAGAATTTCTGATTGCTCTCTTCAAGGTGATTTGATCGGCCCACAGAGATATTTTTAGCTTGGTGTGCCAAGTTATCTAATTTTCTTCCATGGTCCTCTTGATGATCCTAATCAATTTTTTATTGGTGGACTCAGCCAACCCATTCCCCTATGGGTAATAATTAGATGAAGTGCTGAGATATACCATACCTCAGTGCCCATTCACTTGTTTTGGTTCCCAAAAAAGCCAACACATTATATGAGATTATGGTTGCTATAACCCTAAACCTTGTCACCAGGTCCTCATAAAACTCCAGGACCATGCTTTCATTTGCCTCCTTCAGCGCAACAGCCTCCACCCACCTTGTGAAATAGTTCGTGGCAGTTAGGACCCACTTGTGTCTAGCATTAGAGGGAGGATTAATCATCCCTATGAAGTCCAAGCCCCACTGCATGAATGGTTGCTCCACCTGAATAGGCTATAGAGGCATGGCAGCCAACCGTTGTTTCCCATCGAAAAGGGCACACTTTAGGCACTTTCTTACCCAAGCATGGGTGTCCCTAAAAAGAGTAGGCCAAAAATAGCTAGCTCTCATTATCCTTGCTACAGTAGCTCTAGGAGCAAAATGACCACCTGCTGGCCCATCGTGGAACTCAGACAACACCTTGTCACCCTGATTCGAGTCTATGCATCTTAGAAGGACCCTAGAGAGATCCTTCCTAAACAATACTCCATCAACTAGAACATAAGGGAGAGACTAGAGGTTGAAGTATCTTCTTCTAGTATTATCAAGACTCTGTAGGCACTCACTAGTGAGAAGGAAACGCCTTAGGTCTGATGTCCAGTCCTTTATGATAGATGGTTCTTCTGCTGTAGCTACATCATGAATTAATAAGTTGTCTTCCCCTTTCTATTTGAAGTCCTCAACAACGTGTTTTCACAGGCCTCTTCCTCTCACTAGCTTGGTGATCGTGATGTCTATGTCATACTCCATTACCCTAGTGATCCACCCTGCTCTTTTCTCATTTAGGTCTCAGTTGGTTAAGAAATCCTTGACGACAAGATGTGGAACCATGAGGTGAATCCTGTTGTTGGATAACATATGCCTGAATTTCTTCAGGCTCCACACTACTGCCAGGACTTGCTTCTCTACATATGTGTATCTAAATTTGAAATCCTCTAACCCTTGGCTAAAAAAAGCAAGGGGTTACTCAAGGTCATCACCATTTGCTTGAGTAAGCACGATGGAGATTACCTCTTCATTGTTGAAAGTGTAGAGGTTGAAGTCTTTATTGAAGTCGGGGCTGATCAAGGTAGGAGCCTGGGTTATGGCCTACTTGATGGCTTCAAAGCTATCCTACCTTTGTGTTGTCCACTTGAACTCCTCACTCTTCCTTAGCATAGAGGTCAGTGGCTTGACTATTTCTACAAAATTCAGAATGAATCTCCGAATGAAGTTTATCCTGCCAAAGAAATTCTACAGGCCTTTCTTGTGACTAGGTAGGGACATCTCCAGGATAGAATGAACTCTCTCAGGGTCATTAGATAAGCCCTCCTTGGATACAATGTGGCCAAGGAGTTTCCCCTTGTGAACAACAAACACGCATTTCTTCGGGTTAAGAGAAATGCTAAACTCCCTACACCTTTCAAAAATCAGCCTGAGGTGTTTCATGTGTTGGCTCACTTCCTTGGAGAATACCATCACATCATCGAGGTATACCATCACATTGTTGTTTATCAAGCCTCCAAAAGCCATGTCCATGGCTCGCTGAAAGGTAGCACCAGCATTAGCCAACCCAAATGGAATCTTCTTATAGGTGAACATTCCCCATTTAGTAGTGAAGGCTATTTTGTGCTGGTCATAGCCTTACACCAAAATCTGATTATACCCTAAATATCCATCTAGGAGGGATAAATGCTCACTACCTGTTACCTTCTAAAGGATCTACTTCATGCTTAAGAGGGGATAATGGTCCTTTAAAGAGACTTTTTAAAGGTCTCTAAAATTGACACATAGCCTGATCTCCCCATTCTTCTTTCTAACAGGAACAAGATTGGCCAGCTAGGAGGAATGTTTGATTGGAAATATAATCCTAGACTTAATCAATTTGGCCAGTTCCTTGTACATGAGAGGCTCAATCATCGGGTTGATAGGTCTCTACTTTTGCGTGATTGGCCTGGTGCCTTCTTCTAATTCGATGGTGTGCTGGGTGAGTCTTGGGTCGAAACCCTTCAAATCATTGTAATCTCACATGAAAACATCAATAAACTCTTGACATAACAAAATGAAAGCCCACCTTTCTTGAACCATGCAGACTTTTCCAAGCGCAAGCAGCTTGTCCTTAAAGATCTCAACCCTTTTGTAATTCTCCTCCTTAGTTGTGATGCATGCCTTGTCATTTCTCAATTGGTCATCTCCATTGAAGATGCTCTCAAGAGTGACCAAAACTTTAGGGAGCTTATTGTTCTTCAATTGAACAATCTGGTTGCTATATTATTGTTGTAGCATTGCCTGGTTCTTTGATGCGAACTCAGCTTCTTCCTGCAGAAAGAAAGCTATTTGCTGGTCATTTTTGAAAACCTACCAATTTGTAATGTTGTCGAGGACAGAGGGCCAAACTACCACCTTCAAGTAGCATGAACCATAGTCTCGACTTATCTCCCTGGAAACATCGAACTGAGCACTAATTGTTGTTAGCCTATCCACTTATTTGTTTTGCTCTCTAGGAATGGAGGTACTATTGAAAGTGAGAAAATCTTCCACCAAGTCCCAGACCCTATGCTTGTAGGACTTTAGCAAGGAATTCTTGGTTAGATTTTGGCCTTTCACCTGATTTACAATCAGCTCACTATCTCCCAAAACTTGTAACTACTTGATCCCTCTTTTTCTTGCCCATTCCAGACCATGGATAAGGGACTCATATTCTATAAAATTGCTTGTGCAAAAAAATTGGAAACAAAAAGCTGAAAAGTATCTCTCCTTTGAAGGGGAGACTAACATCACTCCACCACCAGCTCCTAGCCTACTTTTAGAACCATTAAAATACAACTGCCATAGGCCTAGGTCTTCTTGGCTTGCCTTCATTACATTTGGTATGAAGGCACCCTCTTCGTGCATGTAGTAAACTCCAAGGCCTGCCTCATCTATAAATTTATAAGGGTCATGCTTGAAGTTATCACTTCCCCACTCATCCAAGAGCAGGTCTGCAACTCCTTCAAGAGTAGAGGATGGAGATTGGTCTGTCTGGGACTCTTCTAGGTTGATAATAGTGTAGTTGACATTCGTTGCCTTGATCAAAAATGGTTCTAGATGGTCCTTGTAGAGTGGCTCAGATTTGATCTTTACCTTGGTCCCATACTTGGTTCTAAAAACCATTTAGGACCAATTTACTGCTAGATAGCCAACTATCTTTGATGTGAAGTCCCTGGACAAGCAAATTGTGAAATAAAGAGGAACATCTGCTACCACTATATCATGGGAAATTGAGAAGGTTGGGCAAGCATGCAATGTCAAGCTTAAACCCTTCAAAATTCCAACTATTTTTATAGGTGTCCCATCTAGCTGCAGGACTCCTTTATTCATCTCTTCATATTTCAGTCCCATCTTGTCAGCTATGCACTTGGGCATCACTGAGGTACTAGCCCCACTGTTAATGATGTAATTGTGCACCAAGAAATCTCCTATGACCAAGGACACATAGAAAGGGGGAATTTTCTCTTCCTTCTTTACCTGGTCAAAGGTGGAAGGTTGTCCATTCATCATTAAGATGTTATCAGCCCTTACTAGGATAGCTTGTTGATTCAGCTCATGCAATTCCCTTTGTAGTATGCCCTTTTTCCCTGGTAGAGACAATGAATCCCATAAGGAGATGTTCACATGCAGCTTCTTCATTTGGTCCACTATATTGACTTGAGGACTGCCTCCCTTCAGGCTTTCTTTGGGGCTAATTCCAACCTGAAGTGTAGGCTGAGGAGCTGAGGGTGCAAATGGCGATCTAAAATTTGGGGCCTTTTGATTCAAGTGTGCTGGAGATGGTGCAGCTGTCAATTGGGTAGTAGCCTAGGCTTCTCCCATTGCTCTCCTCTTGAACCTTGTGTTGGCTACAACATAGTCAGCCTGATTGTCTACAGCACCCACATAATTTATTGCACAGAACTCACCTTTTAGGTGGTTCATGAGAGTAGAGTCAGGCTGACTCTGACTATTGCTTGTGTTGGGTTGCATTGGAGCCTCAAAGACCTGGGGTTGAGTAGCTGCCTAATTGTCTACATTCTAGTAATAACTCATCATCTCATTTGTATAAATAGCCTGCTCCTGACCATATCCCATGGTCAAACAACTTGGTTGTTCTTGGACCAGGTTGTTTCGAATGGGCACCATGACCTTAGATGATGAAAGGGGGCATGTGTTGTAGTTTTGAAATGGCCTAGTCTGAGTAAGCTGACCCTATCCTTGATTGTAGTTTTAGAAAGAGGGTCTAGGGGCTTGACCATAATGCTGGTATCCTGGATTTGGTCTGTTGCTTTGAGCTTGTTGCCTTTTAAGAGCTATAAGTTCATTTGACATACTTTACAATAGACTCTTAACTTCATGAAGCTCGTTGGATGGAGCAGTAGTTGGTTTCTCCACACTAGGCAAAGGAGCTAATGTGGGAGCAACGGCTTGGAATGGAGAAGGCATTTCTAGGAAAAGTGGCATGTGAGGTCTAGGAGCAATTTTCCCAGCCTGTATTAAGAAATTTTTGGTTGCTATGGCTATGTCATAGGTAGCAGGCAACACATGCCCTCCCATGGATTATATCATCACTGTTCAATGCCTTCAAATAATATAGGAAAGCATAGCTAGCAGTCAGTCTTACAAGGATGGGAATTCTATCCCAAGTGTTCTGAAATTGCGTGTTAAAATCTTGCATATACTCGTGTGGGGCTCTCTTTATGGTCGTTAGCTACTTAGCAAGTGAGAGGTCATCACTCTTTTTGCCAAAACGGTCTATCAACTGAGTACCCAATTCATTCTAGGAATGGATCGAATTTATAGGCAAGGTCCCATACCAGTCAAGAGCTTTGCCCTTAAGAGACAATGTTAGCAATCTAATTACGATATTTTCTTCTGTGACATTGTGAATATTGCAGAGGTTAGCAATATTTCTAATGTGCTTGACAACTTTTATGGGCCCCTCTCCATCAAAAGAAGGCACATTTTTTAGGGCTGCTCCTAGGATTGGGTCGCAAAGTGGGAGATTCAAGGAACTCTGACCACGAAAAGCCGAAAAGGGCAATGCCATAGCTAAGATGGGATGTAACTGCGATTTGTTGCATATGCATCCCCTGCAACAGGTCTGGGAGGGTGGTTTGTTGAATAAGGATGGGTATTCTCAAACCTTAATCTTTTTGTTGAGTTCAAAGGCAACTCAATGAAATCAAAAGGGACACCCTTAGAAGCAGACCATGTGGTGACTTTAGGCATAAAAAGTTAAAAATTGGTCTTTGATGGGAAAACTGAAGCTCTTACCAGTGGAATCACCAGATGCTAGAAATCTTAGATTTGTTGTAATAGGACCAGCATCAATCCTGAAACCTTATTGAGTTGTCAAACTGGGTCCCACTGGGTGTGCCAGAAATTGTTGACGCAGTGGATTGCACTCGGGGCAAGGAGGTTGAGCTCCTGCCTTCCACACGCAACAATGGAAACTCTCCTCTCACCTGGAGGACCAGTGAAGCTGGAGGGGAGAGTCTCTAGGTAAGGGCTAGCTCCCTTTGATGCATCATATTTGTTCTAGTAAGTGCTAATATATATATATATATATATATATATAATGGGGGGGATGAAAAGGGAGAAAGATTGCAGGAAAACAAATCTGCTCTAAAGAGGTGATGCACCAAAATAAATCAACCTTCTCACATTCACACTTAAAATCAGACAAATACATACATACACTTCAGACTTGGTAGAAAGACCAGGCTGCAAGAAACTTGACAAAGAGGCTTTAATGAAAATACAGAAAATAGAGATTCACCAAGGCGCTGTAAAACACACGCTGTAAGTAATTTCTTCTATTTTTGCACTTCCAAATACAACTCTCCTTGTCAGCTATAGAAATGGCACCTTGTAGACAATAGATATGTTGGTGTTGGACCTGTGAAAGCATCAAGAAATAATGACTAAGCACAAACTAACACTCAAGGCATACACATAAATATCTATCCAAGATAGAGGTAAAAAATGTGTTTATTGATTCAGGTGAAATTTTTCCAGGGCTACGCCTTACAAAATGTGGAAGATCATTTCTCAAATGACAAGTCCTCAATATATAGGAGAAGAAAAGAGGCCTTTTGGCACCCCTTTTTACAAGTGACCCATCTGCCTTACGAGCATTGGGAAGAGCAGGATGCTTAAACATAAATGCTGTGTCAGCCCCAGCTTTGACTTCAAGCATTTTTTTTGACATGGCCACGCTATTTCCTCATTGACCGAGACTGCTCCTTGAAGGCACCTACGTAGCTTGTCTGTTCATAAATATGAAATGAAGAAAAATGGGCGCATGACTAGCTATTTGTGCCTCTCAATGGTCAATTCATAGCCATTGTATCACTTGCTCGAGTAATTTCTTAAATCAACGCTCCCCTTCACCACTTGGACAACCTATCTATTCCATGCTTGTCACTTTGTCTTTTCCCTATCTTGTCTCTTTCTGGCTCTTTTGGCCCTTGAGCTATCTTTTGGCAGGTCGCTACATTTTTGGGCCTTTTCCATGGTTAGCGCTCCTTTGGTTCGAAAGCAAATAGCTCTTTCATTGTGTTAGAATTGACGTTCATGCGGCTGTCATCGCTTTGAAAAATAATGGCTAATTTGCTTCCTTATATTTGACAGCTCTCAGGACGTCATCATCCTTGGTGAATTCCTTCGGGCTTTTCCCTTTCTGCTTTTCCACAGGTCTTTCCTTTGTTTTGGACCTTTTCTCGCAAACACAAGTCTATGGGAATTGGTGCTTTGACCTTCCCAGGTCTTTGTTTCAGCCCCTCATTGAACCAAGCCATTGAACTAAAATTGGTTCAATGGTTCAACGCTGAACGCCGAGCCGATTGAACCAAACATTGAACCACTCGCTTTGAACCGAAATTGGTTCAATGGTTCAATGGTTCAACGCTATTGAATCGAGGTGTTTGAACCGAGTGATGAACTCTTTGTTGAACTAAAGGCCGCTGAACCATTTAAACTTTGCTGATTGAAATTTGCATTGAACTTAGCTGATTGAACCAAAGCCGAAGAACTTGAAGCTTGAACCAAGCACCTGTAGAGTCCGTAGAAACTCTTAGACTTGTGCAAAATCAAAAAATGAATTGGCCTTAAACAACAGGGGAAGAAGGGGACCAATTTTTTGCCCTGTTGGGCAAAAAATGGTCAAGAATATCATTCACAAGTGAATAGGTACAATTGTTCTTATTTTTCACACATTCTAAAAAATGAATGTAACTACCACACCACACTAAAAAACTAAAAATAACACACCACACAAAATGTTACTACATGATTGGTTTGGTTCCATCATTGACAACTGACAAGAGGTCACTAAAAGACCTCCAACCTCTATGTATCCTCTAGCCTCTAGTATATGAAACTCTTTACTTAGTTGGTATGTCAATGTAGATCGGGTGCAAGAATTTTTCAAAGAAAATCCCTCACAATGTGGATGTCACGTACAAGAGATAATGCATCTATTATAAATTTAATTCTATTTGACATATGGACACTAATTACAAGACACTTCAAAAAATTACTCAAATGACATTAACGTAATTCACCTAAATAAAATCCTAATATTCACCTAAATAAAAAAATACCTTTTATATTATGACTAATAATCTTTTCATCAAATGAAAGACTTGGACTCAAATACTCAAATCTAAAACATAATGACCATTGACCACTTTAAAAAAAATTAAAACTATAACCAAAAATAAAAATATAAACATGACTTATACCACTGAGGATAACAATAATAATAACATAACACTATTCTTAAAATATTTGACCAACCAACTTATGCATAATCTTCACACAAAATATAGCCTATACTTTTGATAATAAATATATATAATTCAAAATAAAAAAGATATGAATAACATCACATCCAACTATTCGATCCTTTGAGTCAAATTTACCTAGGCAATTGACTCTTCATTTTTTACTATGCTCGATGTATCTATACAAGACAATTATAGAAATAATGAACCCCAAGATAGAAGCATGAAACTCATGGTCAAATAAGTAATGCAGTGTCTGTAGAGAGGATTACAAAGCAAGTTAGTCAAGCATTAGTCCATAAATAATGAAACATGCATACAGAACTAACTAACCAAGCCTATCTATTCCTATGGGAATTACAAAGGATATCAAGAAACAAATGAAAAAAAGCAATCACCATATTACCTTCCCAAATGGATTCACCATACATATGTGGCTCAAAATCATGTTCTCCCTTGATCAAACATCCTGCTCTTTGTCAACAATGGTGGTAAACTCCTCCAATGCCTCAAAAAAACTCCATAAAACCTAGGCTCTTAATTGTAAATCACTAAACTAACCTATCAATGAAGCTTTATGGAAACAATTTAGAATTATAACTTTTCAAGGCTCAAGCTTTGGAGATATTTTAGCATAATAACCTTACACCAAAATAGCTTAAAAATTATGTCCATGGCCTCTCTATTTATAGATTTTTGAGATTGGTCAGGATCAACCTGAACCATCCATCTTGAGATGAAGATGTGTGGTTGAAGATAATCCTAATATTTGGAAATAAATCCATAATTATCCTCAAGATGACCTTGGAAGAAGGGGCATTGAAGAGGCATGGGAGGCATTAACTAGGCATGGGTGACCCATAATCCTGATATTTTATGCACTTATGGCTTGATGAATGCCACCCCATAGATGATGTCACTAGGTGTTGCAAATAATAAGAATCAATTTTCAAAAATAAATATTCAACAACTCTCATGTAAAATCCACTTAAGCTCTTAATTTAGATTAATTAGCCTTAAACAAGGTTAATCAATATTTGTGAAATTATTTAAAAATTGGTCCTCAATTAATCAAAATGGTTAGAAAGTCATATTAATGGGTCATAATTTGACTCAAGAAGAATTAGAAAGTGACGCTAGATGCATTGAAACCATATTCCCATTTATGATGTTGCCAATAGCAAATAATAAAGGTACATGATGTGTACCAATGAATTAGAAGAAAAAGAGTGATCTAGAGCACTAAATGGCAAAATCATCATTTTGATTTGAAATGATTTGATCAAAGTTAGCTAGCCCATAAAATTCATTGCTTTATTTAGGGACATTTTGACCTAAAATGACACTTATAAATGACAAGTTCGAACCATTTAGGATGTTTTATATATTTTGACCTAAAATGTGCATTTGAGTGTAATTCAAGTAAGATTGACAATTTTAACACAAATGGTGATAGGAATTGGATGTCTACATTTTGTCCCTATTTGAGAAGACATAGTGAGACATTCAAGCGAAGCAACATCTTTTCAAAGAAAAGAGTTGTCAATAAGAAATTGGAACAGACCCATGATTCCCCCTCTGATAACTCTTGAACCAAAATAGGTTGAACCTTGTCCCCGCTTAGTGCGAGTGCACAAGTATTTTATTAAATTCAAAAAATCAAGTACATAAGGGTGCCTTTACTCTGTTAACCCTTTTACAATGCAAACATGGATTTATATAGTTTTTACCAATGACTGGTAAAAACAACTAATCCTATAGCCAACTAAATATGGGAAAACGACCCGTAAGGTAGTTCTAATTAATAAATATAAAACATGAAAACTACCTAAAAATTAATATAAGTAAGATTATTTTATGTGAGTGTCTTTAATAAAAGATGCATGCCCCATTTACAGTAATTATTTATTATCTACCAAAAATCTAACCTATTGTTAAGACTTTGGAACAAGTCCTAACACCCTCGAGAGGACATACTAGGATGAAAGAGTAGGATGAACTCTTGAAAAGAGAGAGAAAGTTAGAGATTAACCAAGGGAATAGATCACATCCGAATGAGCTAATCCTTACACACGTGATTACCATCAATGATCAAAATATAATTAGAGGTATAATATGCCCCAGAGACAGGGGGATTGGGAAAGATACAATCCATAAATGTAAGTGACACACTGTAAACATACCCAATTTGATAGTACAAGCTATGTGCTTATGGCATTGATCAATCTTGAGACAAGTTACACACTAAAATATTCCCATCATGGGCTTTAATGTGGAGAGCTTTGAATTAGAGGAAAAGAGAGAATGTTCTACTTTAAGAAGGGAAGCACCACTAGAACGGGGTCTCCAAAAAGAATATAATAAGAAACACTCTAGTAGAGCAGATTTGATTGTAATAAAATAGTTTTGCCCCAGTAAGGTGAATCTTGATCATTGATAAAGAATAAATAATGATTTTTCCCTGATAGAGCTAATTTGATCGGACATGGTTCAAATGTTTTACCCCAGCATGGGCAATTTTGTAAGCAAAATAGCTCAAAGATATAATCAAGAAGATAGGTTAAAGCGAGCGGGTGCAAACATATATGCGATGGTGTAATGGCTTTAAAAGCCAAATAAAACCAAGCATATGAGAATGCAAAAAGTGATGAGAAAGATGAAAATAAGAATAGAGATAGCTGAGCTGACCTTAATAGAAATTGAGCACTGCCTAGATAGTTCCATGGACTCATGTTCTAACATGAACTCTAGGCTAATGTAGTTCACCCAAGTTTGGGAGAGAATGGAATGAGGAATGATGGAAAATGACCAAGAATTGATTAGACTCACAATGTATGCAAATATATTCACATCTAAGCATAAACTTGAGTAATAAAATGCATGCTACTTAGAAGCCTAATTCCATATCATGAGCCTAGGTTTTATAAAGTGTTCTTGAGAATCGTTCATCAGAGTTGATGTTGACGTTAAGACCTTGAGACTTGAACACAAAGTGCTTGCTATAGAAAATAAATTAGGCATCATAAGTATGAATAACTTATATTGACATAAGATTTCAATTATGTTGAGCTAATTTAAATGTGAATATATATAACTAAGTATAATGGTAAAACAATGATCAAAACTAGAGTTACAGTGATTTATATTTAAACAAAAAAGCAAAAACAAAAAAAAAGATAAGTATTTTTGAACCTAACTTGAAATCAAGATATGATCTATCAAGACTTAAGTAAGAACAAAAATGTTTAAAAACAAAAGGCAAGAACATATTAAAGACATGAGACCAAGATATGAATAATCAAGATCCATGTGGACCATCAAGGCATTCTTGAACACAAAAGAAAAAAGCAAAATCAAACAGAAAAACAAGATAAAGAAACACAAGACCATGAATGGAACAAGAAGTAATAAAAAGAGAAAAGGAGAAGAAATAAAAGGAGAGGTGCGAAAGAACAACAAAACACCAATAAAACACAATAAAACACCAAGAAAACTCAAATAAACACACACAAACAAAAAAACCAAGTTAGTGTGGTTTAAAGATAAATGTTCATGTATGTGCGGTAGAGGCGTTACTTTCCACCACATTATAACAAAGAATAATGACATGACAATTGTTCCCTAATTAAAGAGGAATAATGATAGATGAAATGGGAGAAGAGAATAAAAGGAAGGGGTTGGCCAAGCTGACTCTAGATGTATAAAACAAGTGGACGTTGCCTACATAGTTTCATGGATGCATGTTCCAACATGAACTTCAGGCCAAATATAGTTCTCTTAGAAAATGGGATAGAATGAAAATGATGATCAGACCAGCATGATTAATGTTATATAAAATATGGAAGATACAACAAACAAATGAGAATGGTCTAACAAACAAGAAACTGATGAGATGAGAAAGAATGATCTTACAAAATGATAAGTATGTAGGACAAGATGAAATGAATTGGTGTTTCTATGCTTGAAAAATGGTAAGAGCATTCAAACTTAATAGTTACTCATAAAATGATGAGAGCATTCAAACTTAACAATTACTCATAAAATAATGAGAGCATTCAAACTTAATAGTTGCTTGCAAAATGACAAGAGTGTGGGATGGTGGAATAAGAATGTACAAATGTACAGAAGCATGAGATTATGTTTTTGTTATTTTGTGGATCATGTTTTAATGTTTTTGATATTTTTGGGATAAAATATGCACAAGGTGGGACCATCTAGTCGAGGAGATGCACATCTTGAGATTCGATGTTCCAATAAGATAGCTAAGACAGTTGTAATGGCTTATGATTGTAAATTGGTGAGAGCGAGGTTCTTGATAAAACAAGAAAGCAACAAATACTTGAACTGAGAAGATGCAGCTATTCACGTGTCAAAAGTTGCACAAGATTGTCCTGGTTGAATCACTTTGTAGAACCACTGTTGAATATGTTCATAATGCTTATGAGACATAATCAAGATCATGATTGGTCAAGGGAAAAAAAGTGTTCAATCTTATAACATGTCTTAGACATAACCAAGAATATGCATCTTTGAAGAGAGAAATCCATAATGGGATGAGGAATGTGTTCATAATGTTAAGAGTTCAAAAGCCTTTACCATCAAGATTCACGAAAAGTAGACCAGGGTAGTAAAAATATGCTCAAGGTAAGATAAAAGGGTGGGATAAAATTACGACAGCATAAGTTACCCCCAAGTCAGGGGTCTTATAGATAATGGTTCAAAGATGTTCATGCATAGAATCTTTTAACTTGTATGATGTTCATGGGCTCTGAAAGTTCTTTACCATTAGGTTTATCCAATCAATATGCTCCTGATCCATAGTTTGTTGTGATAATGTATGGTCCTAACCAATTAGGCTAAAACTTGCCTTTATTTTTGGGTTCAACATTCATATTCTTCTAGTTCTCTTTCAAAACTAAGTCACCAATATCAAATTCTTGAGGAAAAATGTGTTTGTTGTAAGTTCTCCACAATCTATTTTGATAGGCCTACAAGTTTTTAAGGGCAGCCGAATGCTTACCATCAAGAAGTTCTAGTTCTTGCAATTGTGAGGCTCTATAGTCTTTATCATCTTCAATGTGATCCAATGATATTCTTAATGACATGATCTCAATCTTGGTTGGGATGATAGCTTTAGTGCCAAAAACAAGGGAGTATGGAGTAGCTCTAGTTGGGGTGCGATGATTAGTTCTATAAGCTCACAGGGCATGAAAGAGTCGTAAGTGTCAATTATGGCTAGCATCATTGATAATCTTTTTTAAGATGGCTAGAATGGTTTTATTTGATGCCTCAGCTTGTCTGTTGCCTTGCAGGTTATATGGAGTGGATTTTTTGTGCTTGATCTTGAATTTTTCACAAAGAGCTTTGACATCTTGGTTTACAAAGGATCCACCATTATCAAATATAATACAAGCTGGGATGCCAGATCGATAAATGATATGGTAATGAATGAATTCAACTAGTTGTTTCCTGATAACATAAGTGAGATAAATAGCCTCAATCCACTTGGTAAAGTACTTGATTGCAGTCAAAATGTGTTTATGGCCATCTATATATGTTGGGTTAATTATCCCAATGAGATCAAGACCCCATGTTATGAACGACCATGGTGTTGTAATTGGTTGTAATGGTAAGGAAGGTGCATGTATCAAATTATTATGATTTTGATAAGGAACACACTTCTTTACATAATTAAAATCATCTATCTCCATTTTGGGCCAATAATAACCTGTTTTGAGAAGTTTCTTTGCTAAGACTACACCATTGGTATGGGCCCCACACATTCCTTCATGAACTTCTTTTAGTGCGAGATTGGATTCTCCCAAAGATAAATCACTAAGAAGAGTTCCATCATAGCCTTTTTGATAAAGCGTGTTTCCAAGGAGAATATAACATGTTAGGTGATAAAGGAAAAGTTTTTGTTGGTTATTGGAAAGGTTGGCAGGAAAGACATGGCTATAGAAATAGTTATAAAAATCTCTATCAGGATTAGCAATGGTGCATATCCTCTCTGAATCTAATAAAATATGTGCTAGTTGAATAAGATTTTCAATTAAGAACTGATACTCTTTATCACTATCATGCATTTGAATCATGGAACCAATTATTGCCATGGAATCATCAGACCTGTTGTTGACTTCTGGAACTTGCTCAAACTATAGAGATTTAAAATGTATTTTAAGGTTATCAACAATTTGCTTGTAAGGGAAAAGCTTATCATCTCTTGTTTGATACTGATCAGTTGTCTAATTTATGATTAGTTGTGAATCTCCATATACTTTTAAGCTTTGAATATCCCATTGTATGGCAAGATGAATCCCTACAACCAATGCCTCATATTTAACCATATAGTTTGTACACTGAAATTGTATATGGAAGGCCTTGGGGATCAAATCCCCTTATGGTGTTATCAATAATATGCCAACTCCAAATCCTTGGGATGTGAAGGATCCATCAAAATAGAGTGTCCACTGATCAGGCTCTTGTGATGCTTGTTCTATCGTCATGATATAATCATCTAGAAGGTCAAAGTTGAGAGGTTGAGTGGCTGTAATAAGAGCTTCTACAAGTTGGTCCATAAGAATCTACCCTTTGATTGCCTTCTAATTCTATTATTCAATATCAAACTCATTGAGGACCATAATCCATTTAGCCATGCATCCTTGGAGAGATGCTTTAGATAAGAGGAACTTGAGAGGATCTACCTTGGTGATAACAAAAGTTTTGTTATTCAACATATAATGTCATAATTTCTGATTGGTGAACACCATATCTAAACATGCCTTCTCAATAGGCATATAATTATGTTTATAGGATACCAATGGTAGATTAAATAATAAACTATGTGTTCCTTACCATGATTGATCATCATGCTCAGCCAAAAGTACCCCCAATGCATATTCTGTGGCTAATATGTAAAGAAGCAGTGGCTTTCCTTATGTTGGAGGGCGTAAGACCAATGGATTAGCCATGTATGTTTTAAGCTTTATAAATTCTATCTGACAATCCTCATCTGACTGAAATTTCACCCCTTTATTTAAGAGATGGGTAAATGGGTGGCACTTATCTATCAGTTGAGAAATGAACCTGCGTATAGACTGGATCTTGCCTTGTAGACCCCAAAACAGTTTAAGATTATTGGGTAGTTCCATAATAGTGGTGACCTTAATAGGATTGACTTCAATCCCTCATTGTGATACAATGAACCCTAGTAATTTTCTTGATGTGACTCCAAAGACACATTTCTTAGGATTCAAGCAGACTTTATATGTGCAAAGCCTCTCAAATATTCTTCATAGAATGTAAGTGTGTCCATATCTTATTCTTGATTTTTCTAATATATCCTCAACATAGTCCTTGACAATGTCATGGAAGATGACAGTTATTACATGCTAATATGTGGCTCCAGCATTCTTCAAACTGAATAACATGACGTGGTAACAAAATGTTCCCTACCGAGTGGTGAACGCGGTCTCATGCTGATCTTCAGGGGCTATCTTGATATAATTATAATCATAAAATCCATTCATTAAGGATAGAATCTCATACCCAATAGTTGAGTCGATAATCATGTCGATGTTGGGTAGAAGAAAATCATCTTTGGGACATGCCTTGTTGATATCATGAAAATTAGTACAAACACATATGCCTAGGGAATTTTTACTTACTGGCACTATCTTAGAAATCCATTCAAATTAGTCTAGTGGTCTGATAAAATTGGCTCTTAACAACTTCTCTAACTCAACCTTAACCAAAATGGTGATGCGTGGATGCATCTTTGTTAACTTTTGCTTGACTGGTTTAGCATCAGGGTGAACAACCAGATGATGTACAACTAAATCTAGATCTAGGCCTGGCATGTGAGAATATGCCAATGCAAAGATGTCAATATAATCCTTAAGAATGGATATAATATGTTATCATTCTACTTCAGTAAGGGAAGCTCCAAGATAAACATTTTTGGGATCCTCATGGGTTTCTAAATTCACTTCTGTTGTGCTCTCCATAAGGAGTGTAGATCCATCTTCTAGAATTTTAGGCAATGTATGGTCATGATCAACTTCTTCTGCTATATCTTATTTTTGTTCTTCCCAAAGATCTGGATAATATGAAGAATCAGAATCTAGCTTCTCAGGTAAAGGCTAATTGGCAAAGACCTCAGGAAACTCAAGAGTAAGATGCTCAAATATTTGATGGTGTTTTGAAGAGATGCTTGTACTAGCTATAAAACTTGGGCTAGATGGACTTCCTACATCCTGAGGGGATGAACAAACTTTCCCACATGGGAGTGCCTGAAACAAGTTTTCACTCAAAGGCTTGTCTTTTTCTTTACTTTTTCCCTGATCAATGAGTGCATCAAATATGTTTTCACCTAAAGATCTTGATGTTTGTTCTTTACTATGACCAAGAAATTTTTCCTGCTCTCCAAAGTAGGCAAAAGAATTTAATGAAATATCAAAACCCTATTTATGATCACCAATGGGGAATGCATCTCATAGGTCCATGTATTCTACAATTGATTCTTCATTTTGAAACTCATCAAGGCATATGACCAAAAAAATTTGATCCCAATCTATGAGTTTAGGATGGTGTTGACCCAATTTTGCCCCTCTGGCAAAATCTTGGTCACCTCCTACACCTGCTTTGCATGGACAGTTAATTTTGGGTTGCAAGGTCCACCTTCAGGGTTCAACAGCTCCGTTTCAAAGCATTGGCTCATCAACCTCGTTCGTTGGCGTTCATGGTAGTAAAAGGCAGAGTCTTCAAATATTCACAAAAAAGGAGAGGAAAAAACTGGGGCATTTAACACTAAGGCAAAAAGAGGGCAGATGTTTACAAGAACAATGTAGCGGGCGACAAAATCACCGCCCACAACACTGGCGAGTAAAATGAGACCACAAACAGATGCAGTCAGTGGCAAAATTGCCGCTCACAACACAAGTGGAGAAAAGAAAAGGCCGCGAACTCGGCTGATGTCGGCAAAATTGCCGTGCTCGGTAGCCTACTCGACTGACGTTGACAAAATTGCTGCGCTCGACAGCCAAATCAGTCGATGTCGGCAAAATTTCCGCACGTATTCCATAGCAATGGGCAGCAAATTTGCCACCCACAACATCAGGTGGCAAAAAAGCCCTGCAGAACACAGAAAAAGGCCCGCCCAGTCGCTGGAGGAGCAGACCAGCACGCAAAATGAGGAAGCAAGCATGGTCCCAATAGACTTGTGATGTCATCAACAGTGCTTTCTCTCTTCCCAATGAAGACTCAAGTTGCCACTTGCAAGCAAAGGCCAATGAGACTTCTCTTGGCTCTTCTCATATAAATACGCAAACTTAGTCATTTTAAAGGAGATCTTCTCACACTTTTGTAAAGAGCACAACTCTCCAAATTTTCCACCTAAATCAATAAAAGATAGTTTTTACCTCTATTTGGATGGATTGTGTAGAGTATGCCTTGAATGTTGGTCTATGTCCAGTCATTGTCTCTTGATGCTCTCACAGGTTCAACATCAGCAAACTTGTGATCTACAAAGTGCCATTGTCTGCTGCTGTCAGGAGTAGAGTTCTATTTTGGAGGTATAGAACAGGTGAGGTCATCTACAGTGTGTATTTCTTAGCACCTTGGTGAGTCCCTATTTCCTGTGCTTTCCATAAGAACCTCCCTGTCATCCCAGAGACCTGGTCTTTTTTGCCAAATCTGAGTGTATGTATGTTTTGTTTGGTCCTGAGTGTGGAGGTGGGAAGGTCATTTCATTTTTGGTGTATCACCTCTTTTAGAGTAGGTTGTTTGTTTTCATGCATTTTCTCTCTCCCTTTTCATCCCCCCAGTGTATATCTATATATCTATATTTTTGCACTACCTGAAACAAGCAAGATACATCAAAGGGAACTAGACCATACCTAGAGACTCTCCTCTCCTGCTTCGCCATCCCACAGGCAAGAGAGGGGTTTCCATGTTGCAGGGAGAGGGCAGGAATCCATTTTCCTGCCAACTGGGTGCACTTTCCAATGTCAACAGTTTTGGCACGCCTGATGGGACCACAAGTTTTTAATCAAAAAAGTTGCAGGGTTACTCGCTGATCCTATTACAGCAAAGGAACCACCAATACAGCACCGTGCGCATCAACAGTTTTGGCACGCCTGGTGGGACTATGTTTTTTACCAATTTTTTTAACGCAGTAAGGTTTCAAGATTGATGCTGGTCCTGTTATAGCAAATCAAGTTTCTTCAGCATCTGGTGACTCTGAGTAAATCCACTGGTTAAGCAGCCTGGTGCCACCAAAAATCATCCATTTTTTGTATGTATACTTCTTTCGCACAAAATCATGGGTCTTGTTTTCCTTCATATATTTTGGATCAGACTCAAAATATTCAGAGAATCCCCTCAAGTAGCTCTCCTAGTTGCCCTGCAACTATAAGGGGGGTCAGGCTCGAATTTGAGAGATAGACAATGGAAATCGACAAGCTGGAAGAGCAGTATAAATATTAGCAAGAGCTGATGTATAAAGAGGAGTGCTTTTTTAGGCAAGCGTATGCTGTACAATCCATGAAGGAAGAGGCACCAAAATGGAGAAATCCATCTTTTCAAGGTAGCCAGCCTTGCGTGCCCCCTCCTATCCTGAAGAAAACCCCCTCTTTTGCACCAAATCCATTTTACCAAATTGCACTTTCTCACTCCAACTCATCAAATATAGCTACTCCCAATCCCGTGCGCCTAGCCTTCCAACACCAAATGGCATCAGAGCAACCTCCCATGGAGATCAATCTTTTCAACTCCTTAGATCAGGAATCTTCCATCGAGAATAATACTACCAGCCAACATGCCCCTCTTTTAAAGGCTATTCTAACGCACCAACAGTGTTTTTCTTGCATTCCTCAGCGTCCCCAAGTTTTCCAGCATGATGTGCAAATTCCAAGTTGGAGGAAAGAATGCCAAGGACCAGCTCAGAGATTTTAAGAGGATCATGCTAGCCATCTCCAAGAAAGACTCTTCCAGGAAAACCTAGCCAGACAAATTGAAGACTTAGAGGCTAGGATGAAGCTACTCCTTGAAAGGGAGTTAATTTTTTAAGACCTTGCGGAAGAGCCTCAGGTCCTTGTGGAAAACGAAGTTGCTGCCTGTTCACAGGAGCAGAATTCAAATTTAGAGATCTTGAATTGGGGGAAGATAGTGGAATCATGGGGCAGCAAAGAGGAAAAAGAAAAGTAAGGTTTTTCTCAAAACCTTGAAGAAGCTAAAGCTGTCCCTGCCTATGATGATACTGGCAGCCTCCAGGAAAAGCTTTTCCAAGAAGATCTGGGCAAGAGAATAGTAGATTTGGAATTCAGAGAGAGTTCCCTTAGCTAATGTGTGATGGACGGTTCAGACCAAATAGCACATTCTATGTCTAAACACACCCCACTTACACATTTCCAAGAGAGTTATCAGGTTGCGCCTGATATTGATGAAGTGTTGACCAAGTGGAGGGAGGAGAATCATTCGATTCTAGCTCAAGGGCTGCCCCCTCTCCCACATGTTTTCTCCACTTCATCCCTTCTCGAAGAAGAACCTATTTTGCAAGAGGTAGGTGAGGGGCAAAAGATCTAATTTGCAAGTCTTCAGGAGGCTGTTATGAGCGACAATGAAGAAGAAATCATCATTGATACTCTTTGTGAAGACCTTATCAGCAGTGGAGAAGATGCAGGCCTTGCGTATATGTAGATGTTCCAGCAATTCGAAGAGGAACAAATGCATGGTAAGCTCTCTTCTCCTCCAATTGATGAACTTCCTTGCTGCTTTGATGATGAGATTGACTACATTGAAGAGCCTGAGTTAGAGGAGGATCAGGAGAATATTTTTGAAAATCTAGAGAACCTGATCAGCAAAGAGGAAAAGGAGAGGTCCATCTTCTTGGAGGAATGCCTTGAAGAACTGAGTTTTAAATAGAGAAGTGATGTCTTGTGGGATGAGCAGTCATTTTTTGAACCCCTTTTAGACATCACCACAGTCAACTTTCTTCAAGAAGGCCACGAAGAAGCAGAGGACGAGTCTAACAGAGTTTTCAGCGAGGCAGAAGGAAACAAATTAGACCATGATACATTGTAGAAGAATTGTGCAGATCAGAAGGCTTACGGTGATGAGTCGGCAGCCATTGATTTCTTGGTGAGGGGCACCAATATCAGGGAGCAGCATTTAACAGGGCTCCAGGGACAATCAGAATACGTATATATTGGAGGTATGTTTGATTTTGATCCCCTCGGTTTCTAGCCAACTCAGGTGATAGGCAGGAAGAGCAAGTCACCAACTCTCTTCTTCATTTAGCTACTTGCCTGCCACCATAAGTCTCCTCACCAGGAAGGGGACTTAACAAATTTTCCTTTCGATCCAGGAGGGAGGCGAACATTCCTAGTTAGTTGTATATAATAGTTTGCTTTCAGTTGTTTCTCCTTTTTTCCCTAAGTGCAGTTGCACAGGTAGTTTTTTTTAGCCTTGTGTGTTTCCCTTCGTTGTGGGGGTAAATTCTATGTATTTGATTCTGGTATTATCAAAGTTGTTGTGAACTCTCTTCAAAGTCACCATCTGACTCTGCACCCAATGGAATGTAAGGCAATTGGGTTCTAAGCATAACAAGCATGCTTACCCTGTGAGTCACCAATTTGTTGACCCAATTTTGCCCCTCTGGCAAAATCTTAGTCACCTCCTACACTTGCTTTGCATGGCCAGTTAATTTCAGGTTGCAAGGTCCACCTTCAGGGTTCAACATCTCTATTTCAAAGCATTGGCTCATTAGCCTCATTCATTGGCGTTCACGGCAGCAAAAGGCAGAGTCTTCAAACGTTCACAAAAGAGGAGAGGAAAAAACTGGGGCATTTAACACTAAGGCAAAAAGAGGGTAGACATTTACAAGAATAATGCAGTGGGTGGAAAAATTGCCGCCCACAACATCGGTGGGTAAAATGAGACCACAAACAGATGCAGTCAGCTGTAAAATCACTGCTCACAACACAAGTGGAGAAAAGAAAAGGCTGTGAACTCAGCCAATGTTGGTAAAATTACCGCACTCCGTAGCCTACTCGACTGACGTCAGCAGCCTACTCGGCCGACGTCGGCAAAATTTCTGCGCTCGACAGCCAAATCAGCTGACGTCGGCAAAATTGCCGCATGCAGTCCATAGCAATGGGTGGCAAATTCGCTGCCCACAACATCAGGTGGCAAAAAATCCAATGGTAAAGATATAATGTCCTACTTCATGAAGGGAAGCACTAATGATAAAGATATAATGTCCTACTTTAGGAAGGGAAGCCCCACTAGGATGGATTTTTGTTCCAAGATGAGAAGCTCCAATCGGTGTTATGGTCAATTTGGCATTTGAATCAAATAAATATAAATTAGTAAGCTCATCAAAAAGGCTATAATGGGACATTGCATCACTGCTAGGAGTCTTGCCACCAGTCACTTTCGAAGAATCACTACCAAATATTATGAGGTCATCCTTTGGTGGTTTAAATCTGAGACCATGATTCCCATTGACAACTCCAGCTGATAAGGGCTCTCAAATTCCTTGCACCTCGGGGCCAAGGCCTTTCCTTGTATAGTCAAGATGATCCATTATCTTATTAGGGATAGGATACTTTGGATTCTGAAAACAATCTGCAAGGCCCTCAAAATATAACCAATCTCCCTCAGTAAAATCCTCTTGATCTTTCTTAGGTGCGATTGCAGGTACAAAAAACATAAGAGGTTTTGGTTGCTTCTTCTTTGGTTTCCAAATATGATCAGGTCTATTAGGAGTCTGAAAATTTTTAGGCTTACCAAATGCTTTATGAGATTTTGTTAATTTTGTAATATGGAAGACATCTTTTAGATGATATGTGGAAATGCCTACGTCTTTAATAACCACCTGCTTGGCTAGAACTACAAGAAATGGATTAGTTGAAGTGGAGGCTAGATCACTAAGGTTTATATAATTAGATGGAGATGGATGAGAAATGATGACTTTGTTCTTCTTTTTAATAAATTTAGAACCTGGGCAATAGTTATAATTTTGAAACTCTGCTTTGAGATGTTTGTAATATTGGTATGGCTACTGATAAATGGGAATAGTAACCTTGATCCCATCATGGGGAAACTTAAGGCATTGGTGAAGAGTAGATGGAACTGCCTATACTTCACGGATCCAAGGATGACCAAGAAGTATATTATAAGGAAGCTCAATATCCACAATATGGAATAATTGTGATGAGAAATAGCCCCAACCATGACCAGCAACCAAATTATACTGGATGACTCCCTCTCCGGATTGTCATAAGCCTTGATTATAATATTCTCTGGTTGAATGTCTTTGTCCATGTAACCTAATCATCGCACTAATTTAAGAGATATGATGTTTAGCCCTGAACCATTATCTATAAGAACCCGCTTGATCTTGTGATCCACAATGATTATCTCAATGTATAGTGGGTTATTGTGGTTTGGGCCAAGGGTGGACATGTCCTTTTGATCAAACGTGATTTGTCAAAATGAAGACAAATGTTCAATTAGGTTATGGAACTGATCAAGGTTTATATAATTAAGCACAATAGACTCTTGTAAAATTTTGTTGAGGATGGTTCTATGGACATCAGATGTCCGTAAGAGTTCTAATATGGAAATTTGTGTATGAGTTTTATCTAATTGGTCCATTAGACTATAAGGCCTTTAAATTGTGGATTGAACTAGTTTAGTCCTTATTGGAATAGTATTAAACTTTAGAACCATTAGCCTAATCTTCTCATTGGGTTGATGGAAACAAGTAGGTGAAGGGCCCTGGATGGTAACTCAAAGGCATCTAGTTATGACTTCACAACCTAGAGGTGGCAAGGAGTCATTATGATTAGAAGTATGAGGCAAAGGGCCTTGGATGGTGATTCGTGGGTGATTAACGATATTGATATAATTTTGGGTCTATGAGGAGCATCTAAAAGAATGCTACTATTGTTCAAGATTAGTAACTGTGGAAACAGAGTATCAACATGATGATGTGAACTTGACATGGTATTACTAAGGGGAGAGGATGTTAACCCTATAATGATGGGTCTCATGTTGTGAGGAACATGAGATCATCCACACGGTGTCACAGTAATAATAGTAATGTGGGTTACAGAAATGCATCCCACAGTGTTATTGTAGTCGTAAAGCACATTATTATAAGCCACATTATTAGTGTGGGGATCATGATCTTGATTATGCTCATTATGATTCTGACCCTATTGTTGGTTTTGATTCTAGCTCTATCCTTGATTTTGATCATTTTTATTATTTTTTGGTGGTGGTGGATCATGTTGAGGAAAGGGGTCTTTGTAGATTCCCATATCCTAATTTGTGTCTTGATTAGGAGCCAAATTAATTTATAGATCACCATTTTCAATAAATTCCTCAATAATATGTTGTAATTTAATGCAATGATATGTATCGTGACCAACAACATGATGAAAGTTACACCATTCATTCTCTTTTTACCAGTCTGGTTTTGGCTGATCTTGAGGAAATGGCCTTGATACTGGCTATAAAATTAAGTTAGTTATAATGAGATTTTATAATACTTATTCAATTGATTCTCCTAACTTGCAAAGACTCTAAATTTTTTATGAAACATCCTTCATGGAGGTTGTCTTTGCAAATTAGGTAGCGGATTTGAAGGAGTTAATCGTACATTTGGAGGAGGCATAATCTATACTATTTGTACATGTCTTGTTTCTATCACCCCATTTCTGACCATGTTCTTATTTTTTTCAAAGCCCTTTAACTTATCCTACATAACTGTTTGAGGAGCCAATGATTTAGTTTGATTAGATGTTTGTCCTTGTGTAAAGATCTTAACAAGGCCCCTAGCAATAAGAGCCTTCTCAATCTGTACTCTTTTGTCAATAATTTCTTCAAATGCGTTAGCACAAGCTAACTATAGATTGTGCACAAATTTAGGATGTAGATTTTGTGAAAAAATATCATCCAATTATTTATCTGGTAAATTATGTTGAAATCGGCCTACCAATGCTCTCCATCTTTGTAGATATGTAGGAAAACTTTCACCATCACGTTGTTTATCTTTGCATAAGTCGAAAACAGTCAATTCATATTCTATGTTATATGAGAAATGGTTAAAAAACCTTTTTGATAAGTCATTCCAATTTGCAACTGATCCCTTGGGTAGTTTAAGTAGCCAATCAAGAGCTTGTCCCACTAAACTTCACAGAAATAGTCATAATAAGTACTTCACGAAACAGTCATAATTTACTTCATAGGATTCCATTCTTACATGTTTGGTGCACTTTTGGATTAGATAATATGTTGTTGGGGTGGAATGTGCCCCTGGTTTTGTTGTTATTGGGGTGGAATGTGCCCCTATTTTTGTTGTTGTTAGGGTGGAATATGCCCCTAGTTTTGTTGCTTTGGGCTGGAATGTGCCCCCAATTTTGTTACTGTTGAGGTGGAATGTACCCCTAATTTTTTTGTTGTTGGGTTGGAATGTGCCCCTAATTTTGTATGAATCTATAAGGAGCGTATACCTTTTGATCCATGATTTGGTTTTGATTTGCTGCTTGAGTTGAAAACATAGGCCGTTGATTCTTGGATTGTAAAACATTCCCAGAATTTTGTTGTTTCACATTTTGTTGATCTTGGAAATGTCTATGTTTATTAACCAATATTTGGTTTGTTTGAGGGATTTCCTCAATTTTAACTGAATGTTTGGGTTTCTAATTTTGTAAAGTAACAAGAGGGTCTTGATGATTCAAGAATGTATGTTTTGTATCAAATGGAACATCTTGTAAGGTCTCTTGTGACTTTAATTATTCATTTAGAGTACTTTGATCCACTATGGTAATGTTTTCATCCAATATTTATTGTGTATTGTCCTCCATATCCTTGTGTTCTTTCGAAGCCTTATAATGAATTGAAGTGGCAACTAGGGAGTCAGTTAAGTCTGTGACAAGTTGATCTGCATATCAATGACTTATTATCTTGATGTTATCTAGAAGATCTAGATCTGTGGGTTTTGAATCTATTTGTATTTCCTTTCCATTTTTATAAGAAGAAGGTATGTCTATTTGTGCAAAATCTTGCTTTTGCCATCATTGTTCTCCTTCTCTAACCAAGGTATGCAATTGTTCTGTAGGAAATTCAAAAGGTAGTCTAGCACCTGATTCTATCAATCTAATAATGGCTTCATCTTGATCTTATTGGGGTTGATATTCATTGTAATCATCTTCAAATCCTACTATTTCAGGGATATCATCAAAAATAATGGGGTTATCTTGACCATCATAAAATTGCTCATCATCATAAATAAGGCCATAAGAGGCCCCACTATGAGTGAACCTTTGAGTCATGTCTAAAAAGAGTTGTTCTATGCATTTGACTAACTTTGAACCAATTTTTAGTAATCAATCAAAGTATGTCGTAACTCCTTTTAAACAAATAACCAAGGTACCAATGAGACTATAAGGGAGGGTGGTTTAGAACCACACATAATTTAGAATATTTGGTTCATGAAATTACTCAACCTTTGGTAAATTTGAAATCATATAAATCGAAAGAGAGTAAGGTAACTCAAATACTCGAGGTGAAAACTAGTACACCAAAGCCTAGATCTTTGTGATACACCCACATTACAAAAGCTAGTTTCAACTTTGACAAGTTGACCCTAGAAATTTATAAGAAATCTCTCTAAATTATGAAGAAGACAAAATGAACTAAGCAAATCAAGATGTAAAGACATATGTGAATCACTAAGTATAAATCTAGAACCAAATGGGCAACACAATGTTGCCACATGATTCTAGTAGGATAAAATATGTTTTAGGACCCAAAGCATGAGTGATATGCAAGATGACTTGGGTCCACAAAGATGATAATGTGATTTTGAGTCTTAATAAATGACCTTCAATCCAAATATAAATTTGAACCCAAGTTAAAACAAGCCTAGTGCATAAATGGTGAACCCACTTTGATGCACCAACCCTTAAAACTCAAAAATGTTCAATTTCAAATGTGGATTATAAATGATGGATTTAAACAAATTGGCTAAAAGTTCTAGGCTAAATTGGGCAGCATGACTACGCCAAAGTGGATGTCATGACACAAATCTCTTGTTAACAAATTGAATGAGGAAAAGATGAATTTTCCATTTAGATAGCATAATGCCTCCCTTGCTCAAGAAAATTGAGGACAATGTGTTTTGGTTAAGTTCATTGAGTTAACAAGCAGTTTAGACACAAATCAAGACCAAGTAAGCTAATGACAAAAAATAAATGTCTTAAGTCTAAACTAATAAGGTATGGTAAGGTGGGGTCTACTAAACTATCAAGTTTTAAATGTTCTAGATGAATCATTTGCAAAATAATTTTCATGCCAAACAATGCAAAAGAAAAGCATCGATTTTAGGTCTGTATCACTCAGCGTGTTTCATAAAGGTCTAGTCCTTTATGCAACCACTACATCCTATTACTTACTCAATGTAGTGTGATGTCCAAAGTGCCACTATGTCCCATGTGAAACTCCAAAGGAGTCAAATGAAGTCAATGTCAGGAGGTGAAACCCCAAGTCAAAGCTTCCCTAAAGAACTTGTGGGAGGTGATGAAGTCCCCCTCACAAGCCAAGATGCATAAAAACAAATATAGCATGAAAGTAGAAAGACTTTAGGCTCATTTTCAAGATCACCCAAACTTTAGAGAGTTTTTAGGGAGTTCTTTTAATCGACTTTCTTTCTAAGCCTTAGACTAGGCTACTTGCAATAGGAATGGTGCTTTTGATTCCAAGGGTTCCCTATAGGGGATAAATAGAAGAGCATACATGCAACATACATATTTTTTCCAAACAAAATTAATCTAATCAACTATTGCAAACAAGAATTAACAAGGGTGTTCAATTTTAAACTAAAATGAAATGTTTGGTGGTGTTCATTTGACCCCTTGGTCTTAGTTGTAAACTTTGAAAACATTCACCAAAAACTCTTAAATTCTTTGTTAAACATCCAAAACAAAGTTCCTAATCAAATTTTAATCATGCAAAAGTGATTTAAACATGTTTTAAGCAAATTTTAAACTTGATCCTATAGTAAAATTGTTAGCATGTCCTTTAGCTTTAAAGCCCTTTTGAACTTTGAAACTAGAAACTTTGGAAAAGTAGGTCTTAGGTCTGTGTTTTTGGAAAAACATAGCGACTGATGTCAATCAATACCACTGATGTTGGTTATGGCCAATTGAGATCTGATCGATGTCAGTTATGCTAACTGATGTCAATTAAGCCAAGTAACTGATGTCGGTATTTTTGTCGATGTCAGTTACTATGTAAAAACTATGGCAACCAAAAATGGCAAAATAAAGTTAGAAAACTAATTTACAAGAGTTTTAAAAGCTTAAATAAGTTTTTTAAGGTTACAAAAGGATCTCCTTTAGGTGTAGAATGTGTCTAGTCCCACTGAGTGTGCCAAGATGTAGAGAATATTACAAAGCAAGTTAGTCAAGCATTAGTCCATAAATAATGAAAAATGCATAAATAAATAACTAACCAAACCTATCTATTCCTATGGGAATTACAAATGATAGCAAGAACCAAATGAAAGAAAGTAATCACCATATTACCTTCCCAAATGGATCCACCATACCTATATGTCTCAAAAATATGTTCTCCCTTGATCAAGCATCCTTATCTTTATCAATAATGGTGGTAAGCTCCTCCAATGCCTCAAGAAAACTCCATAAAACCTAGGATCTTGATTGTAAATCACTAAACTAGCCTATCAACGAAGCTTTGTGGAAATAATTAAGTATTATAACTTTGCAATACTCAAGCCTTGGAGATATTTGAGCATAATAACCTTGCACCAAAATAGCTTAGAAATGATGTCCATGGACTCTCTATTTATATATTTTTGAGATTGGTTAGGATCAACCTCAACCATCCATCTTGAGATGAAGATGTGTGGTTGAGGATAATCCTAATATTTAGAATTAAATCCATAATTATCCTCAAGATGACCTTGGAAGAAGGGGCATTGAAGAGGCATGGGAGGCATTAAATAGGCATGGGTGATCCATAATCTTGATATTTTATTCACTTATGGCTTGATGGATGCCACCCCATAGATGATGTCACTAGGTGATGCAAATACTAAAATTTAATTTTCAAAAAAAAATCAACAACTCTCATAGAAAATCCACTTAATCTTTTGATTTATATTAATTAGCCTTAAACAAGGTTAATCAACATTTGTGCAATAATTTAAAAATTGGTCTTCAATTAATCAAAATGGTTAGAAAGTCATATTACTGGGTTGTAATTTGACTTGAAAATAATTAGAAGGTGACGCTAGATGCATTGGAACTGTATTCCCATTTAGGATGTTGCCAACAACAAATAACAAAGGTACATGATGTGTACCAATGAATTAGAAGAAAAAGAGTTATCCAGAGCACTAGCTGGTGAAATTATCATTTTGACTTGAAATGATCTTATCAAAGTTAGCTAGCCCATAAAATGCATTGCCCTATTTAGGGATACCTTGACCTAAAATGGCACTTGTAAATGACAAGTTTGAACCATTCAGGATGTTTTATAGATTTTGACCTAAAATGTGCATTTGAGTGCAATTCGAGTAAGATTGACAATTTTAACACAAATGGTGTTAGGAATTGGATGTCTACAGTGTTAAGTAGAACTTTGTCATATCAAATCAATTCCAAAGATTGATTTTAAGAAAACACAGGTGTAGATCAATATTTTGAGTCATCAAAGTTTTGAAGCAAGCCATAAGAAGACATTTAACATAGTTCTGATGGTGAGGAGGAACTTAGAAAGACCAATGGTGTGATGAGTGAGCCAAACTATCCAAATTAATTTACACATAGCACTAAGACAATCTCAAACATCATCAAGATTACCAATCCAAATTCTAAACCCATCCAAAAATATTGATGTTGAATACAACACACCTTTGAGCCAATAAATATTCTAATACCAAATTTGAATTAAATATCAGGTAGTTGTGAGCACACATTGAAAATGGTGGGAGAAGATTAGTAACTTAGTTGTACGTAATGCTTAAATAGCTACAATCTTCTATTGAAAGGACACAACAATTATCTAATAAAGCCATACAAATCTAAATAAATTTATAAAACAAATCTATATTCTACTACTCACATAACTCTCATCCACTGGGGCAATTAGAATAAATAGTGACTTTTCCCCACACAAATTTTCACAAGCCCATCCCTACTCTGATACCACTATTATGAATTTGAAGAGCCGAACACAGTGCACAAAGAATTTTAATCTCACAAAATAATAATCTTTTGCTCTATCTTATGATTAATAATCATTTGGGATACAATAAAAATATATAGGAATATAATTCCTATAATTTATCCACCAATTTCTCTCACCCCTATGATTATGCAAACCTCTAAATATGATATATTATTATAAAAATATAAACAATATATCTTAACAATATTATAATAGATATATTGTTTATGTAACAATATTCTGATATATAAACTAACTATATTTACCTCTCGGTAAATATCAACCTGTAAATACTCAACCTTACTATTCGTCTCTTTGCAAATACTCAAATTCACACAATGTGAAAACTAATCCCAATAGTAGATTGAAGATAAATAAGATCAGACAACCAAATGCCATGAGGTATGAAAGTTTCAATGGTTATCGTTACACACGTAATCAATTTGGTCATAGGGATAGAGAATGCAAGAGACTTATTAGAAATGAGTTTACATGGAACTATGATGGGGGTCATCACTCAAAAGTTGTGAATAAAGTTAAGTGCTTCAATTGTCTTGATGAGGGACATTTTACTAAGCATTGTCCAAATAAGGTAAGGCAAGGTGAGTATTCTTCAAAAAGAGTAGTTTATTTTAATTATCAAAAGAATGGACATATTTCAAGATTTTGTTCTAATCAGGAAAGGTAAGATAAGCTTCACGCAAAAGGTAAAGTGTGCTTCAACTATCAAAAGAGAGGCCACATTGCTAGATTCTGCAAGCAAAGGCCTAAAAGACAGAATATGTTTAATCAAATTCCTAGAGTGAAAGAAATAAAGAAAGTTAACTCATGGAAACCAAATGTGGTAAGTGTGAGTCATGATGAGTCTACAATTCCAAGTAATTTGTTTGCTATGGTGGAGAATACTTTAGAATTTGAAGAGTGCCAAGGGCTCTCATTGTCTGCTCATGTTGTGAATGAAGAGATCAAGATAAAGGAGAAGACCAAGGTGATGGTTGAGGTTAGTTCTAATAAGTGTATGGATTCAAGTGAGCATACTTCTATTGTTAAAAAAATTCATGCAAAGAATATCAGTTATCAATACCTAGTGATGAGGTTCTAAACTTCAAGGAAATTCTTTAAATAAAAAGCCTAAGAAGAAAAAGAAGAACTATCAGCATCAGATGATTAAGGAGAAGGAATATGAGGAGTTATGGGAAAATCCTAGTTTTACATTGTTCTAAAGAACCATGTGAAGTAGGGTGTCTTTTCCTATGCTTCTTAGGAGACATCTTTCTTGTGAAGAAGCAAGTATGTGTGCTCAAGGTGTATTCATGGACTTTGGTCCTAAAGTTGGAGCAGTTTGCAAGGTCAGATTGAAGGTTTTATGATGGCAAAGGAGGATTTGAGATTTTGCATATAAATTTCTATTGACCTTATTCTAGCATGCTCTAGGTGGTTTTGTGGTCTAAAGGTATATTGAATTCAAATTGGAGGTTTTTGAGTGCTCTCAGTTTTCTTAGTTTTGGCGTAAGATCAAGTATCCCTAAGATGGGTTATAGGATGTATGGGTCCCCAAAATTATGGAGGCTCAAATCTTGGTCTAGAAGTGTGTGATGGTTGTCTCCATGTGTGCAATAAGTTTTAGAGGCAAGTGTTAACTAGAAGGAGGTTTGTTGACCCTGTTTGTTTTAAGAATATAGAGTTTTGGGCTATGTTATAAAATTAGTTTGCCTTATGAGTTGAGGTTTGAGGATTATTAATAGGTTTAATGGGCCAAATGGGTTATCAAATCAAGCTTCACATAAATTTTAAGGTTTGTGGTTTTCAAATTATTCAAGTTTTGGTCAAAATGGAGGCTTAATTGGCTAGTAGATTTATGAAAGAAGTATGTTGTAGAAGATGATATAGGTTATTAAAATTGGCATGCTTAAATTTGAACATAAGAGTGCTCTATATTTAAATCTTTAGGTCTTAAAAATATGTCTACTAAAATTTGTGGGCTTTGCAAGTTTCAGGTTGGGCTACAAGGAATCTAGACAAGCCTAGTGTGAAGATTTGATGCTTTTTGATCAACTTATCCAAAATAGCATGGTATTATTGCTTCAATTTAAGTTCTTAGGTTGGTTTATAACATGTTTCTTTTTTGGTGAGTGACATGATTTTTTGTTGATGGTCCTTGAGGTGGCATGAGAGAGAAGGCTAGTAACCCTGTGTGGTGGTTTTTCATGATGTGTAGAGATTTGAAGATGTTCAAGAGGTGAAATGGCTCTGATGTCTTAGGGGGAGTCCCTCTCAAATGTTTTTAAGTTAGTTCCATCAAATTTCAATGCTTTTGTGTGTTATTTCTTCATTGGTTGTAGTGTTTGGTTGAAGAGAGTGTTGGCATGTAGCAAGAGGAAGTTGTCAAGGCTAAAAGAGGTAGACTCAAGGTAAGGGGGAGTTTATATCACATTTATAAGGTGTTCCTCTCATATTTTTGGTATTTTCAGTTCTTCAAGATCATTTTTTTCCAATTTGTCATTGTGTCAAAGGGGGAGAAGGTTTTTATTATGAGAGTGTTTGAAGAGAGAGAAGGAAGGTGAGTTGTATGATGGGTGTTGACATAAATGAAAAAGGGGGAGAGTTTTGGAGAGTTTTTAGTGATGTCATGGAGGTGTCTATGTGAGGCTATGAAGCGTCTTGATAGTCTAAGTGTCAATGACAAAGTTTTAGTGTGTTTGTCTTAGTATGCTTGAAGTAGGCTTGGTTGATCTTTAGTTTTGGCATGATTAGGGATGGGTCTGAAGTATTGAGCATGTGTGAAGGGTCAAATTAGAAGTCAAGGATTATTGGAGAGCTTTTGTAAGTACATGGTATTCATCTATTTATTCAATATGTTTTGGCATAGTTGGTTTTGTGATAAAAAAATTGAGTAGGCAGTTTGTTGACATCACCATTACCACGTATGGATGAGTTAGGGGAAGTTGGTCATATGGGTGTGATCACATTTGTCCCAAGTTGATATGGTCCAAGTTTAAGGTCATGTTATTTAGTGGATAAAAATATATAACTTTACATAATTGGCTTCCTAGGCAGTTTCTAATGTTTTTCTATACTAAGCTAGATCGCCACAAACCATCATGTAGACATGAATGGACAAACAAGTTTATGCATTTATTTTAGGCACCCAAAAATTCAAATGAAGCCAAAGGATTTCATTGAGATGTTTTATTTAGTGCCAAGAAGGTACCCTAAAAATTTAGAGTCCTGATGTGTTCTCTAGCTCAAGATATAAATCTTCAAAGTTGTTCTAGCAGACTATGGGCCAAAGATGATCAAGTTTAATCACATTGAAGTTTGAGGTCATTAGTTTAGAAGATCCAATGGTGAACTCTTAATCATACATATTGATATTAATAGTGCATATAAATTCAATATGTCAAAGGTTGCATGCACTGGTGACAAGTGTCACAAGCTCTCTAATTTGACAAAAGATTAATGGTGAGTAGTGGTTCGTGCTTATGAAGATTAATGGTGTGGGATAAGACAAAGAGTCAACAAAGCATGCAAGACTGCTAAGTGGCACAAATACATGGAATAATATAAAAGTGTTTATAAGGCATGTGAGTGTACTAAGTTTCATAATAGTGGGAGTTCTAATCAAGATCTAATGGTGAGCATTACAAGATAAAGACTTGGCTGATCCATAGAGATTGACAGAGCACGTTTGGTCAAAGTTGCCAACAAGCACGAGATGAGGTTAAAGTGATCGATGTTTAATGGTAAATCAAAGGTAAATATTTGGATAATTTTGAGGGAGATTGATGATGTGTATTTGTTCAATTTATGAGAGGGAACGAGATGTTGATAAAGTGTTTGAAGTTTAATAGTTGCTCAGTGATCGTTGGAATTCAAATATTTGAATTTACGAGGGGAGAACAGTCTACAATTTTTGTGATATAACTTTTTATATATACATAATTTGATCATGGTGTCAGAGGAAAAGTTTTAAAGGAATTCAGGGCACATCCTAAAAATTATTTATAAGGTTTGACTGTTCATACAATTACAAATATTGAGCTCCAAATTTGACTATGTGTTTGACCATGTTCTGTAAGTGACCCAAGAAGGATAATTGAGCTATTCTTGATGGTATTTGGATGCTTCAAGGTGACTTAGCTATTATAAAGTGTTTTAGAATCCATTATGATAATCTGTATGGATTTTTGAGGTTTGACCAATCCATATTTAGTATGAATAAATGTTTATAAGTTGACTGTGTTCTTTTATGGTGTTCTTGTGTATAGAATGTTATTTAATCAAATTGTGCTTTAGCATAAGAGTGTATTAATGACTGTAATAATTTGAGGATGTCTAATAGGTCATGTAGAGTGGAACTATTCATTTTTAATTGGTCCTATATTTCTAATTTGCTTGTTAAAGTGCTAAAGGAGTGAATAGGTCTCTATAAGACCTATAAGGGCTACTAAGGCCTAATTGAAAAATGTAGTTGCTTAAGTGTGACTCATAGTTGATATGGATGACCTATGAGAGTGTTATTGAGATATATTATATGTCTTAAGGGATAAGTCAAGTATTATGTCTGACCAATAAGATAATAATCATGAAGGCTCCATAAAAGGTGAAATCAAAGGTGGTGATTTCTAGACTTGAGAGAAGAGGTGTGTATGAGAGTTCTAGAGGGAAGGAAATAAAAAAGGATGTGTGCCTAGTGGATGGGTTGTAGAGCAGATAAGGTTGATGACTGTGTGTATGACCTATAGGTCATTTTTTTAATGTCATAATAGTGTTATTTTAGGTTTGAATATTGAGGATGAGCGAAGAGGTCTAGAGTGATCCAAAAGGATGTTTGGATGCCTTGAGTGTGAGTAAAGGATAGATGATGTCTATGTGAGCTTGATGGCTGATTTGAGAGGCAATCAAAGTGTGGACTATGTGTATGACCATTTGGTGATATTTTTGAGTTTATGATAGAGTTGTTGCTGATAAGTGTAGAGTGATCCAAAAGGTGGTTTTGGATGTTTATGGTTGTGTGAAAAAAAGAGGGGGGCTAATATACATTATGTCTCCATCAGATTGGTAGGTAATTAGTGATCAAGAGATGTTCATATCATCGGTGTTTGGATGGTGCTCAAAACTTAGGTCAGAAGGACTTGACCATCCTAGGGGTAGGTGCTCCTTGTGGAACAGGGGTTTTACTAAATTTTAGTCAGAAGGACTTGACCATCCTAAGGGCAGGTATTCCTTGTGGAACAGGTGTTTCACTAAAGTCTCATGTTTGTATACTTATTATAGGACAAGTATTCCATATGTTTTTAGGCTTGAGAGTGGGTTTTATTTCCCAAGAGGATTTCCCACATATATTTTATGTTTTTTGTGTGAGCTTGCATTATCTATTGTTCATTGCTATAAACATCTTGAATGTTTCATGAATGGTTGTATTGAATTCTTAAAGTGTTTATAAATTAAATTGGATTTTTTACCACCATTGATTTACCCCCCCAACCCCCGCTCAGTGGTTTGTACCTCTAACACATCAAATACCCTAAGGAATATTTTGTAAGCATGATGCTTACAAATTTGGGTTGGATGGTAGAACCATCCTTTTGACCCTAATAATAAGGTCACAGCTTGCCCTTCCACTAAGGTAGGTACCTTTACATTTTTTAAATAAAACATCTTTTTATATTTCCAACCACCTGTTGGACCTTAAATTGTCCTACTCCATCTAGATCTGAATACCTTTATCTTTTCTTTTCTTATTGGCTTTCAAATTGTTGTCTTTCTATTTTTCTAACTTATTTTGAGCTTAGACCTAGCTCTACCCATTTTCCTCCACCAAAAACCATCATGATGTTTTTCATCACTCATCCAACAAACGTTTTAATTTCCATTTTCTCCTCTATGTTTTGGGTATCAATTTGATTACCCATTTTTCTCATGGTTACCTCTACACTAGCTTTCATTTCTTTTTTTAATGTCTATATTTCAACATGAAGCTTCATTGTAGATCTTCATTATTTATAAGAGCTTTGAAAATATCCTCTAACTCCTCTACTTATATATCCATCATAAGCTCTTCAAATATTTCATTAACTTCACTTTGAAAGGCTCCCTCTTGTGCCTTTTTCATCTCTATTGCAACTACCCACAAATAATAAAATAAATAAATCAAGTTAAAGGAATCTAAGATGTGTTGATGTGGGTTTTATGCACATCACATAAATATTATACAAGGTATCCTCTGACATTTTAGGATGAGTAAAAAGTATTCACTCCAAGGCACGAGTTACAAGGTATTGGGTTTTGTAAACAACATGTTAGTGGAATATCAGTGAGCAAGGCAGTTTATTTACAATGGATGGGTCTACTATGGATAAATATAAATCTAATTTAGATGGGTGAACTGATGATGGTACTAACCTAAGATGGAAAAAACTTCAAAAGAAATTCAAAAATGAAGGAAAATTATGGCAAGAAAGGAGGCTTGTGGACCACACTAGATGAAACCTTTCAAGACCAAAACTTGAATCAGAGGTTGGAAAATAAATCACATACCAATGTTTGTTGTAAGCTACTATAACATACCAATAATAAAACATAGTTAAGAGTCAAATGGAACCAAAATACAACATACTTAAACATATGAAATCAAAGGTTGTCGCATTTGTTAGACTACAATAGTACATCTACAAGAAGGGATTATGATTTATATGTTAAAGGTATTTAAATCATATATAGATTAATATGAACAACTTTATATAAAATAAATAACCTTTTTACAACCAAAAGACTAAGAAACAATAATTATGGAACTTCTTACATGATCCACAAGTTGGAGAAGAATCAAGATTTGCACATCAAGACCAAAATTACAGAACTTCTTCACAATTTATTATTAATATTAACAACCAAAATTCTCTTCCTCTTGAGACTATGAGGATACAAGTATAAATAGATTAGGATGGGGAAGGCCTCATCTCTCAAGGGAAGTCTAAGAATACATTTACAAAAAATAGGACTTGTATTCAAATCTCATGTAAGGGATGCATTACAAAAGTTAACGCAAAATAGAATTTCACAATATTATTCACTATTGTGATGAGATTACATTACAAATTTATATGTAAATTCAACTACTAACAATTTCTAATATAAAATCAAGGACTAGATACTACACAACCCTTATTTTAAATAGCAAGATAAGTTTTTTTATTTTCTCTTTCATTGATTACATCATCATAAATATGCATAACGGTGAGGGTTGATGGCTAACCCCACCAAGTAATGATAAATTTATATATTTTTCGATGACAGTCCTTTTATAACTTGAAATGGACAACAACATTCACATGTGGTTTATTCAATATTGTGAATGGATCAATGAAATGCAACTAAGTTCAACACAAAGGCTTTGTGTGCACATAAAAAATAAGCTCTAAGTGTGCTTAAGCATGATTTTTGGCTCCATGCACAAGCCTAATAGAGAATTTAGCATTGAACAATACATGTGTGATTCAATAGCTCATTTACTTAGAGCTTTGGTATTTTTTTTTAATATATCAAAATTTAGTGAGAGTCATCTTAATTTGGTTACAAAATATTATAAATTTATCAAACATGTACGGAGAGAAAGGGATGCCTCACACATGTAGAGATCATCGAGAGTGCTTCAAAAATAAAATCAACATCAAGAGCGTTTGAGGCAAAGGACAACTAAGTTTTGAAATAAATTGACAACTATGTCTACCAAGATATGGTATCTTATTCTCTCACTCAGATCTTTGAATTTAAACACCTTAAAATGATAAAACAAAAACTTATTTTCCATGCCTTAGGATGGTTGTGATATCTAAAAAGTTCCTACCCATGCTTGATTACAATTTGTAACATGTATTTTAAGTAATATGTTATTTTTTCGATATTCTTTCTTAATTTTATTCATCTTTTTTTATGTACCTATTTTATTATATAAGAACGTTTTTCTTGTGTATTAAAATTATATTAATTTTATTGTTATGAATGGACGTGTTCATTCATACTACTTGTAAAGAGATGGGCAACAAATATAACAAATGTCAAGAACATACTCCTCAAATTCTATACTTATTTTTTAATTCATATAAGTACAATACAAAATGCAAAAAAAACATGATCAAAAGAGGTGGAAAAAACAATAACAAATAATTTTCAAGACTCGTTAATACATGTCATAGATATACTTAATATACTAATATATTATTGCATATTAGAGTGAAACTGCGCATTTAAAGTTCCAAAACTCCACTTGTTTAGAATTTGATTTGCTTCAATAATTTTTATTTGTCTATTATAATATTATTATTTAATTACTATTATATATATATGACAATTACAAAATGTTAATTTTATGTTTCATTTATTTTATATAAATTTCTTTCTCATTTTTTTGTCATGATTTAAGTATTGCATAATAATATCAATAACACTCATAGCCTTATCTACTTCAATACTCATAAAGACTTGACATTTAACACCCATATTTTAAAAAACTTTAAAATTAAAATCTATTAAAAATAATATATTCCAATATACAACTCACTAATACATAATCTAAACTTTTTTTAATAGCGTGTACAATCCATAAACATCAAAATTATGTGTAAAGTTATTTCTATGCAAATAGACAAAGTTGAAAAAAAAACACTAATTTGGACACCTTAGTTATTATTTCCATTAAAATTTGATAATATAAATATATAGAATTTATAAGAGTGGTTCTCAATTGTCAAACTACTTAAACTCCATCCAATTCATTGAACATAAGATTTTTATCGACATATGAAATTTATGTATTTGTGTCTTGTATTTTTTGATTAGTCCGTTGATGATGTAAACATTCTTTGAAGCTTCCCAATTAATTATACAACTCGTTAAATGTGATATTAATATAATTCTTTTTAAGTGATAATCAACTTTTTTACATTTTGATGGTTTTATAATGTGAGTGGTCTTGATTATCTTTAAGGATATTAATATATTTATTTTTCAGTGATAATTAATTTTTTACATTTTGATGATTTTATAATGTGAGTAGTTTTGATTATTTTTAAGGGTTTCGATTATTTAGAGTTTCTCAATTAATCATACAACTCGTTGAATGTGATGTCAATATATTTCTTTTTCGATGATTTTCAACTTTTTATGTTTTAATGAATTTATTATGTGAGTGGTCTTCACTATCTTAAAGGGATTCATTAAATGTGATGTTAACACATTTTTTCCTCGATAATTTTCAACATTTTACGTTTTGATAATTTTATTATGTGAGTGGTTTTGATCGTCTTAATGGGACATTTATGTTTTTTATGAATGCTTAAAAAAATTAAAGATTGGAAGGGGAAAATAAGAAGTATCACGTAAAATATATTCACCCTCAACACTTCCCAAATAATTTGACATAAAAAAATGTTTAAAAGATCAAAACTTAATATATATTAAAGATAAAAAATAAAATTCATAATATAAAGTTATTGGTTGACTTTCGTCTAACAACTCAAAACACATCAAATGCGAACATAGCCGACCTTTTGACTAATTCAAAATTAAAAAAAACCGTTAAACACATTTGCTACATCCTAATTAAAATAATGGCCTCATAGTTTAATGCTTTATATTTTAATCTTTTATATAAGAAAATGAATATAATTTTATAGTATTTTTATGATCTCTAATAAATAAAGTGATTTAAGTTAGAAAAATTCAGTCTTCTAAGTTATTAATAGCTTTGTTGATATAACTTTGTAATTTCTTATTCTTTGAAACTATTTTAATACTATTATATAATTATTTTTGTAAAGGTAATTTTCATTTAAATTTAAATTATAGATTTATAATAAAAACTTCTCAGCTCAAACAAATAAAAAAATAACAATTCTAAAATAAATAAATAAAATAATAATTTGAAAAATTATTAACACATAAAACATGTTTTTATAATTTCTAAGTTAGAATATTTTAAAACATATCTTACAAAACATTTACATTTCAAATTCAACTTTGGTTTCATTTATTAATATAATACACTGACTAAACTTTTGATTGAAAAAAATTAACTAAACTTTAAAAAATATACTATTGACAATTTTGAATTTACTTTTAAATTTTGTTATGAAATCAAAATTCTATATGATATAAAGTAAATAGGAAAATAATAATAAGAAACAAGTTAAAATGAGAAGCTCAAAATTATAAATTATATTTATCATTTCCACCTTTAATAATAAATGCTTACATTAAGTGTATATTAAATATACCTTTTATCTTATGATTACTACTTAAAATCTAAAAATAAAAATATCATAATTATATTGAAACAATAAAAAATTAATATGTCAAACTAATAATTATATTGGCCCTTCAATATAAATTAGAATAAATGCGAATATAAATTAAAGGAAGATTATTAAGAGCTTTAAACCATATTTAATATATTCTTTAAGAGGGTACCCTACAATCTCTAGATCCCACGCTAAAGAGCCCGATGATTCTTTAAATCAAATCATGATTAATAAAAGATAAACTTGAAGGTACTTTATTTACAATTTCAAGTTGTTTCGACTTATTTAAAATATATATAAGCCTCAAAATGAAGGAAAACCATTATTAAACAAGTTAAAAATTGGTCCTCCATTTTTTTTTAATTATTGAAGACCCAAAAATAACCTATAGACAATAGGAATCCATCTCAAGTAAAAAAATGCAGTTCAACTATTGTTTACTAATTAAAATTCATCACATAACGAAAGTTATTCTCGTAAGCTTATATATTCATTAATGGCATTTCAAAAATGTTCTCCATTCCCTTTGTATCTAATAGAAACCCAAAGTTGACAACCTCTCCATTGGTCCAATCCTATCATGGTTGTTTTTAGATTGTATTCCTCAAGAAAAGTGGTTTATTTGTTCTAAGAGTTCTCATGTTTCCATGTGATCATAGCCACCCAGTGATACCTTACGATTAGTCTGAGACCTTCCCAACCTCCAATTTGCATGCCCTTCTCTATTTTTTGATAACAAATTGTTCCTCTTTTTTGTTGTACAGGGATGAATCTAACACTCCTTTTGATTGCCACATTTTATTTCATGTTTCTTGAAAAAACATGGTTCTCATTAACTCAAAATGGCTTGTTCATTCTCTAAAGAGTGGAAACATAAATTTTGCACAAAGTTTAGCCCAGAAATAATCAAAGATATTATTAATTTTTCAATTTCAAACACATACGTTTGTCATCATAATCATTCTTCCTTGTTTTGAGTTCCATTTAAAGAAAATATTGTTTATTCAAATTTTCAAGATGCCAACACCATTATAAGCAAAAACTCATTCATTTTGTCTTAGATGTTTCAAAAACAGTCAAACCTTGATTATGTCTAAAAACATAAAAATGCTCCACATTACATGAGTAGGAGTTGATCACATAGTCTGAGCATCATTATATCATACTCGTGGAAAACCCATCATGATGTTGTGTTCAATTTTCAGTGGCAATCTCTGAAACTCAAAATCCTTAATTTAGCTTCAATATTAAGTTATGGACCTGTTGGCCATTTTTAGCCCACACGCTAAAGCTCTTGCATGGTTTGATGAAGCAAAAGACAAAGACATTTTTTTTTGAGACAATTGTCCTAGACAATTTTCCCAAAGGGTAACTCTTTAATGGTCCTCTAAAATTTTTGAAGGGTTCTTTCCAAGATTTAGAAAGGTACTTTCCTTTCAGAAAAGATATTTTCAAGGTTTTTGAAAGACCATTTCAAGAAAGTTGAAAGGTTCTTTGCAAAATTCTAAAAGGTTCATTGTAAAAAGTCCGAAGGGCACTTCTTAGGAAAAGGGGTCATTTTCAAGAAGGTTGAAGGGTACTTTCCTTTCAAAAAGGGCATTTCAAGTGAAAACAGGGCACTTTATAAATTCTTTCAAAGGTTCATTTTTGAATAAAATTATTCAAGACGAAAGAAAAGGGTTAATTCTTTTGAGAGATTTGTCTGCGAGCAAATAGTCCAAAGAAATGGTTGAAAACAAAAGTTTGAAGGAATTAATGATGGTCTCACGAACATCAAGTTTGAGCCCCTGCAAGTAGCCATTGCCTTTGGTCAAGTTTTTTTTAAAATTTCATCAAGATTGTTGTGAGCTTGACACTTGTCAAGATCTAACAAGGAGATCAACGGATGTGAAAAGGCCAAGTTTTCAAAAGGATCCTAGTGGGATTTTGATAGCCAATCAGTAGAAAAGGATGAGGATTTCTCCCTTTAACTCTAATGATGTGGTCTACAACTCGCAGTCAAAACATGTAAAGTGTTCAAACTAAGAATAGATGCATCCAGGTAGAGCAACAGATATGCAAAGTGAAAAAGCATGCCAAGTTATAAATGCAAAAGATCAAATCATTTACACTTGGTGGGAACATGCAGCTACTCGTGATATGGATTTCTCAGCACCAATCAAGGGAAACTTGAATACACGAGGGGCTCAAGGAGATTTACGATGATCTTGTATGGCTCATCTCATAGTCAAGGTAGTTGCAAGGACATAGTGGTGGTTGTAGCCATTTATGACCCCTCTCTCTATTTTCTCATGAAAGCCCCCTCTTCTCTCATTCCTTTCTACTATTATAGAGTCTTTTGAGCCTAAAAAGAGATCCTCATTTTTGACAAGGAAAAACCCTATCAATTTTTTTTAAGAAAGACCTTTTGAATCAATAAAGATCAATTTTTATCTATCTCTTGCCTCAAAATTGTGCTTATAAAGCTTGTGCATGATGGCCTTGTGAACAACTATTCTTCCATGTCCATTGTCCTTCTTTATTGCCTATTTTACATGTTTTCAAGTTAGTTGCAGGTCTGAACTTGAGCTCTTTCTGCCATTAATGTATGTTTGGTGTGAATTTTGAAATTTATTTTTGTTTCATGTATTTTTTGGTGAACCTAGTTTATGAAACACTTATGCAAATTAACTAGTTTGTGAGGTTGTGTGAGCAAGAATTATCTTATGCTGAATTAGTGTTTATTTCATGCTTATACAAGTATCAATAAATTTTGTGTATTACCCATTTAGCTCTCTTAGTTACCCTATACCCTCTCTCTACCTCTTTTCCAAGTAGAAACATTAGTTTAGTTAATCTACCAAGAGGAAGCCAGCCTTCTCTAGAGGTTCAACCTCACTACAAGATACCCATAGCTTGAGGTTGTTCCAAAATTGTAGCTGGGAGTGAGAGAGATTGAAAATATCTCCCACAAGGGTGCAATTTTTTACTACAATAGTTTTTGGCATGCTCAGTAGGATCACTTTCAAGGAAAATTGGTCAAGTTTGATGCTAGTTTGATCAATTTGTAGCGGTTATAGATTTCATCTTTCAGTATTTGGTGACTCTGAAGAACACTTAATAATCTAGTGGTAGAACAATAACTATCTTTCATGCCAAAGGTGACTATAAGATTAGCTTCTAGAGGTATTCTTTTTGAGCTTATTGAACTCCCCTTAAATTCAGCCAAAAGTTTAAGGTTTGCCTATACTCACCCATACATGGGAAACCATTTTCCTAAACTAGTTGTAAGGTATACCTACACAAGAAGATCTTTGTTATCCCCTTTTGTTACCATGATTCCCCAAAGAGCTTTTGTAGGCTTCAGTGGCCAAAGTCCTTTGAATCTACCACAATATAATCTTATGCCAGTAGCATCTTTCAAAAGCATCCCATATTTTACAGGAGATCAGGCCACAACCCCTACTGAATGCATCAATGACATAGCCAGTTTTTACAATATCCATAATGTCATTGTATAAAATAAAGATATCAGACTATTAGTTGTATCCCTTAAGGGAAAAGATTTAGATTGGTCTAGAGGCTTAGCTCCTAATTCTATTCAATCATGGAATCAACTAGGAGAGGCCTTGTGTAAAATATTTCCAAACAAGAGTGACTATTTGTCACTAGTAGAACAATTGACCAAACCAAGAGAACCCCCAATGAAGTCATGCAAGACTTCAACACAAGATTTCAAAATGCTTGAGATAGGATTCTAGCTTCTGTGAGACCGTCCCCTAACTTTGTGTTCCTATACTAATTAAAATCTCTAAATAGTGATATAATTTTAATGGTCTAATACATGGGAGGGCACACATTTCTAGATGCTTATGAGGTGGCTATTAAAGCAAAAAAATGCCTAGTTCAGGTTGGCAAGCTTGCTCCTAGACCCCCGATGCCTCTTTTCCCTGAGATGAGACCACCCCCTGTAGTTATCCCCCCACTTGATGTTATTCTTCCAACTCCAACAATTGCTTCTATACCTTCACCTAAGCAGATAAAGGCCTCCACTAGTGGATCAAGTGATTCTCAAGAGCAAAAAAACTACCTAGAACTTAGGAACATGCTCCAATCCTTGGGAAATGATGTGGTCAATGTTAAAAGGTAGCAACCTCAATTCAATAAACCTTACTAGGTTCCATATCAGCCTCAACAATAGTCTTATCAATCAAATAGACCACCCTTCAAGGGAAATTTCCAAAACCAAAATTGTGAGCAAGGGCAAAGACAACCTAGCTACAATAAGCAGAGAAGTTATAACCCAAATGTTGTAAGCTCTTTCAACTCCTTGGTTCTTATTCAAAATAACATGTCTCAAGAGGTTGAAGGGACCATACCTTGGAATAAGTCTTTTGGGCAACCCATTTTCCCAACTAATGGTTTTAACCAGGCATTCAATGACCAATGGTAGCAAGTTATTGCTTATGGATACAATCAAGCTCATATGGCTCAAAACACAGAGATCCCCATGATGACAAAACTAGTACAATCTCCACAAGACCAAGGATTTGATTAGGTACTAAACTAGCTAGATGCTACAATGGTCATCAGTGAGCAACAAGAGGGCTATGCACTCAATCGATAGGCTAGTTCTAGCCAAGCATACATTCTAGTGGATGTTAATGCAAGGTTTAAAATAAGGAATATAGATGGTAATCAAGTGGTGGTCAAACATCCCCCTACTATCACTCCATTATTGTCTAAGCTTAATGAGCCTGTTTTCACTATAAAGGTCCCATCACCTCTTAAAAATTGGAATCAAAGGGCCCATTTTGATCCACTAAACTTGCAAATTCAACAAATAATAGTAATGGATCCCAAAGCTCAGTTAAAAGTTGGAAGTCCACCAATCAAAATTATTAAATAAATAAATAAATCCAATGTGAGTGTGCCAATGTGGGATGTAACTTCCATGCCTGGTCAAGTGGACATCCTTTAAGAAGGTTTGTCCAAGATAGGTGTTATAACAACTGCAGGGAGACAACCAATCAAAGAAACTGAGGTCCTCACCAATGTAACCCAAGGTCCTATGGGAGAAGGATCAACTAAGGTGGTAAAAACTCATGCATTCTTCATTTCATTAATCATTGGTGATTCCTTGGTGCATAATTGTTTGGTAGATAGTGGAGCTAATACTTTAGTAATGCCAAAGTCTATAGCTAATCAGTTGAACCTCAAATATGAGCCACATACTAAGGGAGTTTTGCATCTTGACAGTTCTTCCACAAAACCATCTAGTATCATCAAGGATTTGATCTTGACCATGCATGCTTGTCTTAATGATTTAGTGTTTCAGGATGTGTTGATCCTTGATGTAGCTCCTCGTTTTACGTTATGCCTCTCTAGATAATTCACAACCAAAATTGGGGTTTATCTAGTAGTAGATTGGTCCTACATGGATTTTAAAATAATATATGGGACCAAGGTATAAATTAAGGCTGAGCCCATGGCACAATTTAACATTGAAGCCCATCAGCCAAATAGCATAAACCTCAATTATATTATCCTTGATGAGGATGAATTTACAATTGGTCAAGAACTGAATACTTATCCTGAGGAGATTCTAGACTTGTTCTTGGATGAGCTATGGGGGGATAATTAATTTCTCAACCCTTTGGAAGGTGTTGAAGAAAGAGACATGGGTGTCTATTTTATACATGAATAAAATCAACTCATGATCCAAGTAACATTTTAGGCGATAATTTGGGTTACAGTTCTACCCCAATTGGTGGCAGAACTTCCAAGAGCCATAACTTTTGCACCATAGCTCCATTTGACTCCCCATTTGAACTGTTGGAAAGCTAATAATGATAAGAATGTGATGAGATGGAATGAAGATATGATAGATGGTTTTTTACCACAAAAATCCCAATATAAGTGTCCTAAATTTTAATTTTAATAGTATAGTCTAAAAATAGTAAGTTTCTAAAAATAGTAATTTCTCAAATTTTGTAATGTTGTAAATCATGGAAGTCAAACCATTTCATCTCCCTTGAGATTGGTGACCTTTCACATCCTCCTCCTACCTTCAAATTATGTATAAAAATATATGTATCTTGAAAAGACAATCAGACATCTCTTCTCAAAGATAATTATATGTTTAAATCTGCAAATTTGATCAATAAAATATCTCTTCTCAGAGATAGTATTATTACAATTGTGTTATTCTTATTTATTGAATTATCTTTCAAGCAAAGCTCTTGAGTTTTGGATAATTGGTATTATAGTGGTTTGTATTTAGAGTGTATGATCCTAAGGATGAGGTCAGATTACAAGAAGCTTAGGTAGAAAATAATAAAATCAGCAGACTATCCACTTGTTCACTTCAAATGACCTCAAATGACAGACAACATCGAGACATCTGATCCTTTCAAAGAAATGGTGAATGAAGCTCTCCAGTAATAGTAATCACATATGCTCCAAAAATTCACCCAAATTCTCCAACAAATCTTGATGAGAAATTTTGGCTCCTCATCTATAACCCCATATCTTTTCAATGCCCCAACACCCTTCAAAGATCAAGTGAATTTTGACATCCCTAAATTTGAAGTCAAAATAAATGCTGATGCAGTAGAAAATTAGTTGGATCACTTATCATCTTATTTTTTTGTAAATAAATTCAATGATAAAGAGAAGATCACTTTTGCTCTTTTGAAAGCATCATTGCCTATCAAAAATTGGTAGGAAGTGTATAAGAAGAGATTCAGTACGGATGATATTGGCCTTGAGGTGGAACCTACCTGGGATGATTTCATAGAATCTATAAAGGAAGAATACTACCCCATTAGAGTATATGATGATCTGTATATAAAGTGGTAGCAACTTCACCAAGGTAAGGAACAGTCTGTTCAAGATTACACTGATATTTTTCATTCTCTATCTATGAGATTGGGCATCTAAGAAAGTGAAAAACACAAAGTTCTCAAATATCATTGTGGAATACAATGGTATATATGATGGAAAATAAAACTCTTCAATTTGGAAACCCTTGGTAAGGCATACAAGTTCATGGTGAAGATTGAGCAGAAGCATGAAAGAATGAATATGAAGAGCCAACCTTCAAAATGGAAAAGTGACAAAGAAAGTCAAATAGGAGGCTAAAATGAGAAGCAAAAGGAAAGAAAGAATAGGAAATGGTGTGATTGCCACAAATCTAGAACTCACTCCAAAAAATAATGTCAAACCATCAAGTTTTTGCTTTTTAAGTCACAATCCTCAACATTTACTGCTCTGCCTCATACACACCTTACAGTCAAAGAGGATGAAGAAGAGATTATAGATGTTGAGTTTGATTCCATCGTTGCTTCATCACAAACCCATGAGGAGAGACCAGATGACAAGAAAAATTTGTTTTAATGTAAGTTATGGGTAAAAAGTAAGCCTCTATATTTCATTCTTGATAGTGAGAGTCAAAAGAATTTAATCTCTACTAATGTTATGAAAATCCTAAATCTATCCATGAAGCCTCACCCAAAGCCATATAGTATTAGATGGTTGAGTCCAGGAAAACCTCTGTATCACCCACCAATTTCTTCTCTCATATGTAATAAAACCTTTCCAAGATGAAGTCTTGTGTGATGTGGTCAATCTAGATGTTTGCAATGTACTCCTTCGTCAGCCATTCATGTATGATCGACATGGCATCTTTAAATCAAGAAATCAAAATATCACCTCACTCTTGGAACATGCCACTATAAGGTACCAGAGGTGCCACCTTCTACACATATCTCCTTGATTAGTGCCAATAAATTCATTCTCGTGGTGGTCAAGCCACAAAAATCCAAAAGGGTCGATGTTGCAGCCTTGACTACACAAGCAACATAACAATAGAAGAAAATAGATACCAATCTAAATAAATCATGACCTTCCATCCATAGACTAATGATCAAATAGAAATAGTGAACAATCAGGCCCTACATAGCTCAATAAAGCATAGCTCCACAAAGCACAGCCCATTTTAAGTATGCGTCAAGGATTAAATCAAAACACAACTACCACACTTGATGACAAATATTGATGTAATGGGGACCATTGCTTCTTAAGGAGGGAGGAATGATCTGAGTAACATTTCAAGGGAAAATCTGGGCAATGGTTCTACCCTAATTAGTGGTAGAAATTTTGGGAGCCATAACTTTTGCACCATTGCCGTTTGACTCCTTGTTTAAGCTATTAGAAAGCTAAGAATGAAGAGAACGTGATGAGATGGTATAGAGCTATGTTCAATGGTTTTTTATCCTTAAAAGTCTAATATAAGTGTCATAAATTTCAATTTTAATAGTGTAGTATAAAAATAGTAATTTCTTGAATTATGTAATGTTATAAATCATAAAATTCAAACCACTTCATCTCCCTAGAGATTGGTGGCCTTCCACATCCTCCTCCTATCTTCAAAGTTTGTATAAAAATAAATGTAGCCCAAAAAGACAATCAAACATCTCTTCTCAGAGATAGGCATATGCTTGGATCTAAAATTTTGATCAATAAAATATATCTTCTCATAGATAACATTATTACAATTATGTTATTCTTGTTTCTTGAATTATCTTTCAACCAAAGCTCTTGAGTTTTGGATTAGTGGTATCAGATATGTTTGTCTTTAGAGTGTATGATCCTGAGGACAAGGTTAGATTACAGTAAGCTTGGGTAGAAGATAATAGAACTAGAAGAATATCCACCTATTCACTCTAAATGACCTCAAATGGTGGATAAAACTGAGACATACAATCCTTTCAAGTAAATGGTGAATGAAACTCTCTAACATCAATAAGCACATATGCTAAACAATTCACCCAAATTCTTCAAAAAAAATTGATGGGAAATTCTAGCTCCTCATCTGGAACCCCACATCTTTTCAGTGCCCCAACACCCTTCAAGGCTCAGGTTAATTTTGATATCCCTAAATTTGAAGGCAAAATCAATGTTGATGTAGTAGAAAATTGGTTGGATCAATTGTCATCCTATTTTTCTAGAAATAAATTCACTGATAAAGAGAAGATTACTTTTGCCTTTTTGAAAGCATCATTTCCTGTCAAAAATTAGTGGCAAGTGTACAAGAGGAGATTCAGTATGGATGATATTGGCCATGAGGTGGAACCTATCTAGGATGATTTCATAGAAGCTATAAAGGAATAATACTACCCCATTGGAGCATATGATGATTTGTATATAGAGTGGCAACTTCACCAAGGTAAGAAATAGTCTATTCAAGATTACACTAACATTTCTCATTCTCTATCTATGAGATTGGGCATCCATGAAAATGAGAAACACAAGGTTCTCAAATATCATGGTGGACAATAATGGTATATACAAAGGGAAATGGAACTCTTCAATTTAGAAACCCTCGGTGAGGTGTACAAGTTTGCGGTGAAGATTGAGTAAAAGCATGGAAGAATGAATATGAAGAGTCATCCTTCAAAATGGAAAAGTGACAAAGAAGGTCAAACACGAGGCCAAAATTGGAAGCAAAAGGAAGGGAAGACTAAGAAATGGTGTGATTACCATAAATATATGACTCACTTCAGAGAAGAATGTCGAGCTATCAAGTCTCTGCTTTTTGAGTCACAATCTTCAACATCCATTGCTCTACCTCATACACACCCTAAAGTCAAAGAGGATGAATAAGAGATTTTAAAAGCTGAGCCTAATGCCATTTTTGCTTCATCATAGACCCACAAGGAGTGGCTAGATGACAATGAAAGGTTATTTCACTCTAAGTTATAGGTGAAAGGTAAGCCTCTGCATTTCATTCTTGATAGTGAGAGTCAAAAGATTTTAATATCTACTAATGTTGTGAAAATCCTAAATATATCCATGAAGCCTCACCCAAATCCATACATTATTAGATGGTTGATTCCATGGAGAAACCTCTATGTCACCCACTAATGTCTTTTCTCATATGCAATTAAACCTTTCCAAGATGAGGTCTTGTGTGATGTGGTCAATCTAAATGTTTGTGATGTACTCCTTTATCAGTTATTCATCTATGATCAACATGGAATATATGAATCAAGAACTCAAAATATCAACCTCACTCTTAGAACACAATAATATAGGGTACCAGAGGTATCACCTTCTACATCTATCTCCCTAATTAGTGCCAAGAAATTTGTTCTCATGGTGGTCAAGCCATAGAAATATAAAAGGGATAATTTTGTAGCCATGACTACACAAAAAACACAATAATAGAAAATAGATACCAAGATAAAGAATTTCATGGCCTTCCATCTACAGACTGATGGTCAGATAGACATGGTGAACAATCAGCCTTGCACAGCTCAACAAAGCATAGCTCCATAAAGCACAATCCATTCTAAGTATGTATCTAGAATTAAATAAAAACACAACTACCATACTTGATGACAAATATTGTTGAAATGGGTACATTTGATTTTCAAAGAGGGAGGAATGATCTGAATAACATTTTAGGTGATAATTCAGGTGATGGTTCTACCCTAATTGGTGGCAGAACTTTTGAGAGCCATAACTTTTGCACCCTAGCTTCGTTTGACTCCCCGTTTGAACCATTGGAAAGCTAAGAATGATAAAAACATGATGAGATGGCATGGATATATTCTAAATAGTTTTTGACCTTAAAATTTTCAACAAAATTGTTCTAAATTTTAATTTTAATCGTGTAGTCTAAAAATAGTAATTTTTTAAATTCTATAATGTTGTAAATCATGTAAGTCGAACCACTTCATCTCCATCGAGATTAGTGACCTTATACATATTCCTCCTACCTTTAAAGTATTTATAAAAAGATATGTATCCTGGAAAGGCAATCAGACATCTCCTCTTAGAGATAGACATATGTTTAGATCTACAAATTTGATCAATAAAATATCTCTTCTCAAAGAAAACATTATTAAAATTATGTTATTCTTGTTTCTTGAATTATCTTTCAAAAAAATCTCCTCAGTTTTGGATCAGTGGTATCAAAGTGGTTTGTCTTTAGAGTGTATAATCTTGAGGATGAGGTTATATTAGAGGAAGCTTAGGCAGAAAATAATAGAACCAATAGACTATCCACCTGTTCGCTCCAAATGACCTCAAATGATGGACAACATTGAGACATCTAATCCTTTTAAGACAATGGTGAATGAAGCTCTCTAGCAATATTAAGCACAGATATTACAATAATTCACCCAAATTTTCTAATAAGTTTTTTATGGGAATTTTTAGCTCCTCATCTACAACCCCACATCTTTTCAGTGCCCAACACCCTTCAAGGTTTAGGTGAATTTTGATATCCCTATATTTGAAGGCAAAATCAATGATGATGTAGTATAAAATTGGTTGGATCAATTGTCATCCTATTTTTCAATAAATAAATTAATCAATAAAGAGAATATCACTTTTGCTATTTTGAAAGCATCATTGCCTATCAAAAATTAGTGGGAAGTGTATAAGAAGAGATTCAGTACATATGATAGTGGCCTTGAGGTGGAACCTATTTAGGATGATTTCATATAAGCTATAAAGGAAGAATACTACCCCATTGGAGCATATGATGATCTGTATATATAATGGCAACAACTTTGCCAAGGTAAGAAATAGTTTGTTTAAGATTACACTAATATTTTTTATTCTCTAGGTGTGAGATTGAGCATCCAAGAAAGTGAGAAACACAAGGTTCTCAAATATCATGGTGTACTACAATGGTATATACTAGGGGAAATAGAACTCTTTAATTTGGAAACACTCGGCGAGGCATACAAGTTCACAATGAAGATTGAGTAGAACCATGGAAGAATGAATATGAGGAGTTAGCATTCAAAGTAGAAAAGTGACAAAAAAGGTCAAACATGAGGCCAAAATTGAAAGCAAAAGGAAGGAAAGACTAGGAAATAGTGTGATTACCATAAATCTAGAAATCACTCTGAAAAAGAATGTCAGTCCCTGCTTTCTGAGTCACAATGTTCAACATCTACTACTCTGCCTCATACACACCCTACAATTAAAGAGGATGAAGAAGAGATTGTAGATGCTGAGCCCGATGCCATTATTGCTTCATCACAGACCCATGAGGAGAGGCAAGATGATAAGAAAAGGTTGTTTTACTCTAAGTTATGGGTGAAAGGTAAGCCTCTGCATTTCATTCTTGATAGTGGGAATCAAAAGAATTTAATCTCTACTAATGCTGTGAAAATCATAAATCTATCCATGAAACCTCACCCAAATCCATATAGTATTGAATGGTTGAGTCTAGGGAGAAACCTCTATGTCACCCACTAATGTCTTCTCTCATATGAAATAAAACCTTTCCAAGATGAGGTCTTGTGTTATGTGGTCAATCTAGATGTTTGTGATGTACACCTTGGTCACCCATTCATATATGATAGACATTGTATCTATGAATCAAAAACTTGAAGGATCACCCTCACTCTTGGAATATGGTGCTACAAGGTACTAGAGGTACCACCTTCTACATCTATCTCTCTGATTAATGTCAAAAAAATTATTTTCATGGTGGTCAAGCCAAAAAAATCTAAAAGGGATAATATTGTAGCCCTGACTACACAAAAAACATATCAACAGAAGAAAATAGATATCAAGCTAAGAAATTTCATGACCTTCCATCCACATACTGATGGTCAGATAGAAATAGTGAACAATTGGGCCCTGCATAGCTCAACAAAGCACAGTCTATTCCAAGTATGCATAAGGAATCAAATCAAAACACAACTACCACACTTGATGACAAATATTGATGCAATGGGGACCATTTATTATCAAAGAGGAAGGAATGATCTAAGAAACATTTCAAGTGATAATTTGGGTGATGGTTCTACCCCAATTGGTGGTAGAACTTCTGAGAGCCATGACTTTTGCACCATAGCTCCGTTTGACTCCCAATTTGAACCATTGGAAAGCTAAGAATGAGGAAAACATGATGAGATGGCATATAGATATTCTCAATGGTTTTTTAGCTCTGAAATCACAATAAAAGTATCCTAAATTTCAATTTTAATAGTGTAGTCTAAAAATAATAAGTTTTTAAAAATAGTAATTTCTCAAATTTTGTAATGTTGTAAATCATGGATGTCAAACCACTTCATCTTCCTCTAGATTAATGACCTTTCACATCCTCCTCCTCCCTTCAAACTATGTATAAAAATAGATGTATCTTAAAAATATAATCAAATATCTCTTCTCAGAGATAGGCATATGTTTCGATCTACAAATTTGATCAATAAAACATCTCTTCTCAGAGATAACATTATTACAATTATGTTATTCTTATTTCTTGAATTATCTTTCAACCAAAGCTCTTGAGCTTCGTATCAGTGGTATCAGAGTGGTTTGTCTTTAGAGTGTATGATTCTAAGGATGAGGTCAGATTATAAGAAGCTTGGGTGGAAAATAATAGAACTAGCAGACTATCCACCTGTTCACTCCAAATGACTTAAAATGGCAGACAACACTGAGACATCTGATCCTTTCAAGGAAATGGTGAATGAATCTCTTCAATAGTAGTAAGCATAGATGCTGTAATAATTTATCCAAATTCTTTGATAAATCTTGATGGGAAATCCTAGCTCCTCATTTGCAACCCCACATCTTTTCAGTGCCCCAACACCCTTCAAAGATCAGGTGAATTTTGATATCCCTACATTTGAAGTCAAAATAAATGCTGATGCAATAGAAAATTAGTTGGATCAATTATCATCTTATTTTTTTGTAAATAAATTCACCGATAAAGAGAAGATCACTTTTGCTCTTTTGAAAGCATCATTGCATGTCAAAAATTGGTGAAAAGTGTATAAGAAAAGATTCAGTACAGATGATATTGTTCTTTAGGTGGAACCTACCTAGGATGATTTTATAGAAGCTATAAAGGAAGAATACTACCCCATTAGAGCATATGATGATCTGTATATAGAGAGGCAATGACTTTGTCAAGGGAAGAAATAGTTTGTTCAAGATTACATTGACATTTTTCATTATATATCTGTGAGATTGGGCATCTAGGAAAGTGAGAAACATAAGGTTCTCAAATATTATGGTGGACTATAATGGTATGTATGGGGGGAAATAGAACTCTTAAATTTGAAAATCCTTGGTGAAGTGTATAAGTTCATGGTGAAGATTGAGCAGAAGCATGGAAGAATGAATATCAAGAGTCAGCCTTTAAAATGGAAAAGTGACAAAGAAGGTCAAACACAAGGATAAAATTGGAGGCAAAAATAAGGGAAGATTGGGAAATAGTGTGATTACCATAAATCTAAAACTCACTCTAAAGAAGAATGTCAAGCCATCAAGTCCCTGCTTTCTGAGTCACAATCCTCAACATCTACTGCTTTACCTCATACAGACCCTACAGTCAAAGAGGATGAAGGAGAGATTGTAAATGTTGAGCCTGATGCCATCATTACTTCATCATAGACCCACGAGGAGAGGCCAGATGACAAGGAAAGGTTGTTTCACTCTAATTTATGGGTGAAAGGTAAGCCTCTACATTTCATTATTGATAGTGGGAGTCAAAAGAATTTAATCTTTGCTAATGTTGTGAAAAGCCTAAATATATCCATGAAGACTCACCCAAAGCCATACAATATTGGATTGTTGAGTCCAGATAGAAACCTCTATGTCACCCACCAATGTCTTCTCTCATATGTAATAAAACCTTTCCAAGATGAAGTCTTGTGTGATGTGGTCAGTCTAGATGTTTGTGATGTACTCCTTGGTCAGCCATTCATGTATGAATGACATGGCATCTATGAATCAAGAACTCAAAGGATCACCCTCACTTTTAGAACACAACACTATAGGGTACCAGAGGTACCACCTTCTACATTTGTCTCCCTGATTAGTACTAAGAAATTTATTCTCATAGTGGTCAAGCCACATAAATCCAAAAGGGTCGATCTTATAGCCTTGACTACACAAACAACACAACAACAAAAGCAAATAGATACCAAGATAAGGAAGTCCATGGACTTCCATCCACAGAATAATGGTCAGATAAAAATGGTTAATAATCAAGCCCTACATAGTTCAACAAATCATAGCTCCATAAAGCACAATCCATTCCAAGCATGCATCAAGAATCAAATCAAAACACAACTACCACACTTGACGATGAATCTTGATGCAATGGGGAGAATTAATTCTCAAGGAAGGAGTAATGATGCAAGCAATATTTTAGGTGATAATTCGAGTGACGGTTCTACCCTAATTCATGGTAGAACTTCTAGGAGCCATAACTTTTACACCATAGCTTTGATTGACTCCCTGTTTGAACTATTGAAAATTGAAGAATGAGGAGAATGCAATGAGATGTCATGGAGATATGATTGATGGATTTTTACCCTTTAAATCCTAATGAAAGTGTCCTAAATTACTTCAACATGTAAAACATGTTGGGTGAATATTTTGTTGGCCAGCTAACTGGTGACCAAAATAGTTCCTATCACCACAACATAGGGAGATTGGTCATCCAATATTGTAGGTTTACCACATCCAAAGGGGACAAATCTCTCCTCTCATCAAGGGGAGGTTCCCTATTAAATATGCAGAGGCTATATACTATATATATAAGCAAAAAGTAAGACACGGGGGTAGAATACATCATCCATCTCTCTTCTTTCAGAGATGATGCTCACAGACAGAGGAGAAATCTTGGTGATTGGTGAAGGTAATTCTCTTATTTTAGAAGTAACATTCAGCCAAGAGCCAGATCCCAGCCTAGATAGTAGAAATCTTGGTGAAGCAACAGAAGGCACTTTTCTTCTCTCAGAAGTGCTTGTTCTTGCAGGCAATAGGAATCTTTCTAGTAACAGGTGATAAAAGGGCGCAGAGTAACCAACAACCTGAAATGTAGCACAAAGTCTCCACCTCGACTGCCCAAGATTGAAATATGAAGAACAATGGGGGCACAAAGTCATCCCAAGGTCCTTTACATAGAAATAGAAAATAAATACACACTAAAGACAACTATGACAGCACAAAGTTTGAAAGTAGTTGGCTTTAGGACACCTTCCTTATCACCTCCACTAGTCCTGCTTGTTAAATCAAATAAATAAGAATGCTTTCAGAAGATAGACATAAGAATAATCTCCTAAAGTAGCACAAGCTATAACAGCATAAAGTCTGCAAGTAACTTGCTTTCTTATTCAATTAAAGAAATATGAATTACAATTTGAGCTCAAAGTCTCAATAATGCCTTTCAATTCAGGAAGAGTTTCACTTTTTGTAAGGGGAAGATCTCCTTTACAAATGAGAGAAAATACAAACTTATAGCAACTACCCAAGGATTGGTGCCTATTTTCATGGGATGGCCCATGCTGTAGTCAGTGTCTTCAATGCATCTCCAGTTTTATCTAGAGAGACCATGCTGAGAACAGTGCGCTACCATAACTATGGCATGTCCCTTCATTTGATATGTCTCCTCTTTAATATGGACCATCTTGTCCTTTGCATATTTGTCTTTACTTCATGGAAGAAAATAGGCTGCGTCCTTGGTTTGGTGCGCTCAGAAGTCTACTTGATCCACTATTTCACCTACTAGAAATAACTCTTTCAAAGATATTTCTGATCCTTTGGTCTCACTCCTCTCCTCACTGATTAAGCGCTTCTTTGCTCTTTATAGCCCTTCTTACCTAAGTCTTTAGGGGGTCCCTTTCTATGTCTTTGACAAGTGGCAAGTTTTGTTGTTATGAAACTTATTAGAAACTTACAAAAAATGGGGTCTACGACACGTTTTGCCCGAGCAACTCCAAAAGGGGAACATGAATGCAAACACTTGTCATGTTTTGCTGAGTCATAACAAGACACGTGATGTATTCTACTTAACTTATAGAAGCTTTATAAACCTTTGGGGGTCCTACAGAAGATGACACATGGTGGCTTCTGCTTTGCTTTATAATGGACATGTGGCGGCTTCTGCTGCACTTTGTCTTTTTCCATCGAGCATTTTTTCATGGGATTTTCTCCTCAGTCAGGATTTTCCTTCAGACAAAATTCTAAAATAATTCCTTCAGGCTCTGCCTTAGTCATTTTACCACAAAAAATACCTCTGAAAGAATTCTAACGGCTCTTTCTCTTAATAATTTCCTTTGGACAAAAAGTCATTTTCTCTTGCTCTATCTCTATCGGCCTTTGAACAAACTCAAAGGAATTTTATCTTTTCGATCAGTCACTTGGTTCTTCCTTTGAGTTCTGCACTTTATTTGAATTTCAATAGATATTCCCTTACTTTAAATTTGACGTCCGCAGGGGTGTCAATAATCGCTAGCTGCTTGAACCATGTTGAACCCTAAACCTTTAAACCCACTGAAAGTACATTAGTTCATTGGTTCATCAGTTCATTCTATCTCTTTTGTTCCATCGCTTCTTGGTTCAATCACTTTCATGCTCCTTGGTTGAACCATCCATTGAACCACCTGTTTGTTGCTTCTGTCTTTGACAGAGGCTGCCTTGGAACCTTTGAACCCATGAACCATTGAACTTTGAACTCTTTCGGTTCAAAGTTCAATCAGTTCATTGGTTCATCCTTTTGATTTCACTGAGTCTCTTTGATACCTTTGAACCAAGCATGTTGAACCAATTGGTCATTGAACCCATTGAACTGATGAACTAAAATGGTTCAAAGTTTAATGGTTTAACGATTCAAGATTTTGTTTTGATGCTTGCTGACAGATCCTTTGATAAACCGGTTGAACTACTAATCCTTTACCAAAAAGTTGAGAAAATGACAAAATTGAATGTTTAGAACAAATTTTTGGAAAGGGGAGGGATAATTTTGGCCATGCAAGACCAAAATAGTCATATGTTGTCTAAAAAAATGAGGAGTTATTTTTTAGGGACAATAGCTGGCTCCTGTTTGGGAACTTCCTTCAGATAACAACTTAGAATAGCTGAGGGGAGTAGAAACCAGAATCTTTGGTGCCTTGAAGTGTGCCAATGGGATATGGAGTCATGTTACCCAAAAAGAAAGGCGACAAAAATGAATACAAAAGGCACAAAATAGAACTAAAGACCATATAAATATATATGTACAAATGAACTTATCTAATGCCTCAAGATTTGAAGCGCTTCAGATGCCACCCATTATGAGACAATGATAATGGCATATCATCCTGATAAGCTAGTAGAAAACCATTTTGTCCCCAAAATCAGTGACGGGCAAATGGAACTCTCCACCAGGAAACCATTTTTTTGTGTCTTCCCCTTGGTTTTCTTCTCTTGTTACCCCAAAGCAAGACTTGACTTTTTGTCTAAAAACCATGAATCTTTGTTCTCCTGGAAAAGAGTTCCTTTTCTTGATTTTGATGGGCAGGAGCACGGCCTAGTACCATAGTTTGTTGTTCTGATAGCTCAGCCCAGCACATGTCTTGATTTTCCCCCTCAGGTATCTCAGATTCTTCTTCATTTAGAGGGGAGGGTTCTTCTGCACTTATGCCACACTCCACCAATTCTTCTGCTATTTCATCCCTGTCTGAAGACTCAAACAAAATTTTGGCTATAGGGGCCGCCATTTGGGTCTTGACACATTTGACATAATCAATTATGTCAAATGGATAGGTTGGACTAGGCACAAGGGATGGGAGTTCTTCCTTTTGGTTTATGGGAGGGGTGGGAGGACTAGCCTGTGAATTTAAAGTAGAAGGTGTAGAAATGTTTGGGATACTTACTTTCTTAGCAATCACTAGGTCCTTTGGCTGGATAGGCAGAGTGGCCCCACGCTTAGCAATCAAAATTTTAGGTTGAGGTCACTCCTCTATTTCTCCTTTATTAGCTTGTTGAGCTGACTAATTCTAGGATTGGGTGACCACACCATATGATCCCTCAGATGCTTCACCTTTACTTCTAGGTTCATCCTGGTAATCCAAGAAATCAATGTGGGAGTTGCCAGTTGGCTCTTCTTGATCCTTCGTGAAGAGACCAGCGTCATTTTCTTGATTAAACTCAGGTTGGAAAGAGAAATCATGCTCTGTTTCCAAATACCCAACTACTGAGTTAGCTGGAGGTGCTTCAATGGCAAGGTTCCTCTATGGGGGAGGAAGATGATTGGGTTGCCCTTGATGTGCCTGATTAGGGAATGTCCTCCTTGGTAAATCTCTGTATGAAGGACTAGATGACATCCCTTGTGCCATTTGTCTTCTGAGGGCTCATGCTTCATTTGCTAGCTTCTACACCATTGGATCAGTGGTGGCTACAGGTGAGTTATCAGAAGCTGAGGAAGATGTGCATATGTTTGAATCCCTTCTTATCTTTCTAGCCAAGATAAGGTCATCTTCTAACTCAGTGGCTAAGTCTTGAGTAGCTTTAAGATCTATGTGGCCAGCATGTCTTAGCAAAAAACTCACTTCAGGCAGCTGTGAGTTTATGAAGAATCATTTGAGGTTCTCAGGTGTGGGCTGAGCAACTATGAGAATCTTGTTTCTCAGCTTGTCAAATTTTGCAATAAAATCTCTCATTGGCTCATGAGGTTCCTTCTTCATCAATGTATGCTAGGCTAGCAAAGCATGAGCATCTTCTACAGGTTTGAACCTTGCTTCAAACTTGGCTTTGATAGTGTCCCAGCTAGTCACTAATCCAATTTGTGGATGGTAAAACTAGTCTATAGTGGCACCTTGTAGTGTCTCCACAAAAATCCTGACTGCCACGTCTTCAAATTCCACCCCTATCACACCACAGGCTATGGTGAAGGCTGTAATGTGTTCATCAGGGTGGACTCTTCCATCACCAAAGAATTTAGAAAAAATCTTCCTTGAACTGAGTGGTAGCTCATGCAGGGGTGGATTTAGATTAAGTGGGCCAAATGAGTTACCCCAGGGGCCTCGAACTACCATGATTGGATTATCAAAAATATGGATAACACATTTGAGGGGAGTTTCTAGATTATAGAACAAAAATGGAAAAGAAACTAGCCCTGCTTCAACTTAAATCTTGAGGCTTCAAACTGTGCTTTCTTTCCCAACAGCTCTGGTTTTGTAGACCAAATAATATAATGGAGATGGAGGAAGATGGTAAGGCTATAATGATAATGGGTAAGACACAGAATGGAGTTTCTAGAATTTATAATGGATAAGGGTTATAATGATAATGGGTAAGACACAGATGATGTTTCAATCTGAAACTTGAGGTTCTAAATTGCACAAAACTACTGTGTCCCCAGGGGAGTCACCAAAAACTGTTGGGTGAATATTTTATCATCCAGCTAACTGGTGACCAAAATAGTTCCTATCACCATAGCATAGGGAGATTAGTCATCCAATGTTATAGGTTTATGACATCCAAAGGGGACAAATCTCTCCTCTCATCAAGGGGAGGTTCCCTATTAAATATGTGAAGGCTATATACTATATATAAGCAGAAAGTAAGACACGGGGGTAGAATGCATCATCCATCTCTCTTCTTTTGGAGATGATGCTCATAAATAGAGGAGAAATCTTGGGTGATTAGTGAAGGTACTTCTCTTCTTTCAGAAGTAACATTCAACCAAGAGCTAGATCCCTTCCTAGATAGTAGAAATCCTGGTGAAGCAACAGAAGGCACTTCTCTTCTCTCAGAAGTGCTTATTCTTGCAGGCAACAGGAATCTTTCTAGTAATAGGTGACAAAAGGGCGCAGAGTAACCAACAGCCTGAAATGTAGCACAAAGTCTCCACCTCAACTTCCCAAGAGTGAAATATGAAGAACAATGGGGGCACAAAGTCTTCCCAAGGTCCTTTACATAGAAACAGAAAATAAACACACACTGAAGACAACTATGACGGCACAAAGTCTAAAAGTAGTTGGCTTCAGGACACCTTCCTTATCACCTCCACTAGTCCTACTTGTTAAATCAAATAAATAAGAATGCTTTTAGAAGATAGACATAATAACAATCTCTTAAAGTAGCACAAGCTATAACAGCACAAAGTCTACAAGTAACTTGTTTTCTCATTCAATCAAAGAAATATGAATTACAATTTGAGCTCAAAGTCTCAGTAATGCCTTTCAATTTGGGTAGAGTTTTGCTTCTAGTAAGGGGAAGATCTCCTTTACAAATGAGAGAAAATACAAACTTATAGTAACTACCCAAGGATTGGCACCTATTTCCATGGGATGGCCCATGTTGCAGTCAGTGTCTTCAATACGTCTCCAGTTTTATCTGGAGAGACCATGCTGAGAATAGTGCGCTACCATAACTATGGTGTGTCCCTTCATTTGATATGTCTCCTCTTTAATATGAGCCATCTTGTCCTTTTCATATTTGTCTTTACTTCCTGGAAGAAAATAGGCCACGTCCTTGGTTTGGTGTGCTCAGAAGTCTACTCGATCCACTGTTTCACCTACTAGAAATAACTCTTTCAAAGATATTTCTAATCCTTTGGTCTCACTCCTCTCTTCACTGCTTAAGCACTTCTTTTCTCTTTATATCCCTTCTTGCCTAAGTCTTTGGGGGGGGTCCTTTCTATGTTTTTGACAAGTGGCAAGTTTTGTTGTTATGAAACTCATTAGAAACTTACGAAAAATGGGGTCCACGACACATTTTGCCCAAGCAACTCCAAAAGGGGAACTTGGATGCAAACACTTGTCACATTCTGCTAAGTCATAACATGACACGTGACGTATTCCACTTAACTTATAGAATCTTTAGAAACCTTTGGGCGTCTTGCAAAAGATGACACATGGCAGCTTCTGCTCTGCTTTATAATGGACACATGGTGGCTTTCGCTGCACTTTGTCTTTTTCCATTGGGCATTTTTTCGCGAGATTTTCTCCTCAGTTAGGATTTTCCTTAGGACAAAAGTCTGAAGGAATTCCTTTGGGCTCTGCCTTAGTCATTTTCCCACAAAAAATACCTCTGAAAGAATTCTAACGGCTCTTTCTCTTAATAATTTCCTTCGAACAAAATGTCATTTTCTCTTGCTATGTCTTTGTCGGCCTTTGAACAAACTCAAAGGAATTTTATCTTTTCAGTCAATCACTTGCTTCTTCCTTTGATTTCTGCACTTTATTTGAATTTCAACAGATATTCCCTTACTTTAAATTTGACATCCGTAGGGCTGTTAATAGTCGCTAGCCGCTTGAACCATGTTGAACCTTAAACCTTTGAACCCGCTGAAAGTACATTGGTTTATTGGTTCATCGGTTCATCCTATCTCTTTTATTTCATCACTTCTTGGTTCAATCACTTTCATGCTCCTTGGTTGAACCATCCGTTGAACCACTTGTTTGTTGCTTCTCTCTTTGACAAAGGCTGCCTTGGAACCTTTGAACCATTGAACTTTGAACTCTTTCGGTTCAAGGTTCAATCGGTTCATTGGTTCATCCTTTTGATTTCATTGAGTCTCTTTGATACCTTTGAACCAAGCATGTTGAACCAATTGGTCATTGGACCCGTTGAACCAATGAACCAAAATGGTTCAAGGTTCAATGGTTTAATGGTTCAAGCTTTTGTTTTGATGCTTGCCGACATACCCTTTGATGAACTGGTTGAACCTGCTAATCCTTTTACCAAAAAGTTGAGAAAATGACAAAATTGAATGTGCAGAACAAATTTTTGGAAAGGGGAGGGACAATTTTGGCCATGCAAGACCAAAATAGTCATATGTTGTCTAAAAAAATGAGGAGTTATTTTTCAGGGACAATAAAACAAACATGAGACTACAAGCAAAGATAAAAATTATTCTAACTACGAGGGAAGAACCCAAAATAGTTAAATCCTTAACATGTCAGAAGAGACAATGCCATGTATTACAAATGAAATAATCAAAGGTGGTTTTAAGTCCATGAAGCAACAAAATACTCTAGCAAGCAATGTCTTGAATAATAGGTCAAAAAAAATTACTTCAACATGTAAAACAAACATGATACTACAAGCAAAGATAAAAAATATTTTGACTGCGAGAGAAGAACCCAAAATAGTTAAATCCTTAACATGTCAGAAGAGATAATGTCATGTATTACAAATAAAATAATCAAAGGTGGTTTTAAGTCCATGAAGCAACAAAAGACTCTAGCAAACAGTGTCCTGAATAATAGGTCAAAGAGGAAAAATGTGATCAATAATTTAGAAATCTCTCCCTAAGGCTGCTTGCTACCTTACTCTGAACTTGCCACACTCTAGTTGCTTGAAAACAGTGTCTCTAAGTCCATAAAGTTTCACAAATGTGTGATAGTCCTTTGGTTATTTGGTGCAAAGCCGTGTTTTGAGAGTATTAGTATATTTGTTGAAAAATAGCTATTTATTTATTTGCTTAGACATGATTTATGGATCAACTAACCTAAAACCAAGAACATGTTACAATGTATAACAAGTGATTATAATCTAAAATTGAAAATAATGAAATTATTTGAAAGTAAAGACAACAAGGTTTATAAGTACACATGTGTATTGATGCAATTGTCTTGCCTTTTGGTAATTTGATTTGGAAAAATGTATCATTATGAATAATTAAATAGGATATTAAGACAAATATAAATATGTAAAGTGCATAAATATAAAAATATTTGAGGATACATGCCCCTAACCTTGGATAAAAAGGTGAGTTACCAACCAATAGTTGAGATTAGCTCAATCGTGCAACCCAATCTTACTTATAACCTGGTGAACCTAAGTGAACCAAGTCAACTCACATTATAAATATAGTGAGGTTGGATGATTTAATCAAGAAACTATAAACTTGGAAATATTTATTGATTTAATCACTTCAACCATACCAAAAATGAACCAACTACTATAGTAGATTGGCTCAATACAATCCATAATAGTCCAACCTAATGAGCTAAAATTATAGAAGTGTTTGAAATTTGAAAGCTAATTTGATTTTGAAATTTTGTTGATATTTACATATAATATGAACCTTATATATGTCTCATGATAAAACTTGGGTATAAAATGGGTACTAATGTCTACTATTCTACCACAAATGTGTATCTAAATCATATGACTATTCGATTTGGCCAATTTATAAACTGTGGAAAACATGTTTCCATAACATGCCCCTACTATAATCTAAAATTGAGAACTAGTATAAGAGTGGAGAACATGTTACTACAACTTTCCCCCACTGTATATCTAAAACTACAAAAAATGTGGATATTTTTTCAATTTTAATAATGCAGTCTAAAAATAGCAAGTTTATAAAAATAGTAATTTTTTGAATTTTGCAATGTTGTAAATCATGGAAGTCAAACCACTTCATCTCCATCGATATCGGTGACCTTCCACATCCTCCTCTTGCCTTAAAATTATGTATAAAAATAGATGTATCCAAAAAAGGCAATCAGACATCTCTTTTCAGAGATAGTCATATGTTTAGATCTACAAATTTGATCAATAAAACATCTCTTCTTAGAAATATCATTATTACAATTGTGTTTTTCTTATTTCTTGAATTATCTTTCAACCAAAGCTCTTGAGTTTTGGATCAGTGGTATCATAGTAATTTTTATTTAGAGTGTATGGTCGCGAGGATGAGGTTAGATTATATGAAGCTTGAGTGGAAAATAATAGAACTAATAGACTATTTACATGTTCACTCTAAACAACCTCAAATGGCAAACAATACCGAGACATCTGATCTTTTTAAGGAAATAGTGAATGAAGCTCTCCAACAATAGTAAGCACAAATGTTGCAACAATCTGCCCAAATTCTCCAATAAATCCTGATAGGAAATTCTAGCTCCTCATTTATAACCCCATATATTTTCAGTGCCCCAACACCCTTCAAGGTTCAGGTGAATTTTGATATCCCTACATTTGAAAGCAAAATCAATGTTGATGTAGTAGAAAATTGGTTGAATCAATTGTCATCCTATTTTCTTGTAAATAAATTCACTAATAAAGAGAAGATCACTTTTGCTCTTTTAATAGCATCATTGCCTGTAAAAAATTGGTGGGAAGTGTACAAGAAGAGATTCAGTACAGATGATATTGGCCTTGAGGTAGAACCTACCTAGGATGATTTCATAGAATATATAAAGAAATAATACTACCCCGTTAGAGCATATGATGATCTGTATATAGAGTGGCAACAACTTCACCAAGGTAAGGAATAGTCTGTTTAAGATTACACTGACATTTTTCATTCTTTATGTGCAAGATTGGGCATCTAAAAAAGTGAAAAACACAAGGTCTTAAATATGGTGGTGGACTACAATGGTATATATGGGGGGAAATGGAGCTCTTCAATTTGAAAACCCTTGATGAGGTGTATAATTTCATGATGAAGATTGAGTAGAAGCATGGAAAAATGAATATGAAGATTCAGCCTTCAAAATGGAAAAGTGACAAAGAAGGTCAAACACGAGGCCAGAATTGGAAGCAAAAGGAAGGGAGGATTAGGAAATGATATGATGACCACAAATCAAAAACTCACTCCAAAGAAGAATTTTGAGCTATCAAGTCTCTACTTTTGAGTCACAATCCTCAACATCTACTACTCTGCTTCATACACACCCTGCAATCAAAGATGATGAAGAAGAGAGCGTAGATACTGACCCTGATGCCATCATTACTTCAGCATAGACCCATAAAGAGAGGCTAGATGACAAGAAAAATTTGTTTCACTCTAAGTTATGGGTGAAAGGTAAGCCTTTGTATTTCATTCTTGATAGTGGGAGTCAAAAGAATTTAATCTCTACTAATGTTATGAAAAGCCTAAATCTGTCCATGAAGCCTCACCCAAAGCCATATAGTATTAGATGGTTGAGTCCAGGGAGAAACCTCCATGTCACCCACCAATTCTTATCTCATATGCAATAAAACTTTTTCAAGATGAGGTCTTATGTGATTTGGACAATCTGGATGTTTGTAATGTACTCTTTGGTCAGCCATTTATGTATGATCGATGTGGAATATATGAATCAAAAACTCGAAGGATCACCCTCACTCTTGGAACATGACTCTATAGGGTACCAAAGATAGCACCTTCTACATTTATCTTCCTGATTAGTGCCACTAAATTCGTTCTCATGGTGGTCAAGCCACAAAAATCCAAAAGGGTTGATGTTGCAGCCCTAGCTACATAAAAAACACAACAACAAAAGTAAATAGATACCAAGTTAATAAATTTCATGGAATTCCACCTATAGACTGATGTTGTACCTTCTCTCATTGGACCTAAAGAAGACCTCAATGGTATGTGAAAGTTGTTCTTTGATGGTTTAAGGAGAAAAAATGGAGTAGGTGAAGGGGCAATGCTAGTTTCCCCTTTAGATGATAAGTATTTCTATTTTTATAGGTTTTATTTTAGTTACTCCTCTAACACAGTAGAATATGAAGGTCTAATCCATGGCCTCTAATGGGCTAGTAAGAGGGGAATCAAGCAGTTGTAAGCATATGGAGATAGTGAGCTTATAGTGAACCAAGTCAAGGGCCTGAACATTATGAAGAATACTTTAATGAGGTCTTACAAAAATAGAGTATGGGACCTAATTGAATATTTTAAAGCCTTTAACATTCAAGCTATGCCAAGGAACTAGAATCAACATGCTGACAGGTTGGCAGTTGTGGGAGCCTAGTTTGATATTCTAAGTAAGCTAAAAGAAGCCAAAATTTAGCCAAATGTCAAGGTGGTGGTGAGGCCATCTATACTAGATAATGAATCCCACTAGAAAGTCTTTGAAAATGACAAACAAATTACTTGTTTCTTGTATCAAGAAATAGAGTTTTCCTTAATGAACCAAGGTAAATTTCAACATCAGTATGAAGATTAAATTATTCAATTAAAGTCTAACAAACTTCTTAAAGGTTTGGTCACCCTTGAAAGTCTTTTACATGAAGGAGACTATATGAGGAAAGACAAGATAGTAATGTCAATTAATGAGAAAAATTATGAAAGGGTCCTTATTTTCAAGGATAAACTCCTTAAGCTTGGGAAGGTAAACAATGAGGCAGAAAGGCATGCTTTCATTGAACTTTGTAAGGAATATTCAGACATCTTCACTTGGGAATATAGTGACCTAAAAGGTTTTGATCCAAAGCTATCCTATCATACTATAGAATTGGAGGCCAATGCTAAGATTGTGAGGTAAAAATAAAGGCCCGTTAACCCCAAGATTGAAGATCTAATGAGGAGACAACTAACCAAGTTAATTGAATCCAAGATCATCTTCCCCATCAATCACTCATCATGGGTATCCTGTAAGAAAAAAGAGTGGGGAGATTAGGCTGTATGTTGACTTTAGAGATCTGAATAGGGTCTTCTTGAAGGACCATTACCCTCTACCATCCATGGAACAACTTCTTCAAATAGTTATAGGTTCAAAAAAAAATTCTCTTTTAGATGGATACTCAGGATACGACCTGATGTTATTAAAGAAAAAAGGTAAGTACAAGACTACCTTCACCACCAAATGGGGCACGTATGCATACCAAAAGATGCATTTTGGCTTATCAAATGCTAGGGCACCTTTCTAAAGAGCCATGGACATGGCTTTCCAAGGGATACTAAATCAAATGGTGCTAGTCTACTTGGATGGCATCATAGTTTTCTCCAAGGATGCCAAAAAACACATGGACCACCTGAGGTTGATCTTTGAGAGATGCAAAGAGTATGGTATCTCTTTGAATCTCAAGAAATGTGTGTTTGTTGTGCATGAAAGTAAGTTGTTGGGTCATGTTGTTTCAAAAGAAGGGTTGACTATTGATTCTGATAGAATAAGTGTCATCTTGGCCTTATCCTTACCCAAGAATAAGAAGGAACTCCAAAGTTTTCTTGGGAAAATAAACTTTATGAGAAGGTTTATACCTAGTTTTGTAAACTTGTTCAAGCCCATCACTGCTATGTTGAAGAAGAACCAAGTGTTCACTTGGTCAAATGAAGGTAAATTAGCATTGAGGCTATCAAGCAAGCCATTGCCCAAGCCTCCACACTCATGAATCCTGATTTTACAAGGGATTTAATATTGTATGATTTTGCCAATATTGATAATATATTAGTTATGCTCATGTAAAAGAATGGTGAAGGACTTGAGCAGTCAATAGCATTTTTCAATCAAGGGCTTGAGGGGTATGAGGTGAGGTATACTTTTTTAGAAAAGAAATTCCATGCAACATTAACAATCCTTTAAAATTTTAGGCCAATGCTCTCTAATAGTAAAATCTATCTTATGGTGTCTCATCTTGGAGTGAGAGACTTCCTTCTTAACAAAGACTTGAATGAAAAGAGAGTTGGTTGATTACCAAGGCCATGGAGTATAACATGGAGATTAAGGTCACTAAGCTAATAAAAGGTAAATGCTTATGTAAGCATATGATCGATGACCTTCATGAAGACAAAGAGGTTATCTTGGTAACACAAGATAACCCACAAATAGATGCACCTCTGCCTCACACTAGTTGGCTCCAAGACATGACACATTTTTTGATAACAGGTGAGTGCCCTCAAGGTATGGATAGGGAAAAAATAAGGTGTTTTAGACTTCAATCCATACCTTATGCATTAGTTGATGGGGTTTTATTCAAAAAGGACCTCAATGGAGTGCTTCAAAGGTGCATAGATAATGTCCAAGTGACCAAGCTTTTAGAGCAATTCCATGATGGACCTATAAGAGGCCATTTTGCACCTAGAACCACAATAGCAAAGATAATGAGGGCTGGTTATTACTGACCCAACCTATTCAAATATGTGTATGCTTGGGTAAGAAAGTGTCAAAAGTGTGCTTTCTTTGTGGGTAAGCAAATATTAGAAGCCCTTACTCTCAACCCAATTCAAGTAGAGCAACCCTTCATGCAATGGGGGCTAGATTTCACAGGAATGATCAACCTTCCATCAAGTGCAAGACATAAATGGGTGCGTACTACAACTAACTACTTCACTAGGTGGGCGGAAGCCATTGCATTGAAATAATCTAATGAAGGTGTAGTCCTAGACTTTTATGACAACATTGTAACCAAGTTTGGTGTTCCATCCACTATCATCTTTGATAATGCATTAGCATTCCTCAGTATGAAAATAAGTGAATGGGATCTCAAGATTAGCATCTACCTCAGCACCTTTTCCAACTATTATCCTCAAGGAAATGGACTCACTGAGTCCACAAATAAAAATTTGCAAAGAATCATTAGAACTATGGAAGAGAATCAGAGGACATGACACACTAAACTAAGGATAACCTTGTGGGCTAATAGGGTGATTCCTAAAGCTACCATTAACAATTCTCCATATTTCTTAATATATGGAAGGGAGGCCAAGTTGCCCATTTCTCTTGAGATTCCTACATTAGAACTAGCCCATTGGCTAGATTTTATGGAAGATGAGCCCATGCATGTGAGACTTGCAGAACTCATGGAACTTGAAGAAATGAGAGACCCTGCAATGAAAATACTAGAATCACATCAAGCTCAAGTCAATAAAGCCTTTGATAAGAGAGCCATAGTAAGGGACTTTAAGGAGGGGCATCGAGTCCTCAAGTGGGATTCAAACAAGGCCAAGCTAGGTAGCCATACCAAATTTGACAGTTTGTGGAGTGGTCCTTATTTAATCCATAGATGCAAACAACATAATGTTTTTTAGCTGGCCCAACCAAATGGAGAGGTACTACCCATCCCAATCAATGGGATTCATCTAAATCCTTGCTATTAGAAGAGTTTGCATCTATTGTATATATTATACTTTTTGTATAGTTTTTCATATTTTCTCCTAAGTGCCTTATGCACATATTTTTAGTTGTGTGTTTTCCTTTCATAAGTTTCTTAGGCATAGTGTTTTTTTAATTCTTATTGTCCTTATTGCTTCAAGGGGAGTTTCCACATAGAGTCAGCCTTGTCAAAGAAAGTGGTAACTTTGTGCCCAATGGATCAGATGAGGCAAATGAGCTAGTTTCTCAAGCATAACAGGCATGCTTCCCTGTGAGTCACCAAAAATGTTGGCCATTTTTGGCCCACACACTAAAGCTCTTGCATGGTTTGATGAAGCAAAAGACAAAGACCTTTTCTTTCGAGAAAATTGTCCTAGATAATTTTCTTGATGGGTAACTCTTTAATGGTCCTCTTCAAAGTTTGAAGGGCTCTTTCCAAGATTCTAAAAGGTACTTTCCTTTTAGAAAAGATATTTTCAAGGTTTTTGAAAGACCATTTCAAGAAATCCAAAAGGTTCTTTGTAAAATTCCAAAAGGCTCATTGAAAAAAATCTGAAGGGCACTTCTCGAGAAAAGGGGTCATTTTCAAGAAGTCTAAAGGGTATTTTCCTTTAGGAAAGGCCATTTCAAGTGAAAATAGGGCACTTTATAAATTCTTTCGAAGGTCAATTTTTGAAAAAAATTGTTCAAGACCAAAGAAAAGGGTTGATTCTTTTGAGAGATTTATCCATGAGCAAATAGTCCAAAGAAATGGCTAAAAACAAAAGTTCAAAGGAATTAATGATGGCCGTGTGAACATCAACTTTGAGCCCCTACAAGTAGTCATTGCCTTAGGTCAAGTTTTTAAAAAAAAAAATCATCAAGATTGTCACAAGCTTGACACATGTCAAGATCTAGCAAGGAGATCAATAGATGAGAAAAGGCCAAGTTTTCAAAAAGATCCTAGTGGGATTTTGACAACCATTCAACAGAAAAAGACAAGGATTTCTCCTTTCAACTCTAATGACATGGTCTATAGCTTGTAGTCAGAACATGTAAAGTGGTCAAACTAAGAATAGATGCATCCAAGTGGAGTAATAGACATGTAAATTTAAAAAGTATGCCAAGTTTTAAATGCAAAAGATCAAATCATTTATGCTTGGCGTCAACATGCAGCTACCCATGACATGGCTCTCTCAACTCTAATCAAGGAAGACTTGAATGCACAAGGGGATCGAGGAGATTTACAGTTATCTTGGATGGATCGTCTCATGTTCAAGGAAGTTACAAGGACATAATGGTGGTTACAGCTATTTATGACCCCTCTTTCCATTTTCTCACGCAAGCCCCCTCTTCTCTCATTCCTTTCTACTATATATAGAGGCTTTTGAGCCTAAAAAGAGATCCTCATTTTTGACAAGGAGAAACCCTGTCAAAATTTTGTAAGAAATATATTTTGAAGTAATAAATATCAATTTTTACCTATCTCTTACCTCAAAATTATGCTTAGCAAGCTTGTGCATGATGGCCTTGTGAAGAAGTGTTCTTCCATGTCCATTGTCCTTCTTTCTTACCTATTTTTATGTGTTTTCAAGTTAGTTTTAGGTATGAAATTGATCTCTTTCCACCATTAATGTATTCTTGGTGTGAATTTTGAAATTCCTCTTTGATTCATGTATTTTTTGGTGAGCCTAGTTTATGAAACACTTATGCAAATTAACTAGTGTGTGACGTTGTGTGAGCAAGAATTATCTTATGCTAAATTAGTGTTTATTTCATGCTTATGTGTGTGTCAATAAAATTGGTGTATCACCGATTTATCTCTCTTAGTTACCCTCTACCCCCTCTCTACCTCTTTTCCAAGCAAAAACATTAGTTTAGGTGATCTACCAAGAGGAAGTTGGCTTTTTCCGGAGGTTCAACCTCACTACAGGATACCCACAGCCTGAGGTTGTTCTAATATTGTAGTTGGGAGTGAGAGAGCCTAAAAATCTCTCCCACAAGGGTGAAATTTTTTACTACAATAGGACCTAAGCACATAAATTGTAAATTGATCAAGACACCAGAATGAGCCTTGTGTTTCGTACTTAATAGATAATTCACATCCATTATTGGAAGATGAAAATAATAGCATTTATTTTATTATAATGCATGGTGCACATTGGTACAACCACATCATATGGACAAGGTGTGGTTGGTGGTAATTTTCTATATGTCAATGAGGCAATGGCAGATACAAAAGGATAAGAAGTTAATAAATTTAATCAATGACATTTATTGTCTTTACCATCAATGGTAACTTTATTTTGCAAATTTTATTAATTATTTTTGTTTTACACAGGGAAACATTTGTTTGCTTACTCAACATGACAACAAATCCCTAATCTTTTGATACCTTGACATGCAGAGACTAGAGATTATGCATGTAACATTTATTAGGTGAGGTAAGCTTGATTCAGTGTCTCTACTTGAATGTGGTGAGAATAGTTTATTTGTCTTAATTTTGTTGTTGACACTAATATCTTTTTTAAATAAGATTTATGGTAGAAAAAATATGTGGATAGTTGTCTTTATCCTCATGGCAAAAATATTCAATTTACAATGGTAAGAGATGTAAACCTTGACGTAGTTTCGAGTTATGATTTAGTTTATTGGTTATCATTATTACAATATTTTGATTCTTTGTTTGAAGAGTAAATTATTTCAAATCATGTGAAGATTAAAAAGGGGTTTTATATAGTTGTTCTCATTTATTGCATAGGAGCATGAATACCATTTTGGAGAAATAAAGTGTGCACTTTTCCATGCATGTATATTTATGCCTTTTCTTAAGGTATCTATAATAAAATAGGTTATGGGTTCAAAACCCTATGTAGTTTTATAATTCTAAATTTATCATTTTCATGGTTTCACGATTTACAAAAGGGAATATGGTGTTAGAAAAGGCGAGGTGACATCCATGGTGGTCAACTTAAATTTATAGCTAAGCAGATTAATTTATAAGTGGGTTGGTTTTTTTCAGATAGGGTATGATACATCAAACATGAAAACTAGTCATCTCAAATTAAATGAAATCACACTGAAAGCAAGTTATTGAGGATTTGTTGCAAGAATATTTCTAAATCTATTTTATAATTTTATAAAATGCATTTCATGGGAAAATGTATGGGCAAGTTTGGCCATGTTTAGCATCAGATCAAGTAAGGATATATAAATACTTGTATGTCATTTGAATAACATAAAGAATTGGTTGTGTTTGTATGGGTTTTATAATTTTATGTTATTTAACAAATAAAACCATTAGATTCTTGTAAACAAAACTTTGTTAATGCCTTTTTATATTGACTCAAATGAATCAGATTTAGATTCAGATAGGACATATTATCACATCCTTTACAATTATCCAACTTGTAAATTTAAAAAAGTAATCAAATTTTAAAAACTTTTGTCTGAACAATCATGATTTTGTTTCTATCAAAGACCTATCTTGCCATTTTCATGTTGCCCTATGTTATGAAAACTCACCAAACTGTCATTGCATTTTTATTAGATAAAGAAGACTTTTCGCTTTAATTTTGAGCCTTTGGGGGGGACAAAACTCATATGTTAGCATATACATTCTAGTGAAATCATTTTTATAGGCATTTTTGTAATGTTATCTTGATTTAAAATTCGTTGGTAGCCTATTACTTACATGGATTAATTATTTGGTTCCTTGTTAGTCACATAGACTAGTTTTAGTCATGATCAGTTATTATATGGATCTTCTTAGATTTTATGCACTCTTGGCTTACCCTATTTTTTAAAATCCTTTGTATTCAATTTTTTTAGAATGTAGAGGTTTCTTATAAGCACAAGTGTATATAGTTATTCTTTGCATGTGTCATTAACAAATTAAATAGTATATAATTTTTTTACTCGGGTTTCGACTAAGATTTATTAAAACATGTAAGGAAATGGTAATGGTCATTAGACAAGGTTAACCATAAAATTTATCTTAGAGATTGGTCATTTATGATGTGTTGTCTACTAATGAGGTGGTGGTACATACAACCAGATATGTCAATAAATTTAAACAATGACATTTATTCCTTTTTCCATTAGTGGTAAGTCTATTTTTCAAATGTTTTTAATGCTATCATTAATGGCATCTAACATCAATTCATTAATTTTACCACTCATTTCATATCATTTTAAACCCTACCTAACTTTATAATCCTATATTTAGGGTTTCAAGGTTTAAAAAAACATCCATAGCAGTTGGGCCAAGATCACATCCTTTACAATTATCCAGCTTGTAACTTTAACAAAGTAATCAGACTCTACTCTTGACCTTTTAAAAATCATAACCCTCTATATTTCTAGTTTTTGGATGACTATATGAGTGGTTTATGGTTATTTATGCTTACCCAATAAATACACAACCTAGGATATTCCTTTCTTCTTCTAAAAAATGTCAATACAGGTCTACAGGGTCATGATTTCATTTCTATTAAATCCCTATCTTATCATTCTCATGTTGTGTTATCTTCTAAAATATGACCAAAATTTCATAGATTATTCTCATGTAAAGAAGGATTATCTATCTAATTTTATGTTTTACAAATGTATAAATGAAAATTAGAGAAAATATGTTATAAATTCAAAACAAATGAAATGTCTAATCTAAGAAGCAATGTACCTCAGTAAGAGCGAAGATGGAAAGAATATACCTTCACTTACTTGCATAGGCACCCCTCATTGTGTTGATTTTTTCCTCTTTGATCATTGGATGCGGGTGATCAAAAGGTTGTGTGAAAACATACGGGCATCATATCCCCTTGTAAGATGGCTTTATACAATGTATGTGTTGATGGTGAAGCTCCTTCTCCAAATGGACAGAAATTTGTTGGTAAAATTAATCTTTTTGAAAATGTAGAGGATAAGATTTGTGAAAGTATGACAATCATTGATATAGACTCAAAATCAATGGTGGAGGATTAGTCCTACATCTCATTAAATGAGAGAGGATTGGTAATAAATGTTGGGGGTTGAGTGTGTAAGATGAGGAATGAGATTGATAAGAGTTTATCCCCAATGCATTGGATTTGATGAGATTGCATGGGGTTGTGGTTGAGATTGACTTGGGATACGGGAATGGAAAATGGATTTTTCATTTTTTTTTTTTTAAATATGAAATGTACATGGATTATATTATCAACTAACCAACATGGTTAATTAATCTAAATTTTATTTATGGTGGGATGGGGTAACATCATGGATGGAATTGATTAATGTGATAGGTGAGAATAGTGATGAATATTGGTTTTGCTAGAAATATTAGTTGATGACAAAATTATAAAGTTATGCAATGGTGAATTAGAGTTTAGTTAAAATCGACACAAGGTGTCTAATTTTATGTCTACATTTTTCCCTCTTTGAAAGGGAATTACGAGACATAATCGGTGGAGCAAAATCTTTTCAAAGAGTGATGAAGATGAAAAATAATGGGCACATGAGGATGCCCCTAGTGGCACAATTAATTTTAAATGATGATAATGATTTATTAGCTAGGGATGATGATGCCCCCTTGAGAGATCATGCATGGATAAATGACATGGATGGGTGATGAAGAAAGACGGGTCAAGTTATAGCAGGATGCGATGAATATCAAGATGATGATGGATATGGATGTAGTGGATAGATGAGATTAACCCAATTGAGTTAATGCATGTACATGCTTTGATTCTTTATGATGATGGATTGATGTGCCCCAATAAATGATACATGAGAGGGATGGATTGGGAATTATATATCCTAAGATAAGCTACACGCTTTGATTTATCACAAGTAAGGATATATCTAAGGAGGACATTTTTGGAATAATATATACTAAAAAATGTGGGCTTAGATTGGTAATGATATATCTCGATGATAAGTTGCATGTTTGATTTTTCCTAAGCAATAATATATGTAAGGGAGCAGAAGCTACGAGTTTAGATTGGATGGATGATTGATTGATTAATTTCAAAGAATGGATCATGGATTTAACTAGTTGCATGGATTAATGATGAGTGATCACATTTATGGATAGCATGGATTTTATAAGGTGATGTATAAGTAGGTAGTTATGGTATAATGAATTTTCAAATAATGAAGAAGTGATACAGAAGTATCATGCCAAAGAACGTCATTTTTGAACTAATTGTCACAATTGGTCAAAAGAGGTCAAAGTTGAGTGTCAATGTGTTTTAAGGGAAATATGAGGTCTAATTATGTCCTTGGAATCCATTATAAGTCATAAATTTATGTTAAATAGGTTTTAGATGTTTTCCCTCCAAAATAGAGATTTGAAAATTCAAATATGATAATAGAGTCTAAGAGGGTCATTTTGTGTATTTGAAGAGTTAGGTGAGAAAATTTGGTTTCAAGGGTTATTATAAGTTATATATTTAAAATTCATAAATTTTAAATTATGTTTTGTATAGCCACCTTCACCCATACGTTGGGTTAGTATGTAAGGAGGTAGTTATGTAAGGAGGTTGGTGTAACCAACTCAAAAAGTCCTATGTTGAAATGGAGAAAAGAAGTCATTGTAGATTTATATGGAGGTAGATGAGAGATTATGGGAGAGTATTATATGTGAGAGAGAATATCCAAGAAAGGAAACAGGGGAGCGAAGAAAGATTGAATGTAGCCTCTCAAGAAAAAGTTGTCAAAGCCCATGTATGGGCTGATCATGTAAATTGAAGATGAATCATATGAATAAACAAGTTTTTTTGAGTTTGATGTTTTATCTATGGTTTTGAAATTTTTATGACTGATCATGAATTATATTTAAGAATCCATTACCCCATATTTAGGTTTGTAATGTGTTTGTTGCAAGTAGGAGTTTGAATGGAGGTTAACAGTCATGAAAGAAGAGAGTCTATGTGAATTTGGAGATGGTGGATACAAGGGAAATGTTTGAGCATTAAAATTTAATGTTTAATTTATATTTATAAACTTTCATTTTGTTATTGATGCATCTAATATTCTTGGAAAAGGAGAAAGGACCCCTATTGTACCACAGCCCTGTAGTTGGAATTATTGTATGCACAATCATAATAGTAAAGGAAGGCATTTCTAATATAAATTATGTATATTTTTATTTATAATGGTTTTTTAGGTTGGTAAAATGATTAATAAGGTGTTTAAATTCTTTAAAAGTATTTAGAAGGAGTTCTTGAAACTTTTAAATGCACAAAGCCCAGTTTTGGCATAAAATGTTACCCCTGTGTGCACAACCAAAGAATAAGAGAAGTGAAATTAACAAATAGATTGTGAATAGATTTTTTTTTAGTTTATTATAATAATTTTTAATGTTTTATGAACCTTTATAATATCCTAGGTGAAACCTTTAAAGCATTTGAAAGAGTTTTGGCCATGTAAACCTTGCACAATCAGTAAAAAGAGAGCATTTATGATGGAGTTTTACATTATTCAAGCCCTTAATGGATTTAATATATATTAATACATAAATTAAAATATATATTATGTAAAAACAGAACTTTTTGTGGTGATTTTGTCTTTTAAAACGCTATATAACTCAAGATATTAAATTTTGAATGCCCAAGACCTGTGTAGGGCTAGTGAAACCCTAGAACTAGGGTTTTTTCATTTTTGAGAGTTTTAACCCTAATAATTTGATTAAAAAATTAATAATAATTTATTTTATGTTAAAATAGTTATGGAAGTGGTTTGGTATTTATAATATATAGAAAACTATGGATTTGAGGACTATGGAGTGGAAATAGGGCTAAATATGCCTAAAAGAGGGTTGATTTACAAAGGAAGTACCAGCTAGAAGAAGATTTAAGTCATAAAAATTTTAAAACATGTAAAATGGGATAAAATAATCCTAAAAATTTAATTAAATATTGGTAAAATTTCCTGGTTTGACTCAACAAAGAGAAATTTCTTAAAAGAAGGCTACAAGCCTTATGAGAGCATGGTGAACCTTGGGTGTAGAATTGAAGGGTGGAGTCTATTTGGACACTTTTAAGAGGTTTATGAAGGTATTTTTAGATAATTTATGACCATTAAAGTATTTATATTTAAATCTTAAATCCTAAATCAAGATTTAGTGCTTGGAACCCAAAGGGTAGTACCTAGTAAAAGCTAGTGAAAGCATATGAAGGAGTTTGTGAAAGGAATGACTTGTATAAGATGAAGTATGAGTTGTGAGCCATATGAGGGAGTTTATATACATTAATACTTAATTATAATATTAAAATAAATAGGTACATATTCTAAATATACTATAGATCCTGAGAGTCAAAGAGAAATATTGAACTAAAGAGGAATCTTGAAGACCAAATCAAGCAAATCATTGTGACCAGTTGGGTTTAGCATAAGATGGTGATGTTTTGGATGAATTATCCCCATGCATATGAATCAATAAGCCAAAAAAAAATTATAATAATAATATTCCCCAATATTAAATAATTAATAATTAATGATGATGGATTAATCTGGATTGGATCAGGTTAGATAGAATCAGATAGGGGACGTGGAAAATTGATGTTTACATACTTAGGCTATGAGTATGGATAGATAGTTATAATAAATGGATGTTTAGATATATATGATGTTGTTTATTTTGGTAACATGATTAATTATGTATATTATGTATAGAGATAATGTTTCCATTCTAGGGCACGATCGTGATTGTTTAAATAACATTATTTTGATAGGCATGTGACAAGATACACCATGATGACATTATTGTTGTATGCCAATGGACTGACTCAAGTAAAAGTGTAAGATAAGATACACCATGATATGTAAAGCCATGATGACTCTCTTAGTGCATATGGACTAAGTCAAGACTCAACAATAAAATCAAGCAAATAAGCAAGGAAAAATAAGAACACACAAAAATTCAAAAGTAAATGCAAGTCCTACATTATTTTGGATTTTGGACTTTTTATAATTTTATAGTGTTTTTGGATTTTTATATTTTGTATTGTTTTCGAGTTTTTATATTTTGGAATTTTTAGGGGTTTTATTATTTTCTAATCTTCTTAGATTTTTGGATTTTTATGATGTTTTTAGGATTTTTAGATTTTCTATTTTTTATGGATTTTTGTATTTTATACAATTTTAAGGTTTTATATACATATGTACAAGGGACACTAATAAATTTAAAACTTGTTCTAGATCTAAATAATGGAGTGGTGGTGAATGGAAAGGATTCATGATGATGTTGGATGACATTGGATGATGATGAGGTGACTAGGGATGACTAAAAATTGATGTAAGGGGATTAGGGACAAAAATAAGTAGATTGGGGGTGGATAGGAATGGATGAATAAGATTATGAATGATGGTGGTGGTAGTGATGGATGTCCAAAGACCATGTTACATAAGAACTATGTATCAAGTCATCATAGTATTGTTCAAGAGACATAAGAAGATGTTTCAAAAATAAGTCTATAGACTTCTTTCACTTACTTACTAAGGTCAAATGGAAAATGGACACAATGGTAAAGATGGATATGAGAATGGTAGGGATGGTGAAGGTTGAATGGATAAGGAAGGAAGGATTATTGGATTGCATGGATAAGGATGGGTTTGGATAGTTTAGGATAAGGATGGAGGGTATAAAGATTATAAGGATGGTAGGATGGTTTTGGATGCATAGGGATGAGTAGGAGGGAAATGGATTGAGCAGATTTTATGAAGTCAATTTAGATTTTTCCCTCAATTTTAAGGTATTTTTATACAATTGATTATTTACACATGACGATGGAAATTGGTTTTCATCATGGTAATTTCTCAGTGCCCCATAAAAATGGTTTTCACTGTTGGGTAGATTATTTCTCTTTATTTTTATTTTTTCTAATTTTTTAATTATTCTTTTGATTTTTTGATTTTTATTATTATTACAAATTTTGTATCCTTTAATTATGCACTCTAGAGATGTTGTCATGAACTTTGTTTATTTTTAAGTTGGATTCATCCAAATTAATTAAGATATTTCCATAGTCCCTATGATAGAGGGTGTTACCAAAAAGGGTGAAGCAAAAGGCGTATTGGATGGAGGATGCATGTTTATTATGTGAAGGATTTGGAGGTGGGATGCGATCATGATGTGAAAGGGGATTGGGACCAACAATCTCACATTATGTGATATTGAGAGTAGCCACAAGTTAGATGAATTGAGGATTTTTTTTCCTTCAATATTATCTTCAACAAATGAGTTGGATTAGTCATGCAATTGTGATGACGTAGGAATGATATCAATTTATTTATTTTCTTGATTTTGATTTTGATTTTGGTCCACTAGTGCCTCAAAGAGGTTTTCATTAGGGGACGTGGATTTTGGATTTTGATTTGTCAGATTTTTGGATTCATTTTGATTAATGAACAATTTTTATTCTCTGAGATATGTTGATGATGGTTTATGCTCTTTTGGTTTGATTTTAGTAATGAATTTTGTAATTATTTGGTTGTTATCAAATTAATTTGGTAGTGGGTGATTTTTTTGTCCCAATCGATGGGTGGGGATATTGAATGTCAAGATGGGAGAAATTATGGATATTGTGATTTTGTCGGTCTTAATCAACAAGTGCAATAAATTGAATGTCAAGAGGGGGAAATGATTAGTGATTTTGATGAAAAGATTGATGGTGGCATCATAATCTTCATAGGGATTATAAATAGGGCCTATTTTAATGTTGAATGAGGCTTCCTTAGAAACCATGAAAGTGTACCTAACATCTTTACGTTGGTTTACAGATGGTTTGTACCCAATTCTATGAGAGCCTTTTTTGTACATGGATATGGATAGGTTTGATAATTCCTTGCTCATAGATACTTATGCCTCATCCATTGTAGTTCATAATTTTGTAAATTTAGTTCATAATGGGATGTTTTATGCTTTGGAAATAAGTTGTGAGGTTGTTTCATGTAACCATGAAATATTATTGTTGTTGATTTCCTCATATGTGAGGAGGCTAGATTTGAAAAATGAAATTATGTCAAATTGATAGGATGTTGATGTTGATTTATTGTTTAAGATGGGCCTACCCATATGGAAGGCATTTTGGTGTTTGTTATCTACAAGTATTTTTTCCCCAAGAGGCATGTGGTGTTGGGTGATGGAGGTTATAATGTATAATGAGAGATTGCATGATGGATTAAAGATGGTATAATAAACCGTGGGCTCATCAAAGCTGGGTTGTTTATCAAATGAGGGTTTATCAAAGATGGGTGCATCAAAGACAAGTGGTTAGTCAAATATGGGTGGTAGGTCAAATATGGGTTGAGAAAGGATGTGTGGTTGGCCAAGTGATGGTTCATCAAATATTAGTGTCTCAAATATGGGTAGACTAACGATGGCTTAGAATTGGTCAAAAGAATTGGATGAAGTTTGATTGTGTGTTGAAAAGGGATCTTGGCATATCCTTAATGGTTGATTCTTAGACTTGGATGTATCTTAATCTTGTATAGATGATGGTCATTGGAGAGGTGATGATATGACATAGTTGGATTATGGTGGCTTAGGGCCTAATTGATGCTATATGTCTAATTATCTGATTATTGTGAATTGAGGGTATTTGATTTTAGACATGGTTGATTTTCATAGGATGGTGATTTAATAATTTTAGGAATATTGGTATATTATTCCTAATTTCATCAAAGGGTGTAAGTAGTAAAATCAGTAAATAAATATGTAATTATTAAGCTATTGATTTGTGTAAATTAGAATGCAATTCAAACTTTTCTAAAAATAGGAATAAGGGGAAGAAAACAAGACTTGGCTAGAAACTGATTGATCCAACTAAGACAAAGGCTAGAATTCATTATGTAGGACTAGGACACTATCATAAACTGAGATCTAAACTTTGTTTTGTAATTAGATAAGAGCACTAAAATTAGATAGGAGTGGCACCTCTACTATTTTTGTCTTAAGGATCTAAGCTTTTTGGGTTTTATTTGCTAGGTTTGTGTGACCTTGTCCACAAAGTTTCAATAGCTTGAAGTCTATAGAGCTCCCTATAGAGTAGATTTTATCTTCAAACCCTATCTTCCATTGTGCTTTCACCAATTTAGAGCAAGAAGGGGGGGTTAGTGTGTGTAAGATTCACTGGACATGGATCCACACCCCTTATGTGGGCACACTACCTACATACCAATATTTTGAAGAGGGATAAAGCCATATTTAGTTCTCCCACTTGATGTGCTTTGTTAATTATGTGTATGAAGATGTAGAATGCTAAAATGGATGTGCTTGAGATAGCTCAGGTCTGGTGTAACGGTTTGAATAAGCTTGTAAGTTTATTTGTTGGCTATATGCAGAGAATAGGGAATATTTCTTGGTATTTTTTCTTGTATTCTTGCTTGCTTAGTGATATTTGCCAACCCTTTCCAAATGATCTTTGAATGGGCTTTTATAGGGATCTATTGGTCATGGGTTGAAGGTACTTACGTTAGGTCGACAAGGAGAAGGATGGGGAACTAGAATAAATTGACCATTGGGGCTAAAAATAGACTTGGATAATAGCGTGAAAAGTGGATAAGAGTGGCATCGATGTTATATTCCTAGTGTGGCACTATTGTCTTGAGTAGATGGGACTTGGGGGGATGAATCTGACATGGAAAAAGGGGTCTAGCTCAGCTAGGATCAACTCTAGAAGGCTACAGATGACTGTGAATCAGTGAAAAGATGCTTATGATGGTCATGAGAGCAAGCAAGAGGGACCTAAGGGTTAGGTGTCATTATCCATGCTCAAGTTACCAATTTTTGCATTTTTTTCGACTTCAAATGGACTTGGTGATGATGTTGAATAAGGAATGTTAGGTTTATCACCTGTTCACTAAGTTATTAAACTAGGTAAAGTATGGTTTGATTTGAGGATTGGGGTGATAGAACCATATTTGGATTTTTAGGGATATCAAGTTTTTTATGGTTGCTAGCAGATGGGGAACTTGGATATCTTATGTGGAATGACATTGGGTCTATATTGGACTTGGATTTTGATTTGTATTTTATTAGGATTGGATATGACTTTGATTAATCTCTGATTTGGATTAATTAGGATTTGGATTGATAAAGATTTTGGTTTGATTTATTTAAATTTGGATTAAAGTTTGATTCATGTTTAGATTTGGCTTCAAATTGGTTGTTCACAATGGGAGCAATCAAAGCACATAAGATAATTGAGGTCAATCAAATAGGGTGTAACCAACTAGTAGCCCACTAATAATACCCTAAAATGTATGTGGTGGGCGATCTTAGGGAATTTTATGTTCCCTTATTATTGTTTAATGTACAACCAAAAGGTTTTAAGCTAGGATAAACTTGCTCACTAGGGGTACCCTCTATATACCTTTCAGTATGGTGAGGTCCAAATTTGTGGAAGAATGAGATTAATGACCATGATCTAAATAGTCAAATCCTAATCTTTCTACACTCCATATGTTTCCATCACTAGATTTTTACCAAAAAAAATCTATCCTTGAGGGGTTATGTATGGGGCCTAAGTATTGGAGGATGAAACCCCCTCACTTCATGGCCTGGGTAAAATGGATGAGTGTTTAGCTAATAATGACATATCCTCACTAAATTTTTATACCTCACCAAAAAAAAGGGTTGGTCCAAACATTGGGTGATGAAATCCCAATTGTAGAACCCTACCAAAATAAAAAAATAAAAGAATGAGTTGTTTTTTATCCTTAGGACTGCATTTTGATGTAAGAGGAGAGCATACATAGACTAATTTTGGGATGGAAATAAACAAAAATTAATTGAGTCATTTCTTATCCTTAAGACTGCCTTTCAGTGTAAGAGGAGAGCATACACGAAGTCAACTACCACACACACAAAAAACAACAAATAAAAAGTAAGGTAAAGTTGATATTAAGCACCAAATTTAACTATGTAAGTGTTTTTTATTTGTTTTAATATATTGGATAGGTAGGCACCTATAAGGAAATGAGTCAATAGTTTGATTTAGTTATCTTTAGTAAGTAGAAAAACCTACAAAACCTATCAAAATGTAAATTGTTATCACATAGGGTGAAGCTAGTAAACAACAAAGAAATATGACTAATCTATAGGGTAAACCTGCTAAAGGACATACAAACTATAAACAAATAGAAGGCAAACCCATTAAATAAGAGGTCAAGCCCATTAATAAACAAGTTAATCTCATTGATCTACAAGGTAAACCCACTAAAAGATGCAAATAGACTATAAATAGAGAAAAATGGTGAAATAATAGGTCAAACCTACTAATAAATAGGGTGATCGCACTGATCTATAGGCCAAAACTCTTAAGGATATAGACATACTATAAATAGGCAAAGGATGAACTTGATAAATAATAGGATAAACGTACTAATAAACAAGGTGATATCATTAAACTACAGGGAAAACCTACTAAAGGATGTAGATAGAATATAAATGATAAAGGGTGAACTTGGTAAACAATAGGGTGATATCACTAATCTATAGGGCAAGCCTACTAAAATATTCAAATAGATTGTAAATAAACAGAGGGTGAACCCACTAATAAGTAGGGCAATCCCACTAATCTATAGGGGAAACCCACTAAAGGACATAGATGGACTATAAACAAAAGAATTTATACATACTAAATAATAGGGCAATATCATTGATCTATAGGACAACCCTACTAAAAAAATTATTATAAACAAACAGAATGTGAACCTGCTAAATAACAGGGTAATATCATTGATCTATAGGGCAAACCCACCAAAATGTAGGGTGATATCGCTATTTTTTTTTTTGCATATAACATAGATAGAAAGGGCCAACCCACTAAAGTTCAAGGTGAATCCATTATTTTTAGGGACAAAACCATCAACATGTAGGTAAAAATTGATAGACCCATGGAACTAAATTTTGGGACAAATTTTGATAAATTCATACTTAAACTGGCTCATAATTATCCTAAATTAGATAAAGAAGGATTTGTGGGATTATGAGTCTCGTCAGGATTACCAAAATGTATATATGAAAATTAGATAATATATGTTAGAAATTAAAAACAAATGAAATATCTAATCTAAGAAGTAATATACCTTAGAAAAGAGTGAAGAGGAGAAGAATATATATTCACTTACTAGTGAAGGTGTGCCTCACTGTGTCAATTTTCTCCTCTTTGATTATTAGATGTGGTTGTTTAATAGGTTACGTGCAAGCATACATGTACCATATCCCCTTGTAATAAAGCTTCATGGCTTGATGCAATGATGTGTTGATGGTGAAGTTCCTTCTCCAAAAGGACAAAACTTCTTTTGTCAAATTGAACTTTTTGAGAATGTAGGGGTGAGCTCTAATTTAGAGGATTTGTGAATGAATGATAATTTTTTAATCTAGACTCAAATGGTGGAGGATGAGTCCTACATCTCATTGAATGAGAGTGGATGGGAAATAAATGTTGAGGGTTGAGTTGTAAGATGAGGAATGGGCTTGATAAGATTTTGTCCCCATGCCTTGGATTTGATGAGATTGCATGGGGATTTGGTTGAGATTGACTTGGGATTTGGGAATGTGACGTGATGACATCACAAATTTGAGATTAAAAAATGAATTTATTTTATTATAAAAATATGAAATTTGCATGGATTATATTATCAAGTAACCAACATGGTTAATTAGTATAATTAATCTGAATTTTATTATTGGTGGGATGGGGTAAGGTCATAGATGTAATTGATTAATGTGATAGGGGTAATAGTGATGAATAGTGGTTAGGCTAGAAATATTAGTTGATGACAAAATTAGAAACTAATGCGATGATGAATTAACGTTTAGTTAAAACTGACATGAGGTGTCCAATTTAGGTGTCTACAACATTTATTTATGTTGTTTTGTTAGATGTCATTCATATTTTTTTCTATATTTTAATGTGTGTGTAAGGATGTAGAAGTTAGTGTGATGTGTTATAAACCAAACTAATCATGGCACTAATAACATATTGAAAAACATATTCTATATATGAGCTCATCATCTATGAAATCAAGTTTAATATCACACTGAAAGCAAGTTTAATTAAGGATTTCAAAGTGAGGAATTTTTTAGTCTATTTTACAGTTTTAAATAAGGCCATTGCATTCTAGTAAAACCTTTTTTTAAGGCATTTTTTGTAGTATTTTTGTTGGTTTCCATAAGGAAGTGGTTATATGGAAAGGCATTTGACTATAGTCGATATTAGTCATGGTCAAATGAATTTGAGTGGTTTACATGGATCTTATTAGTATTTATTTACTCTTAGCTTACTCTGTCTAGAAAAAACTAAGCTGCATATTGGACTCTGGTAAAATATGGGGGTTTTGAATAGGAATAAGTGCTTATAGTTATTATTTGCACATACCACTTACAAATTGGATAGTATATATTTTTTACTTGGTTTTTAAAAAATCTTTCTTAAAAACATAACGAAAAGGTAATGATCATAAAAAACAAATCATTGTAGTTAGGATTAACCATTAAATTTGTCCTAGAGTGTGGTTTGTGGTGACATGTTGTCTATTGGTGAGGTGGTGACAGATACATAAGGGTGCGAGGTCAATAAATATAATCAATGGAATTTAATCATTTTTTTGCTATTAGTAAGTTTGTTTTGCAAATGTTGTTAATGGATTTGTACATGCACGTCAAAATCCAACAAAAAATGTTGATGACATATAATACATGAACATAAATATATGTCAAACACACACACACACACACACACACACACACACACACACACACACACACACACACACACACACATGTATATATATCTATGTGTGTGTATGTATATATATACATATACATATTCATACATATCTGTGTGTGTGTGTGTGTGTGTGTGTGTGTGTGTGTGTGTGTGTGTGTGTGTGTATGTATATATGTATATATGTATATGTATATATGTATATGTATATATATATATGTATGTATGTATATATACATATAAATGTATGTATGTATTTATATGCATATATGTATGTATATGTATGTATGTGTGTATATATATATATATATAATATATATATATATATACACACACACATATATACATACATGTGTGTGTGTGTGTGTATTTCCAAAAAAAAGTGTTGGTGTCTATTATATCAAGAGAGATGTAAAGATACAGCTAGCAGTTGGCCTAGAGAAGGCTGAAATAAGAAAAATAGAATAGGCTCGATGGAGAAAATAACATACCAAAAGGGATGGACCCCATGAAAAGTAGGGCAAAAGAGGAGGGAGGCAAAGCCTCAACCCAAAAATAAAAAAATAAAGTTATACAAAAAATTGTATCCTATAATCACACCAACATCAAACATGGGAGTAGGACATTCCCATCAACAGATTTTTCCTAAATCGGTAGCTTACCTTCACTGAGGTTACAAACTTCCTTGGCTAGACCATTAGCTAGGGAATTATTTTCCCTATAGATGTGAGTGAAAGAAATGAAAATGAAATGTGTATCCAAATTAGTAACTTTGTAGATGAAGCATTGGAGAGAAATTTTATTTCACCATGCCTTGTCATTTATCTAGTTGTAAGCCATTTTAGAATTTGTGTACACCGTCAAATTGGTGAGCTCATAATCAATGACAATGGATAGAGTAGTGATGATGGCTTATATTTTAGATGTGTTTATATTTCATCCAATACCATGCTTGAAATAGATTGAGTTGTTCCTTAATTGAATGATGCCCCCAACTCCCCTTTGACCTTAGTTCCCATAGGATGCCCCATCATAAAATAAGTTTGGTGCCAATGTATCAACTAGTAGAGTAGTTGGAGTGCATTGTGCCTTAGTGGTAGGTGGTCTCAATGGCAACATAAAATGTTTGAATTATAAGACTTTAAAAATGATGGAAGAATTTTTATCCTTGAAAATTACCTCATTTTTGGTTATCCATATAACCTAATAAATATTTAAAGGAAAGTGTTTCATTTATTTAGAGATGCCTATATGCCCAAACCAAGTTTTCCAAGTTTCCATCAAAGATTCACCCTCCCATTTAGGACTAGTACCTTGATAAATAGTCATATCCCAAATTTCCTAAGTGAAGAAGCGATGAATAAAAAGAATGTCAAGGTCTCAGAGCTTCCCTTGTAAAGAAAATAATACCTAGTCCATTCCATCCCCTCTGTAAGAGGTTGTCCCATGTTAAAAAAAATTATGTAGTACGAGCCATCAATGTAATTTTTATTTTGGAGGAGCATGTGTCTTCCATAGTCCCTTCCACCACCAAGGGACATTTGCATCCTCATGTTGTGGTTGAAGCACTTTATAACCCGACTTTACCTTATAGACACCACCCTTTGAGTTGTAAGCCCAAGACAATTCATCCTCCCATTGTGTGATGTAGATTGCATTTGAGATAATACTAGTTCTATATTTGTCCCACATGATAACATCCTGATCTATGAGATTAACAATCTCATCTATTTTCCATCCTAAAGTCCACCTATTTAACTAGGTTATGCCATAGGCATCAACCAATGTGTATATGTGTTTTTGTTGTAAATATGCTTTCATATCATCTGTAAATCTATATTCATTTGTAATACTAACAAAAACATCCATAACAATGTGTATGTTTGTCCCATCCCTAGGATTCCAAGCCAGTGAGTTTCCAATGATGGCTAAACATTGAATAAGTGCTTTCCAAAAAATAGAAGATCTAGATTGGATTTCTTACTGTGTCCAAATCCACTCCATGATAGTAAGTGGTTGTATGTATTTTTGGTGTAAATTGTTTTGCCAAAGTCCCTTCTTGTTGAGGAAGTTTCAAGGCCCTTTAGTACCTAGTGCTTTTGAAAATACTTCCAATTCCTTGGTACCCCAACCACCTTTAGACTTTGGTTATGTAAGTATGCACAATTTAACAAGCAGAAAACTCTTATGCTCATTGTTTCTTGACCAAAAGAAATGAAAGAAAAGCTTCCTAATGTTTTTAAGAATTTTCTTTGGGAGGAAGGCAAGTGAGAGCTAGTAAACTAGGATAGCTTTGAGGACATGTTTTATCATGACCAATCTGCTAGCCATAAAAATCTAATAGTTGCACCATAAAGTGACACATATTTTGATTTTATCAACTAGCCAAATCCAGTCATTGTACCTATACTCATATTTATTCAAGAAGAAACCAATATATTTGAAGGCATTTTTAGTTGGAGGAGTGGAGAAAGTCAGAAAGATATCAATGAGATTTTTTTTAGCATTGGCGATATGAAAACATATATAATATATTTTTACATATTGATGGAAATCCTCATAGCCAAAGTGAGGAGATCAAGAATTATGCCCATATTTTTTGCTTCATAAGTCATGCCATTCCCAAAGATGAGGATGTCATCCACAAAGAGGATGTGGAAGAGGTAAGTGTTTATGGCTATCTTGACACCCAAAAATTTATTATAGTATGTTCATGAGAGATGTGTTAGCTAAGGGAGTCTACAATGGTGAGGAAAAGTAGTGGAGATAGTTTTTAGCCTTATCTCAATCCATGGGAAGGAGAGAATAAAGTGGAGGTAGAACCATTGACAAGAATAACATAAAATACTGATTGAAATCGGTCTTTTATCTAGTTTATGAAAGGTGGGGCCAAACACACTTGAGGAAGAATAAGTCATAAATATAGCCAATTAGCACACTTACAAGATTTTGAGAGTTTGATTTTGAGGAGGAAATCAGACCTGGATTTAGTTTTGATAGTATGAATAACCTCCTAAGTAGTGCCAATAGAATAATTGATATTTTGGTCATTGTAATAGTTAAAAGTGGTATTTAGATGCCAAGAGTGTTGTTTTAGTTAGGTTATTCCTAGCCTAGTCCTAGACCTATCCTAAAGCCTTAGACACACCTTTTTGATCATTGTATAGACCACACACATCTATACTCAGCTCAAACACAGTCCTAAGATAGCTTTTCTAGATCCCAACCTAGTTTGCCTAGCAGTCTACGAGGTGGACATTAACACCACATTTTGGACACAAGAGCCACATGGTGCTAGTGTCCCCAATCTAGTGCTACTATCCTTTTCCCTAACTCTCTTGAATGGATACTTTTTCAAATGTGTGCCCTTCCTAAGGTTGGCCTTGTAGACTAGGAATCCAAAGTGAGTTAGATCATGCATTAGTCAAGTAAAACCCAAATAAGCATAAAGAACATAACTCTCAAAGCCAAATTCCTCATGGGGTTTTGCAAATGAAATATAAGAACTATTTAAATAATGAATACAACCATCAAAGCTTCCCACGAGTGTCCTTCCTCCAAGTGCAGCTCAAAAATGTGATTTTCCCCTGATTTGGTGCTCCAAGTCTTTGTCAATGATGAGTGGATTTCTCTTCCATCATATCTCAATGCACCAATGAACTAGGCTCATGAAATTGATCAAATATGTTCCAATAATTGAAGCTATCTTATTGCAAATTCAACATAATAACATTACACAAAAATAGATTGAAAGGATGAGTGGGGACCCTTGTATTTATATATTTTTAGAAATGATCAGAATTAACCATGACCATTCATCTTGAGATCAAGATGTGTGGCCATGAATCAATAAAATTTTAGAGGCTCAATCCATAAATACCCTCATTAATATTTGGAATAATGGGACATTAATGAGGAATGGGAGGTCTTAAACCAGATATTTGTTCCATTAATGGCTTGTGGATAACACCCCATTGATGATGTCATAAGATGATGTAGAATTAAAGAATGAATTTCCAATTAATATATTTTCAATAAATTTCATGGATTTTCCACTTTAAGTGGGGTTAATTAATTTTTTATAATTATTTAGAAATTAGTTACTTAATCAAACTGGTCAAAATGTCAAGTAACTAACTCATAATTTGACTAGAGTATAATTAAAAAAGGTGTTAGTTACATATGGATAAATGCTCCAATTAGAGCATTGTGGATGTGAAATAACATGTGCACATGTCATGTGCTTCCGAATTAGAAGATTTCAATGATTCAGAGTGTCAAATTGCATTTTCATCATCTTGACTCTAAATGATTTGAGAAAAGATAATGATCACACAAAATTCATTGCCCCATTTAAGGATACATTAGCCTAAATTAGCACTTGTACATGATAATCTTGAACCATTTAGCATGCTTTAGTTATTTTGGCCCAAATTCTGTGTTGTCACTAAATTTCAAGTAAGATTGACAATTTCAGCACAATAGTGATAGGAATTGGATGTCTACATTTTGCCCTTGTTTGAGAAGGCATGGTAAGACATTCAGTTGAAGTAATGTCTTTTCATATAAAAGAGTTATCAATAATAATTTGGAAGGTAATGACCCATGATGCCCCCTCAAGAGGACATGCTAGGATGAAAAGAGAGGGATGGACTCTCGAAAAAGAGAGTAAGAGGGAAATCAATCCATGGATGAGAATAAATCCATATGAGCTAATGATTGCATTAGTTTATTCTTAATAAGCAAAATAGAATAGAATATAATGGGCCCTAAGGTAGGGTGAAGTGGTAAGGATACAATCCCAAAACATAAACTGCACACTTTGACACACCTAAAAGAGGGTGAAAGTTATGGGCTTAGGGAAAGATTGATACTAAAACAAGTTGCACACTTTAAAATTAGTAAAATGAGGGAGAAAGCCACAGAGCTTAGAATTAGAATAAAAATGAGAGCATTACTTTAGGGAAATGAAATAATAAGGTGCCCCAATAAAATAGATTTGATCAGGTGATAAATTGATTTTGCCCCAATATGGTGAATTTTGATCACTGATATGTAATTTTGCCCTAGTAGGGCTAATTTGATCAATGATTAGTCTAAATATTCTACCCTAGTAGGGTAAATTAGAAAGCATAGCTCTAATATATAACCTAATGCATAGATTAAATGTGAGTGGTGAAAATATAGATTTGATGGTCTAATGAATGAAGAAGCCACAAGAAACCAAGCATATGAGGATGCAAAAAGTGATGAAAGAGATGAAATAGAAGAAAGAGGGTGGTCGAGCTAACCTGAGATATGTTATGTATCCAATTATTTCTTACATAGTTTAGATATAATTCAAGCCAATGTAATTTTCCCAGAAGTAGGATAAAATGGAATGAGGAATGAAAAAAAAAAAGAAAACCAAACCACTGTTTAATTAGACTCATAGTGTATACCAAGAGATGCACGTCTTACATAGAGTCTCATGTTATGTATGGTTCATTAAGAGATGATCTTCTAATAATTATTGACTTTTGGACTTGGAATCCAAAGCACTTGGTACTTACAATAGCAAAATGAAATTATGCATCATAAGTATGAGTAACTTATAATAACATTGTATTTTGATTGCGATGAGCCGATTCAAATGTGAATATTTAAACTAAGAATAATGATAAAAACTACCAATAGTAGAGTTACAAATATTTACATTTAAATAAAAATTAACAAAAACAAATCTAAAAATGAGACATAAATGTAACCTAACTTAAAATCAAGATATGAACAATCAGGATTTAAGTGGGAATAAGAATATACAAAAGCAAAGCAAGAACAAATTAATAAACAACATGAAATGAAGATAGGAATAATCAAGATCCATGTGGATTAACAATATATACTTGTAAAACAAAATAAAATAACAAGATAAATATAACTATAAACAAATCAAGCCTAATCAAAAACTAGACTAAAAGTAGCTATAGAATGTATTTGAACTCAAAAGAACAAGACAATACAAATTACAAGACCAAACAATAATACAAAAGATGAATGCAACAAAACAATAAGAATAATAATAAACAAAAGGATAGAGATGAAAAAATAAAAATATATATATAATAAATAATAATGAAAGTGCAACAAAACACCAAGAAAAATAAGAACACAACACAAACTAATAGTTAGTCACAATGTTAGTGCAAACAAAAAATGATTGTTCATGTAAGTGTAATAGAGGCGTTACTCTCTATAATAGGGTGAACCCTAATTTAATAAATAATGAGACTAGCACAACAAAATAATAACAAAAGAGATAAAGTTACCCCAAAGTGATAGGGAAACAACACAGAACAAGATGGGGGAAAAAGGAAGGGGTGGTCGAGTTGACTCGAAATGTTTGAAACAAGTGGATGTTGCCTACATAGTTCTATGGATGCAAGATCTAACATGAACTTCAGGCCAAATATAGTTCTATTAGGAAAGGGATAGAAGGAAAGTGATGATAATAAAATAAGATTGATGTTGTAGAGGAAATAAGGAAATGGGCTTGAAAACATTCAAATGATTACTCACAAATTGGTGAGAGCATTCAAACTTGGAAATTGCTCATAAAATGGTGAGAGAGTGAGATCCTACAAGGGCAACAATACCTACCAAACAATAAAACAATAATAATAAAATAGTATGCAGGTCTATATAAATCCAAAGAACCATTTAGTATGCAAAAACCATGTGTTAATGTATCAGTGTTCACTTGTCTATAAGAAGAAGCTGCAAAATACTAGTCAAGTTGAACTATTTTGTAGAACTGGTGTTGAGTGTGTCCAAAATGCCTATGAGTAATAATAAAGATCATGATTGGTTTATAATTTTCTAGGTCATTTGAAAATGTTTTTGTAATTTCCTAAGCATCTCAATTTGATTGAGAATTACAAGATACTAAATGATTCAAATCACAAAATAATGAGAATGTTCAAACTTAAATTGCTCACAAAATAGTAAGAGCATATGGAAAAGGGGTACTAAGCTAACCTCAATGTGCATCGAGTGTGGCTTACATAGTCTCATTATGACCTCAAGTTACATTAGTTCTACCTACACAAAAGGTAGTGAGATTTGACCCAATAATAACAAGTTCGTAATAAAGGCAAAGGGCAAGGCAAATGATAATACGAATGACAACGTGATGTGGAAATGCATGATAAAAGGTGTTTTTCCTAATTTTCCCATAAGCATTTATAATTAGGAAATAATGGGAAATTAGTGATCCTAGTTTCCCCTAGGTGATTATAATTAGTAACATAGGGTAACACGTTGATTTGTCCATAGGTAGTTATAATCAGTGGTACAAGGTGGAATACTGATTTTCCCAAAGGTGGTTATAATAGGTAACACCAGTCAAATGTAAATGAAAGATAACTTACAAGATCCACTGCCACACTACTTTCATAGACTATCATTTAAACAAAAAATTTGAAATTGCTAAAACCATATCAAAATCTCCTCGCAGAAGGTGTAGGAAGAACCAAACGAACCAAGATCAAAACAAGCTTGGGTAGGGTGTCTAAAAATAGGCTTTGGTCAATATTAAAGACATGGTTGAATAAAATGGTATAAGGAATATCATAAAGAATATGATATGATGAAAATTGGATATAATGGTAAAATGGTTGCCCCCAAGTGATGATTGCTCTCAAAACGGTGAGAGTATGGCAGAGATGACTGAGCTAACCTCAATAAAAATTGAGCATTGCCTACATAATCCAAAAGGAACTCAAGTCAATGTAGTTCAAATGACTTGGTAAATGGAACCCAATGGTAAATGATTTTTTGGCTCCTACTGCCATGGAGATGCATGATCTATTCAACATATGAGATAACAAGAATACTCAATTATAAAAATTACTAGCCTACACCCCTTCAAAATAGCTATTATGTCAAGAACCTGCTAAAAATTTAGACTCCAATAATGTTGTTATAATCTTCTTTGGTTGTTGATTCCATTTCCTTCAAACTTTGAGAAATGATATCTTTGTATTCTCTATAAAATAAAGTGCTACCAAGGATGGTAAATAATGCTAGGAATAGGATAAATGGTATAAGTTGGTAATGTAAAGTTGGATGATGATGGAATGTATAATGGTTGAGAAGCAAATGAATATTAGGGATTTTAGGCACACGTAATGTTTTTTATTCTAAATTTAACATAAATTTGGTTGTGGTGGGGCTGAAGACTTCTGAATATGCTCTCGATAAGACCATTAGATTTTTCTATTTTTTGGGATTGAGAGTAGCTACCATCTAATTATGTTGTAGATTGTCAGTCAATGAATAATTATTGTGCCTAGAAATTGGTGCCTTGAAGAGGTTTTCACCAATGAAATTGTCTTGATTATCCCATAATGCATTTGATAAGGTTGCACTAAGGAATATTGACTTTTGACTTTGATTGTCTTGTAGTGCCTTCAAAAAGGTTTCACTAGAAGATGTTGATTTTAAACTTTGATTTCCCCTAGCACCTCCAAAAAGGTTTCACTAGGAGATTGTTCTTATTATACATGAATTTGGTCTTGGTCCCCCTAATATTCTACACCTGATATGTCACCATGGATGCAAATCAACAAAATGTGATTCTATTGGTCCCAATTGATGCTTGTAAGAAGTGAAATGTTAATATAATGGCTATGTTGGGTGGTGATAATGGAAGGATGAAAGGTAGCACAATCCTCATAGAAGATACTAGGATAACTTGTGTCGATGTTGAAGTAATCATTCTTAAAAACCATAGAAGGATCACAAATATATTCAAACTAATCTGCAAGGAAAATGTAACCAATGTTATAATAACCATGAGTGTATTTTGATTTTGAAGCTGAATCCAAGTCAATGGACTCTAATCCAATGTTGAGACCGATGTTGATTCTACTTCTAATGTTAAATTTGATGTCAATTTAAAAATAAAACTTGAATCTAATTTTAGTTCTTCATTTGGTGTGGATGCTTCTATAATGATGTTTTGTTGAATGCTTGATGTTAGACAAGTAATGGTCTGTGATGGCATAATGGAACTTATAAAAATAGATTCATATAGGAAGGGTTCAACATAGACTGGCTTGTCTAAGTGAATCCCCTCAAAGAGAGGGAATCACTCAAGGGTTAACAAAGTGAAATTTTTCAATGAGGGGAAAAAGATCAAGAGAGAACTCCATAGAGACTAGCTTGTCAAAGGGATGAGGCTCTTAAAAAATAGGACAATGGTCAAGATAATGATTTTCCCAAAGGTGGTTATAATCATTAAAAAGTGACTCAACAAAGATTGGTTCATCAAAGTGAGACTCCTTTATAATAAGTAAAGTATCAAAGGGTGATTCGTAATAGGTTGACTTGTTGATGACAAATGGGTGTTTCAATAAAAACATCATAGCCTTGGTTTACAATTGGTTGTAAAATAACGATTCTAAACACATTTTGGTCTTCAAAAGATGGCTCTTGAATAGGTAATGGTTGATTTTTTTATGGCTCAAAGACCATCATAGATTTTCTAAAGTGGAGAATAGTTGGTACAAATTAAATAACAGCTCATGGTTCAATAATGGTCTCTTCAAAAATTAGACTATCAAAGAAGGGATCCACAAAGATTATTTCATCTAATTTACATTCCTCGACAATAGGTTCAATAAATACTGGTGATGGGTCTAGAATGGTAATGATTGGGTGCTACAAAGTTTAGTTGATAGTGCAAGCCTAAATAGGAGGGCCTAAAATGGTAACCTTCAAACGTTGTGGGGATTGGTTGCTAACACAAGCTAAAGTAAGATTACCTATAATGGTAACCTTAGAATGTTGTAGAGCTTTATTGATCACATAAGTTGAAAGAGGATAGCCTAAAATGGTAACATTTGAGTGTTGTAGAGATTGATTGCTTGAGCAAGCTGAAGGAGGATAACCTAGAATGGTAAATTATAGGTGTTATAGAGCTTGGTTACTTGTGTAATCTGAAGGAGGATAACTTAGAATGGTAATATTTAGTTTCTACAAAGCTTGGTTGCTAACGTAGGCTAAAGAAGGATAATGAGATGGGTGTATGAAAATCAGTATGGATTGGTTTGGTATTTAAAGACTATGCCTAAAGAGGGTGATACCCTTAAACATGATAGAGTGCTCATATTCATCATGAAAATGCTCTTCCTCATAACTAGGTTCATACAAGAGCCCACTACAAGTATACATTTGCTTCATGTTTAGAATATTTTTTCTCTACATTTGCTAATATTTGAAATGTGTTTTACAAATGTTAAAAGGTGTGCTTTGATTTCTCTAAATAAGTGACAAGGGAAATTGAGACTATAATAAAAAATAAGTGGTATAGTACCACATAATTAGAAGAAATAGTCATGAATTAACTCAACTTTGGTGGGTTTAAATCATCAAATTATAAGAGGGTATGATAACTTGAAATCCTAAAGTGAAAACTAGAACAACAAACTTAGGTCAAAGATATGTCAATACTATAAAATCTAGATACAACTATGACAAGTTATGACTATAAAATTATAAGAATGTATTTTTGATTAGGAAGATAAAAATACAAACTAAGAATCTTAAAATGTGAATTAACACAAGAACTCTTAAGTATAAAGCTAAAACCAAATGTGCAACATAATGCTTCCATATGGTAATAGGAAGTAGAATGGTCCTAGGATTTATAGCATGAGAAAATGCATGATAAACTAAGTCCATAATGATAAAAAAGGATGGTGAGTCTATATAATGGCCTTCAACCCAAATGAGATATTGTACCCAAGTTACTCAAACCAAGTGCAAATGATGAACTAATCACAAGCTTGGCCTAGAACTTAGAAAGGTGAGATTTCCAATTTAGAGTAAAAATGGCCTTTGAGATTTTACAAAGTGAGAAAATGTCTAGACTCAAATGGGTAGCATAACAACATTTCTTGGAAAATATAAATACAATGTCTCAAATGATGATTTGAACAAGGCAAAAAGTAAACTTGATTTGGTCAGCATAATGCCTCCTTGTTCAAATAGAATGGTGCATAACAAAGGTGTTTGATGACGTGTTTTAGTTTTCAAACAAGTTTTAGACTCAATAATACCAAGCAAGTAAAAGAAAATTTTGAAAAAATAAAACTAAATATAACATCCAAAGTCCTAAAACTAATAAGGTTGCATCTTACCATTGAATTCCATCTATATACGTGCTCTTAAGAGAATTTTAAGTGTTAATCCAAAAACAATAGTGCATGAATAAGTAGGTTTTTTACACACCCCTTCTTTCAAGAGATCATATGCTAACATATAACTTCAGGCTACTGGCCTTACATCAATAGTATGTCTGTGGTAAGTGGGGTTGTTCTTAAACTAAATTTTCATGCATTTCTAAATAGTCCCAAGTGTGGATAACACTAGAGATGCCTCACATCAATTGGATATATGTCAATTGGCTTGTTGTGAAAAGTTCTTATCCTTTTCACAACCACTACATCTATCATTTTCTCAATGTAGTTTGATGTCTAACTTTCCCCTATGGTCTGAGCTGGAGTACCACTAATAGAGTTTGCTTAGCCGCTCAAGCAAACATCCCAATGAGTTACAATCAATTTGTATACCCACCATGGAATGGGGTTGAAATGATGTTGGGATAAAAATTCCTAGGTCAACACTTCCCTAAAGAAGCCATGAGGAGGTGATGAAATCTCGCTCATGAGCCAAAATGCATGAAAAATAAATGACAAGTGAAAAGACTTTAAGGTCACATTTGAATCACCCAATTCATATGGATTTGGGGAGGGCCTTGATGATTTTATTTTCACACCTTTGGAAAAAACATAAATGCAAATAAAGATTACTTTTTTTTCACCCAAGTTCACTAAAGGGGATGGGGGGAGAGCATACATGCATCAATCATCTTGAAAAAATTAACAACTTTAGAAAAAACAAGCATAAATAGAAATACTCTTAAGAGTATGTAGTTTAAGTGTGAGTTTTTATTTTAATGTACCAAAGTGGGATGTTTATGAATTTCTTGTCCCCTTGGCCTAATTTAAAAACTTGTAAAAACTTTCACAAAATAACTAAGTATAAAACATATAAATTCCTTTTAAGCACCAAATGAGAAGTTCAAGACTTAAACACTTTCAAACTTGTGCCCTTTTCTAGCTTGTGACCTAAAATTTTAAGAGGGTTTATGTTTGCTTTGAAGCCAAAATATAAATGAGAAAAAAAGATTTTAAAACTTGATCTCAAGTCTCTATTTTCTTGTCATAGAGACCAATGTCAGTCCATACAAGGATCAATATCAATTCAAAGAAACCAGTGTCGACCGGTTCATAGAGGGTTCACATCAGTCGACATGGGATCAATGTTAGTTCCTTTAAAAATACAAGAATAGAACATGGTTTTCACAAAAATGTTGTTAGTATTAATAATAATAAAAATAAAAAAGCTCTCTGGATCTTACAGGAAAATAACTAGATAGAGAGTATGCAAGTTTATAAAACATAGTATAACAACTAGAAACTTTAATAAAAACCTATAAATCATGCTTTCTACCATGTTTAGCCTTTCACACAATGATTGATACTGATTTATAGGAGATTGATGTTGATTAAACTGAATCAACGTCGGTCTTTGTCTAAACTATGTGTCACAAAAACAAACAAAAATACATGAAAAATGAAGACAAAACTTGATTTTTAGAGACCTTTAAGAATTTATTATGAGATCTAAGAGTTGTAAATTAGTCTCCTTGATTGTATGAGATGTGTTCTCCCACCAGACATGCCAAGATGTAGAGTAGGAATCCAAAGCAAGTTAGTCTATGCATTAGTCAAGTAAAACCCAAATAAGCATAAAGAACATAACTCTCTAATCCAACTCCCTCATGGGGTTTTGCAAATGAAATCTAAGAGCTATTGAAAGAAGGAATACAACCATCAAACCTTTCAAGAGCATCCCTCCTCCAAGTATGGCTCAAAAACATGATTTTCCCCTGATTTTATGCTCCAAATCTTTGTCAATGATGAGTGGTTTGCTCCTCCATCATCTCTCAATGCACCAATGAACTAGGCTCATGAAATTGATCAAATGTGTGCTGATATTTGAAGCTATCTTATTGAAAATTCAACATAGTAAAATTACACAAAAATAGATTGAAAGGATGAGTGAGGACCCCTGTATTTATAGATTTTCAAAAATGATCAAAATCAACTGTGACCATACATATTGAGATCAATATGTGTGGCTATGAATCAACTCAATTTTGGAGGGTCAATCCATAAATACCCTAATTAATATTTGGAAGAATGGGACATTAACAAGGCATGCGAGGGATTAAACTAGATATTTATTCCATTTATGGGTTGTGGATGCCACCCTATTGATGATGTCACAAGATGATGTAGAATTGAAGAATGAATTTCTAATTAATAGATTTTTAATAAATTCCATGGATTTTAAACTTAAGCTTTAAATTTAGTTTAATTTCTTTAAGTGGGTTTAATTAATTTTCTATAATTCTTTGAAAATTGGTTTCTCACTTAATCAAACTGGTCAAAATGTCAAGTTATTGAGTCATAATATAAATGGAGTATAATTAAAATAAGGTGTCAGATATGTACAGATCAATACCCCAATTAGAGCATTGTGGATGCAAAATAACACATGCATGTGTCAGTGCTTCTGAATTAGAAGAATTCAATGATTCAGAGCATCAAATTACATTTTTTTTCATTTTGACTCAAAATGATTTGAGAAAATAAAATAATCACATAAAATGCATTACCCCATTCATGGATACATTAGCCTAAATCAACACTTTTACATAATAAAATTGAATTATTTAGTGTGTTTTAGTGATTTTGGCCCAAATTATGCATTATTGCAAAATTTTAAGTAAGATTGATAATTTCAGCACAATAATGATAAGAATTAGATGTCTACATGCCTAAGAACATTTTGTTATCCCCACAAGTTATAGATCTCTATAAATATAAGTCTATTTGACCTCTATTTATGGGATGGAAAATAGATGCAAAACCTTGCTCAAGCAAAAGATAAGTTGAGAAAAATTAAGGTAATTGGTCCTTATTATGCCTTACTTATGCATACTACCATCTACAACATCTCTGATCCTAGTTTTAAATAAATTCAAATCTGAAGCACACTAGGGCATTCAAGACCATTCTCATTCTAGCATTCACTTGCACTTGCACCAAGCACTAAATAGGGAAACTACATAGAGATTGATCCCTCCTTGGAGTATTGGTATGTAGGCAACTCTCTTCATGGTAGAGTGTTGAGGATGTCTAACATATCCTACTAATGAACACACATTTATTACTCATGCCATACTTGCAAGGAGGATTAGGGTTTTCACATTAAATCAAGTTTCCTAGGCACAACACAGAGTTCTAGACTTCATGTGCATAAGAATAGGACCTAAAAATATAGGCGTAAGTGATCTTAGTAAATAATAAAAATCCTAAAAAGAGCACACCAATTCCACTTTGAGGATACTATAACGGTATGACACTACTTCTAGGTGGGGTGCTACTAACCAGTGAGCAACCAGATCTTGGGACCCTATTGACAACACTCAAACCTATCCAGAACTCAGTTTTTAGAACCCAGATCATTTACGATAGTCACTTTCTAGATAATTCTATATTTATGCATATTTATTATTATTATTATAAATTCAAATGTCAAAATCCATAACAAATAAGTGCTTAATTATTATATATTATTTGACTAATTTAGACATATCAACCCTTTAACCAAACATAGGAATTAAGATTGTGTAAAACCCTAAAAGGTTAAATCATTTGGTGAACCCAAATTAATTTGAATATTGCTTCAAACCTTAGCTTGCATTAATCCAAATTTTTGTGCAATAATTCATTATTGCATACTTTTGATTTTCTAATTTTTTTAGACAACCTAGCTAAATTACATTAATTATCATATTAAGGTTTCAATTTATTTACATATAATTTAAATTATTTCAAAAAAACCTAGATTCAAAAGACCCTCACCCTAAATGCTCTTAGGGTTTGTATTCTTGTTTATCCTATTTTCATTAGTTGTTATTAATTTTTTAGAATTCATATATTCTTTTTTAGTATCTCTATTTCAATTTGTATACTATATACCATTTTGAAAAACTCTCTCTCTTCCATTAAGAATATGTGATAGACTAGGTGGTAATCTTATACAACATATTTAGATTCCTATTATTTGAGCTTATAACAAGGATAAGGAACCTATTAAAAATTTAGCTATGAATCCTTCCAACCCTGATTATGTGGAATTCAATGACAATGCATCTGAAGATGAACAATAAAACCAAGAGCAAGATGAGGTTCACATTAAGAATCAAGACACAATCCCTCCACTTAACAATAATGATATAATTATGAAAAAAGATGAGGTATTATAAGGCTTCAGAGATATAATTTAGTAACAACCCCTTGATCATGCATAGATCCTACAGGCCATATTAGAAATAAAGAATAAAAAAATAATTGTCAATCTTCAACCCCTCCAGTTAATAATGTAGTTACACCTCTAGTGGGGCCAACTCAACCAACTCAGATAACATAACCCAAGATTGTTATTCAACCATCAATTATAGCTACATCCCTTATGGTTAGTTCCTCCACTCTAGATGTACAATCCCTTATACGTGAGATTCATACTCTGCAGTCTATGTTGTTACATCCTAAGAAGGGAGGAAATAGGCCATCACATGCCTTGGATTCCAACATTCTCTTACATACACCTTTAGCACATCACATAGTGGAAACTACTTTTCCATCTGGTTTCATGGCATCCAAGTTCACATTATATAATGGTAAGTGTGACCTAGAGCATCACCTTAGAGCCTTTCACGCAACATGTTTAGACTATGTGTGCATGATTGACTTCTTACAAAGTTAATTCCATGCAGTCTTAAGGAGTATTCCCTACAATGGTTCTATGATTTGCCAAATCAATCTATCACAGCATTTAATCCTTTAGTTGACATGTTCCTAGCACATTTCTCTATCAACATCAGTGATAATATATCGCGTGCATAAGTGGCATAGTTTAAGCAAAAGTCGAATGAGCCTATTGTAGATTATGTCTTATGATACAAGACAATATTATCCAAATTGACTATCCCTATGGCAAACAGAGAGATTCGAGATATACTTAAATAGAGTCCATTACCAACACTGCATGAATCTATCTTGTTAAAAAAGTTTCCTACATTTATCAATTTATGCCATATTGTCAAGGAAAGAGAGGTTAAGCTCTTATCAATGGGCAAACTCAACTACATAAATGGATCAAAATAAATTATTAAGAGTTAAAACAAACCTTTATACAAGGTAAGGGCCACAAAAAACAAAAGTGATAAAAATGCCACAGTCAACCCAGCTTTTGAATCATCTCCCATATTGGTTTTATATGTTCCTAAGCATAGAGTCTTCACTAATCTTCCAGTCATTAGCATGGGTTCTACAATAACTACTAGAATGCAATGTCATATCTCTCCCTCCCATTAAATATGTTGATTTGACATGACCTCTTCTAAAGATTTATGATTCAAATGCATTCTAAAAGTATCACATGGCACTAGGCCACATGATAAATAGATGTATTAGCCTAAAGGATAAGATACAATATATCAATGTGGCTAACATTATTGATTTGGGCACACCCATAGAGGTACCAAAACAAATACAAATAGAGGCTAAGGCACTAAATATATTTTTATATCCTTTCCCAAATTATACAATAAATGAGGTAGGGGTGCATTAGGTGTTTACTATACATACTAGGCACATCCACCACCAATTTATATCACATAGTTACAGAGGAGACACATCCTTTACATAACATTGTTAGAATGTATCACACTACAGTGCCACCTAGACCACTTACCACATTTTTAGAGTAGGATATTGTGGATGATGACATAGATTTACATGTACTCTTCATATGAATATACATATACCAACATCATATTCACAGTGTTATAGTTGACAATGAGTCAAGCATAATCATGTGCACCATGATACTATTGCAATACTTAGGATACATAAAGAAAGATATATTCCCCAAAAATACAGTCACTAGTGGTTTTAGTGGCCATGTTCAGAACTCCATAAGGGAGATTCTACTTCCATTATAGGTAGGACCAACACACATAGCCACTCAATTCCTAGTAGTACTTAGTCTATGTGTATTTGATATTTTATTAGGTAGGACATGGTTATAGTATCTCCAATACATACCATCTATATTACCCTGATGCCTAAAGTATATACATGTTAATCAGGTGGTTAAGGTTGAGGTGTCCCATATGAGTATCTTCTACCTATTACAGCTATAGTTCCTTCATAGACACCAAATATAGTTTTAGCACAGACACCAATTACAGTACCAACACTAATACTAGATATTGTATGGTTACTAGTTAAAGTAGAGAGTACAAATCCTATGCATACCTAATAATATTTAGAAAATTCATTAGTGTAGGCTAGGTCTACTCGAATGGAGACCATTACTAGAGAGACCCCTAAATCATAGATATGTCACATATTCTATGGGACCTTCCTATACTTAGTTTATGCTGAGATTAGTTTTATTAGGTTCTAGAGGTTCTCAACATAAGGAACCTACATCGCCTATAGCTTCTTCTTCTACTAGATGGGTTCATAAGACCCATATAATTAATAGGGCATCATAGCTACTTCCACAACATCATAGCATCACTACGCAGGTAGCTTTAGACTAATATTACATATAACAACATATCAACTCACAGTTTCCCTTTCACATAATATGCAAGATCATAGTTCCCCTATTCGACATAAGTGATCATGCAAAAGAGATTCAATAGAGTGAGTGGACTCAATGGCATAAAGTGCTTGAGGTTTATCAACATAGTGGTGAGTTAAAGACCAATCAGGTTTGTGACCATGAGGCTCGTTGGTTAGTATGGTTCCTTCTCTTGTACACACTTCCTTCTCTCTCTCACTCCTTGTACATTGTTTATTTTCATTTAATTGTATATATTTTATACTAAAAAATATAAAAATAATATAACATGTCAAAATACAAAAACATTCAAACATTTTGAAAATATAAAATTTATAGATTGTATGCATTGTTATGTTTACATTTCTACTACTTTTCAGATATTGTATATTGCTAGTTATCTATTATGGTCAATTTTATCATACACAGATGTTTCACTTTTTCTTGTCAAGTGATTGTAGATTACATATAGGAATTTAGTCCACTACATTTATCTAGACTTAATATCATCTACCCATTGGGGGAATATACATTGATCTACGTTCATTTATTTGATACATATGTTGACTCAGGGGCATCTCATACATAGTTGTTATTATCAGGTTCTATTCTCACATTCTATACATTTCAATTTACACATTGATATATCTTGATGTTGATCATTGATACTTATTACTCATATTTTTTCTAACTATCACTGCTTAGACTCAAGATATGTACATCCTATCATTTACATTGATTTGTACTACATGGTTATACATGCTTTCATTTCTAATTTTCCTAGATTAGACTTGATTGTGTATCATATGCTTATTCCATCTTCGAGGGCATTTGAATATGCCATTGTTATTTGGATCTATGCCACTTATTTATTTATATGTGTTGGACATATGCCCATGTCCCTTATATGTGCTTTCCTACTTCTATACCGAACATTTGAACATGTCCTTCTATGTGTCTCTAATCTAAAATTTCTTATTACTTATGTATGTAGACATTTGAACATGTCCTTATATGTATTCATTCTTAGATTTAGTGACATGTGCACATGTCCCTTATATTTTGGCCCCTTGGCCTACCTTTGTGTTCCTTATGTACTTGTATGCATGCTTCTTCGCCATGACACTTATATTTATTTGTTACACACACACCAATTTTTGATGTCATGAGGAACGTCATGCATCTACCTTTCCTACTTGGGTGTTGTGATGGACATCATGCCCCATTCCCCTAGGTAGTTACTTAGATTTGATTCTATACACATTGATTACATCTATCTTGATGCCCTTATCCAATGCTAGATTACAACCAACATCTTACATTACTTACTCATGCTCAAATACTTTTACATTATGATGTTATGTTTTGTACATTGTATTAGCATATCATGCACATGCTCTAGCTAACACATTTTGTAGAACTACTTATTTTGAGGATAATTCTTAAATAGATTTCACAACTACCCTCAAAAGAGGGGGTATTCACAAAGGTTTGTCCTTGAAATTAGGGTCCTGCTTTGTTATTCATAGATAAATTTCAGCACATAGGCTCAATTTTAGAAATTAGACACAGTGCAAACATAAAAAAGAATAGACTCAAAAAATAGTTTAAATCACCCAGATTTCAAACCAGACAGACATTATTACCCACATTGGGACACTAGGGCCACACAAAACTATTGTCCACTAAAGGGTGCTACTATCTAGTAGCCCTAGCTTTAGGATAATCTAGATTAGTCAGTCTAGTACACTAGGTAAAATACATATTTGCATAGTAATAATCAAAATTTTGATAGTTATGTTTAGATTTTGCTTAGATACACTCATTTTAGCTCAGATTCATACTATTTGCTTAGATTTGGAGGCATTATGCATAGCGTGATCACTCCCACATTAAGTTTTGATACATAGATTTAGTTATTACATATTTAGCTTAGATTCAATATACTCAAATACCAAATTGGGGGCATGTGTGCAGGATATAGTTTTCATATACTCAGTTATACACAAGTTGATCATATGGAATGGAAAACTACATGTCATTCTCTACATTGTATAGACTTGTTATCGTATTCTAGCTTGTCACTAGATTCATGCCTTATTTTATCTACAGTGGTTGGTATTCCTAAGTGGCCTAGAGCCACCTAATATACCTGATGGTCATAGAACTGACATATACAGTTAAATTTACTTAGATGATTTTATCACTTTGTGCATTTTAGTTACAGATGTATTTACTTCACACAGGTAGGCAATGATGGATTTATGGCCTGCTTGAGTTCTTTATCCACCCACATGAGAGGGTTAGACACACTTATAGTCTTATCCAATCTATTCATAGATTAGGATCCATTGAGTAGGGGTAGGAAATGATGGAGTCAAAATCATACTATGTTCTTGAGTCACCCATATGAGGATTGAGTAAGATATCAGGTCAATCCAAGTTATTTAATGATATGATCACTATATACACTCACACACACAGGTTGTCACCAGGTTCATGCATTGGTTCACATACCCAACAAGGTGTATTCATTCCTTTCCTCTCTCTTTACTCAACTTTTACTTAGTTACTTTATTCAACATAGCGTTTTACTTTTGATCATCTCTTAATTAAGGACTAATTTTTGCATGTTTCATTATAGGTCATTATTTTGGATCATGTTTCACATATGTAGACCTAGATTCATATACTCAGACTCAACTACATGAGCTTCACTTCCAAGGTAAGTCTAGGTATGTTTCTTTTTTCCTTCATACTAGTCATTTAACTTTGTTTCTTTTCTAGCATAAAGGGGGGGCAAATGTAATCACCTAAAAGTGGTATTTAGATGTTAAGAGTATTGTTTGAGTTATCCTATTCCTAGCTTAGTCCTAGACCTATCCTATAGCCTTGGACACACCTTTTTAGTCATTGTGTTTGCCACACACATCTACAGTCATATCAATCACAATCCTAAGATAGCCTTCTATTTCCTACTATTTCTTACTCTATTTGTTTAACTTTTAGGAAAAAGGAGAGAATTAATAGATGAGGGGTGTGTACTTGGTAAATGTTGTGCTCATTGATGACCAAATGAAGTGAGAGTTCCTTTTTAGTGAAGAAGGACTACCTATAATTAGATTGCACTTAAATAACTTGTTTGTTAGATGAGTATGAAGGGTGGACTGCCTAGCAACACTAGATCCAAGAAGCCAAAGATCCCTTGGACGATTGTCAATCCACTCCCCTAATGATAAAAGATTTGAAAACAGAAATAAAATATGTTTGCATTCAAATTGACAAGAAAGAAAATTCTTATGCCAAAAATAAATAAAATTGCATCTTCAATGAGGTGACTAAATTTCATGCGATGGATCAATACCGTGCATAAAATAGGTCAATATCTAGTTCAAAAAATTTGAATAGGCTTTGCAAATAGGTCAGAAATAGAAAAAGGGTCTGGTTGGGTGGTAATTGTTTGAAAATAACAATTTGTTACTTTCTAATAGTGACTGGCAGTGGTCATATTGATCAATGATGGTTAGGTCTGATCGACGATGATCAGGCAATTGGCAATGGTTGTTGTGATCGGTGACAGTTACAATAACCAACAATGGTTACCTATGGGAAGTCTGGAGGATATGGAGTTAGGGAGAAAATGGCTTATGGGTAGAAGATTGGAAATGGGATCTGGAGGTAAGAGATGAAGCGTAGGTGGCTTGATCGAGATAGAGAAGTCAATAAAGAAGGGAAACTGATAAAAATAAACAAGAGATACCTATAAAATGCTAAATGGATGATGATAGCAATCTAAAGGAAATTAGGTAGCATAATAGTATCTCTAGGTTTAAATAGTCACACAGATAGAGTTTTGGGGTCTTAAATACCTGTATAAGGAAAAAAAAAGAGTCTAGATGTAAATTTTTGGATCCTCATTTCCTCTAAGAGCCTTCACTTTATAGCATAAAACTACTAAGGAGAGAAATAATTACCAAGTTGGATGAGGATAAATATCCCAATTTGAAGGGTAGAAAAGCCATAAGGTGTGCATAGGAAAGTTTCTATTTTTCTTGTGCTTTCTTGGCTTACATCTAGATGTTTTTGTGTTGTAGGTTTAGAGACCTAACCAGCAATGGTTAAGCCAACCATCGATGGTTAGGTTAATCATCGATGATCAATTCCTAAGTGTATAAGGGTTAAAAATGGGTCTAAGAATGATGTTGCTAAAATGATATAGAAAGGGTTCCTAGGTGATTTAACAAGTGTAAAAGGTGTTTTAAAAGTAAGATAGCTAGGTGAATAGCTAAAGTCAAGAACCGCTCTAGGCTGATGCAACATTGAAAACTAATCGAAAGGACATTTTCAAATGTCTACTTTTTGCCCCTTTTTGTTGTGTAGCTTTGGGTAAATAAGCTATAGAATAAAAATAAAGTGTTGATGGTCAAAGTTCAGTTGCCTCAAGTATGAAAGGAGGGTATTCCCCCTCAAACTATGAGTTGATGAGGTAACATCAAAATTGGGTCATGGTTTGATAAACTTTAAAATAAAGGTCATGAGTTGGGTGAAAAAAAGATGTGGGCATTTGAGACACAAATATGAACATAACATGTGATGAAATACAATAGTCAAAAGCACAAAAAGATGAAATTTTCTAATGTTGATAATCTTGGGTTCTAGGATAAATGATAAGGTAACGGTCCCCAACATTTTTCATAGTTGATCGGGTCACATAGATCGAGTTGTCTAGAGTAGGTTGGTGTTTGCATAGGTATCCTGGGTAGGAAGTGATCTTGATTAAAAAATGAATGGGTCGAGTCATGCATAAGGTGGTGTGTAATACAAAATTTCATCATGGAAAAATTGATCAAGGTAGTCATCATGACCAAGGCAAGGTCACCAAAAGGTGTGCGAATAGGTTGGTTCAAAAAAAAGGTGCCAACTTCAAGGTGGATGCAATCAAGTGGGTGGGGTGGTTGGTTAGGAAATAGCTAGGCTAACTCTTGATGTGCTAGGCAAGAGGACACTACCTACATAGTCCCAAGGATAATGGATCCAGCATGGTCTTTAGGTTGAATGTAGTTCTTAGCTGGTCAGGGGAAGGTAACTCCTAATAGTTTAAGGTGTGGGAAGAAATAGGCTACTTCATTTGGATGTATTAATAGGTTTATTTTAGGTATAAAAGTGGTGATAAAGGTGGGGTAAATAGAGCTAAACCCTAATCATTGATAGTTAGGTAAATTGTCAATGGTTAGGGTCAATCATCGATGGTTAGGGTTAACCATCGATGATTAGGTAACTATTGATGGTTGGGTGAAAACCCTAAAACCATGGTAAAAAAGGTAAATGGTTGGAAATTTTTCTTCATTTTATAAATTGAGAGATTAGTGTTTTATCATTTTTTACCATTTTTAATGAAGAGTTCTTGCTAGTACATGAAAGTGTGGTGAGGTGTCAAGATGAGAGTGGTGCATATGATTGATCGAGTGGAGTCAAGATGGATGCTGGAGATTGTCTTGATCAAGGGGTGAGGCATAGATTGAGGCATCACCACCAGTCACAAAATGAGGTAGGCTTATGTTTTAAATTTGATGTGAGTTATAATTTATGAATATAAGATAGAGAAAATATGTGCTAATGGGAGCTTAGGGTAGATTGTGTGTGTAGGACATGCCCTAGGGTTTGATTCTCTGAGGGTTTTAGAGGGTTTATGATTAGTATATAAGAATGGAGGTAGAAGTGTAGAGTTATAAGTTGTTTGTAGAAGTGTAGAGAGAGTTAAAAAATAATGGGAAGGTTACTATATGAGAGATTAGGGTTTTGTGGAGGAGTTTGGGGGGTCAAATCTCATTGTCAATGGTCATTAACAGTGACCGTCGATGGTTAACCTGACCAGTGATGGTCGACCCTCAAGGTAAAAATGCCCCTCAAATAAAAAGGTGGGGGGCATGATTTGTTTATAGCAACTGATTAAAGAATAAGAGTTATGTAGATGAATTTTCATATTGGTCTATTACGGTTAATTTGATGATTTATTTTTGATATTTATTAATGTGGAATAAGTTGATGAACTAGTTAGTTATGTTTAATGTTTATTGATGGTAATTAGTTTATTAATATTTTATGTTGATAATGTGTGAAGAACATTTTTAGGAATAGGTTAATGGTTTGGAGATGATAAATATGAGGGTACGGTAGAATGGTTATAGATGTAAACAAGTGTTTTAAGGGATGAAAATTTTGTGGGGCATATAGATGGGATAAAAGAAGAAAGTTATTGGGAAGCATAGTATAGATATTCAGTGAGAGGTAGGTATTTATTTAAATAACCATTTAGAATGAGATCCATGGTAGGATAAAGGTTATTATAACGTAGTAAGGGGATAGGTGTGTTAAATTTGTGAAGGATTGAATGTGTTTTTAGTTGTGAGAGATAGGTGTAGGAAACAAAGGATAGATGGAATAGTGTTAGTAGAGATGCAAGTGTTTAATAGTTATCATATACATAGGGATAGGTCATCACTTAATTCTTGATATGTTTATTTTTCAATCATGAGATAAGATCTAGCTGTGAGATCAAGTGCTTGAGATCTTTGGAGAGGTTAGGGATGTTATGTTTGCTAAGGACTGGTGACACATAGAGGTGCTTAGATTTGGAGGGATGCATCATTACCAATGCCTTCCCAGGGATGATAGGATGATAGTTGCCCTCATCAAGAGATGGGACTTGATGACTAACACATTTTGGTTGCTGACAGGGGAGATGAGAATCCTCTAGAGGATGTACATTGAGTCATGTGCTTGCCTATCCATAGAGACCCCGTATACCACATAGAGAGTGAGGAGATTGATGAGTGCATGGAGGTTATGTATCAAGATGATAGAGTAGATGCACATTTCCAATCAAGAGGGCTTCGTATTAGGCCACTATACCAGAGGACCCAGGGAGAGAGGCACTTATTGACTATGATATAGTTAGTGGTGATGTGTTATGCATTAGCAAATTCAGTTGGAGGGAGGTTTCCATGTGTTTTTTTGGGGGTTCTCATGGAGCTGATGCTTGGGAGGACTATTTTTGAATGGGGCCACGTATTATTGGTTCAAATTTATAGATATCTATGGGGGTTCAAAGTACATAGGTGTTATGACATCAGTGTGGGGTTCATGCTTCATTGTTAATCATTTGAGCACATATGGGTACTAATACCATTGGGCCTATTGATAGAGGGTTACCTATTGATGGACTACATAATTAGATTTTATTGATGGAGGAGGGATGGGGTGATGATAGGGGCTGGTGGTGGGTCAAATGATATTGATTAGTTTCAAGGTGCCTTGGAGGGCTTAGTGTCTAGAGACATAGTTTGGAGGCCATACAAGACATGGCCTATATGGGTTGGATATCGATACCACACATTAGCCTTATAGAGCTAGAGATGGGTGTTTAAGAGGTGAGATGGTGAGACTAAGTGTATCCCCTTTGAGAGGGTGTGGAGATAGGTTGGACTTGTTCAGGACATCCCTCTTGATTTTGCATGGTATAAGAAGGAGGATGTGGAGTTTTTGTTATCAGAGCCATAGCCACAGGGGGAAGAGTTGGATCATTAGGAGCTATCATTTAGACATGGAGATAATGTAAGCATTACGACCAACTATCCTATATAGTTTTAGGGTAGGTATGTAGTGGTCAATTTTGGTTGGGGAGATGGGGACCAAGAGTCAATGGATGTTGATCCAAGATAGAGGCCAGCATAGGGTGATCCACAGGTAGCGATGGCACTAGTAGTAGTATAGGTTCAAATTAACATGTTATAAGGGTAGATTGCCACTCTTCAGGGTCAAGTAAGAGGACTGACAATGTAAAGAGATTAGGCTCAGGCATAGGTCACCACTTTGTAGGGTTAGGTTGTCATTTTATAGGGGTAGGTTACTATAGTGATAGGAGAGCGAGACCAGGTGAGGGTCTCACTTGATTTAGTGACATAGGAGAGAGACTCTCTATGGTAGGTTGGTAGAGCAATGGTGGCACCTCCAAGTTTTGTTACATAGGCTAGATATCTAGCAGCCACATAGGATTTATGTTACCATGAGGGCATTATTCTAGCATAGTGTCCCAATGAGCTGAGGTGGGGAGAGTATCAGGTTGGCTTGGCTGGTGGAGAAATGATTGTAGCCTCAGGTCAGTGGGCTATGGTAGTGGGTCATCTGATAGGGCCTCCACATAGGACACGTATAGGTACTAGGATAGGTGTAGGTATAGGTATAGGTATGGATGGGGCTAGCGGTAGTGGTGCCCCAAGATCTTGACATGAGTTTTTGGTATAGATGTATTATTTGATTTTGATTCTAGCCTACATGTTGTGGATGTGAGATGTATATATGAGCAAGAGATACGTACATGTTTTGACACATATTGATGTATATATGTGTGATTTGAGATATTTTATGGTTTCATGTTTTATGAGATGGATTCTTATGTGTTGATTATTTGTTGAGTATGAGTGATGTTGATTTTAGATGTTATAGATGATGATCATGTATGAGACTTATGATGATGATGACTACCTTGCTTAGTATAGGTAGGTGATGATATATGGTTTAAAGTTTAAATGATGTTTTGATTTTGATTTATATGATGTTCTTGTATTGATATGATGGAAATATGTGATCATGATGTTAGAAATTGTAATCTTAGGTGATGACTTTGATTTTATTTTGCATGATATGTTTTTTCATTATAGATTATGATGCCATAGTATGCTTTGATAAGTTCATAATGTTTGAAAAAGAATGATAAAAGATAATGTCCATTTGAGCCAATAGAAATAGAAAGAAGGCATGTTGGGTTCATTGATGAGGACCCTATTAGACTAAGGTTAGATAGGATATTAATGAAAATAAACCTCTGATAGGATTCACATTAGCACATCTTTAGTGAAAAGGTACCATTATAAATGCAATGTTGCCAAGTGAGCCCATAGTCCCTTGTTTTATAGAGGGTATATAGGGAAAGGGAGTGATAGGTAAATGGAGGGAAAACGGATGATGTAAGAACCTAATGTGGATTTAATTACCCTTTTGATAGGTGACCTAAGAACTAGAATAGACAAGTCCATGTCTTAACAAGGTGTAGACTGATCGATGCGAGAAGTACACAAATAGAATTTTTTATGAGATAGCCAATTGTAACCCTTTTGTGGGATAAATTTATTTCAATGGGGTTGTTAATTTATTGATTTTATGAAAAAAGTGAAGTTGATCAATGCAGGAAGCTTCAAATACTTTGATTGACCTAATTACATCTTATATGAATAGATTATTTTTGACATATTGGACTTAGCCATCCTTCAAGGGAGTGGTCTAAGTCTAATTGTGATAGCTATCCTTTGAGGGATTAGTCTATTTGTTTTTGAATGTATTAGACAATCATCCTTAGAGGGAGTGGTATGTCTTTAAAAATGGACCCCAATAATATGTTATATCCTATAGAGAACATTTGAATGTTTTCTTAGACATGGACCCATCTATCCAAGCTTAGAATTTGACCTTATCAAGGTAAGATTTTTACCATAAAAGGTGGTTTCTAGGTAAGGAAAAGTTATTTTTGGGAAACAAATGACCATGAGATTTCATCTAGTTAAGGGAAAAAAGTATCCATGAGAACCATGCCATGGGTAGACTCATGGTACCCATGTTTAATTTTGGGCTAAAACTATGACAATTAATCACATGGGTCTTTTGTAATCAAATGTCCCCAAGAGGAATAGGGTAATAGGATAAGGGAGGGGTGAATCTTATAAAACTAAGGGGTGAGCTTAAGTTAGACAATAGGGTTATTTTATATCTCTCTTAACAATAAAATGGACATATATGCAAAGCATTGAGAGGTTTAGGCTCTGGTTTGCCTTCAAGAGAGGACAAAAAATAAGCTCCTTATCCATACTTATGGGTGATGTTATAGGGTCCAAACCAATTGAAAGAAAACTTGCCATTTTTGCTTTTCTCCATATTCATTACATGTTGGTTTTCTTTTAGGTTAAGGTCTCCAATGTTAAATTCACATTGTTTCATATGTTTATTGTAAGCACAGGTGATATCCTCTTGGTAGACATGAAGATGATTAAGGAAGGCAAGGCAATGCTCATCAAACAACTCAAAGTGTGTCAGGTGTTCTTGTCTATATTCATCTTTAGAAATGATGTCTTGTAAGGATATGCAAAGAGAAGGGATCTAGACTTCAAGAGGTAAAATGGCCCTTACACTAAAGACTAAGGAAAAAAGTGTAGTGCCAATGGAGGTTAAAATGCTAGTATGATAGACCCACAAAGTGAATGGGATGTGTAGGTGTCAATCTTGGCCTAAAGCACTTACAACTTTGGCTAGCATTTTAATGAGGGTTTTGTTGGAGGCTTTAGCCTATCCATTTGCCTGTGAATGATAGGGTGATGAATGACTTAGTTTGATGCCAAAAGAATTATAGAGGGCTTAAACTTTCTTATTTTTGAATGATTTACCGTTATCAGTAATGATTTTATGAGGGACACCAAAATGATAGATAATGTGATGATTGATAAAATCAATATTTTTTTTGGCTTTGATCAAGATGAGGGGGATGGCTTCCACCCATTTAGTGAAATATTCAGTAGCAATGATGATAAATTAGTGTCATTGAGATGAGTGAGGATTAATTTCTCTAATGAGATCAAGCCCCCAATATGAAAAAGGCCAATAATCTTTGGATACTTGAAGTTTATGAATGGATGTGTGATCCAAGTTAGCATGTTGTTAGACTTTGACACACTTTTTTACATAGTCACAACAATCCTAATTGAGGCTAGGCCAATAGTAGTAGGGCACAAGATTCTTTTGGTGATAATGAGGCCACTAAAATGTCCCCCACAAAATTCATCATGAGTTTCCTTGATGGCATGGGAAATATCATGACTATGTAGACAATGGAGAAGAAGGCCATCAAAGCCATGTTTGTATAGGATTCCCCCTAGTATGGTATAGCGAGATGTACCCTGAATAAAGGCCTTTTGGGCATTATTTGAGAGGTTGGATGGAATAATGCCAAGGTTAATGTAATTAAAAGTTGATCATACCATATGTTAGAAGGGGATGCCTCTACACTACAAATGGTAGGAAGGGTTGGCCTAATATATGAGGGCCTGATGAAATGATGGATGGTGATAAATAGTTTTGAGTTAGCAGGTTGAGAAGGGATTTGAGATGCAAGGGAGGCCATTATATCTATGAATTTATTAGTAGATTAGGGTAGTAACTAGATCTGGTAAAATTCAAAATATGTTAAGAGATCATCAATGAGAAGCTTATACTTTTGTAAAACATCATTTTTATATTGATAAGAATCATTGACCTTGTTGATTATGAGTAACAAATCATCGAAGATAGAGATGGTTTTGATTTTTAAGGTGAGAACGATTTGGAGACCAATGACTAAAGCTTCATATTATACTATGTTATTAGTGCATTCAAAGTTGATTTTAAAGGATAGTGAAAGAGGTTAACCATGAAGAGGTATGAGAATTAAGCCTACATCTACACCCTACTGGCATTTAGAGCTGTCAAAAAACATGGTCATTTGGTAAGGGGCTTCTTCCTGAGAAAGTATTGCAATGGACTCATCTGGAAAGGTTAATAGAATGGGTTAGTTATCTAGGAGGGGGGATTCAACCAATTGGTCATCAATGACCTACCCTTTAATGGATTTTTTGTGAAGAAACTAAAGATTGAACTTAGCCAGAAGTATGAGCCACTTAGCTATACATTGATTTTGATATGGCTTGGAGGGCATACACTTGAGTGAGTTAGTGGTGGTGATAACATATGTTTTGTGATTGAAAAGGTAATGACAAAGTTTAGAGGTAAAAAAATGAGAGCAAGATAAAGCTTTTCAAGATGGGTATATCATGTCTCATACTCCAAAATTATGTGGCTAATGTAACATATGGCTTACTCTTTATTTTGTTCATCACGATGAGCCAACATTGCACCTAAAGAGTGATCAATGGTGGATATGTAAAGGTAGAGAGGTTGGTCATCCCTACGTGGGATAAGAATTGGTAGAGAAATTAGGTACTCCTTGAGTGAGTCAAAGGCTTATTGACAATATTTGGTCCATCTATAGGAGGTGTCTTTCTTCAGGAGATAGTGAAAGGGATGGCATCTATCTGATAACTGGGAGATGAAGTGATGGATAGATTAGATTTTTCCCTACAAACTATGAAGTTATTTAAGGTTTATTAGAGGAGGCATTTCTAGGATTGATTTGACCTTATTAGGATCAATTTCAATTCCATGGAGGGAAATAACAAAGCCAAGGAGTATCCCAAAAGAACCCCAAAAATGAATTTCTTGGGATTGAGCCAGATATAGAATTTAGTTGATCAAAAATGATAGAAAGAATATCTAAATGGTCCTCTCAATGTTTAGATTTCTCAAGGAGATCATCCATATAATCCTCTACAATCTTATAGATAATATCGTGGAAGATATAGGTCATGGCTCGTTGATAAGTCACTCTAGTGTTTTTTAAACCAAAAGGCATGACCCGATAGCAGAAGGTTCCCCAAGGAGTAATGATTGTAGTTTTATGTTAAACTAAGGGGGTGACCAAGATCTAATTATATCCTAAAAATTCATCCATGAGGGATAGTATCTCATGACCCATGGTAAGATCAACTAGTTGGTCGATATTAGGTAAAGGAAAGTCATCTTTGGGGCATGCAAGGTTAAGGTCATAGAAATCCACACAAAGATAGATCCCCTTAGTGGGTTTGGTAATGGGAATAATACTAGAGACCTATTGTGGATAGTCAATAGGTTAAATGAATTTGACAGATATAAGACATTGAAGTTCTTCTTTGATGAGAGGAATTATGCGAAGGTGCATTTTGTGAAGCTTTTGTCATACTGGCTTAGCCTCAGGATGTGTAACGATGTTATGAAGCATGATGGAGGGGTCAATCTCAGGCATGTCCTGATAAGACATATGAATGTGATGTTATAGTCCTGAAGGAAGGTGGGATAAGCCTACTGCTCCTTTGAGCTTAAAGATTGGCCAATTTTAATGATATGAGGGTCCTCTTGGGTCCCCAAGTTAACATCAATAATTGATTCATTGATTATGGTTTGGTTTTTAGGAGAGATTTATGGATAGAATAATCTCCTACACTAAGGTAGGTGAGGATGGAATCATCATCACAATACTGAATAGTATGAATGGTGGGTGAATCAAAGTCAATCAGTTCAGGATGGATGAGAGGAAAGGTTTTAGTTTTTCCACCTTATTGATAAGTTAGTGAGCCTAAGATAATGATATTGATAAAAAAAAGTCAGATGGGATGATATTAGTTTCTTTAGATTGGGAAGATGAACTAAGTGAGGATGGAATTACTTTTGTGAGGGTAGTAATAGGTGCTGGTGAGGTGGGCTCTTCTAGTGGTTCGAATTCGAGCCCAAATAACTCATGAGGTTTTTGAGTTTTGATAAAAAGAAATTCATGAGGTCCTTGTTTGTAAAGGCCCATACCAAATCCTTTCTAAGCACAACAATCAAGATAGGTTTTGGCAAAGGATGGATTGTTTATCTAGGAGAAATTAGAAGTGAAAGGTTAAATGTATGGAGTGGGGATAAAAGTAAGAAGTGGTTGATCAAGTACCCCATAGACAAAATTTATTCTATTATTGGGAGGTATAAAGGGGACAATGGTGCCTGTGTTGGGGTCATAAAAAGGGTCATTTTGAAGGCTCCCATATTCTTGCAGAGTGGGAAAGGCATCTAAAGCTAAAAGTCAATATTCTCCAAGGGAGAGACAATGGAAAGTTTGTGCCAGGGAATCCTCCATGAGAATTTGGAAAGAAGGGATAGATGCATTGGTTTAGGATTCATCATTATTGATGGTTGAGGTACTGTAAGTTGTGTTTTGTGGTACAATTATGTTAATGGGGTTGGTTGACTATGTGGGAGATGAATATGGAAGGAAGACAGCATTAGGCCTATAGGTTATGTTGTATGATGTAAAAGGACTAGGATCATCCTTGATGGTTATAACCTATCTTTCATGTTTGAATTTGATGTAATGGTGTAAATTGGAGGGGATGCAACTCATATCTCAAATCCAAGGCCATCTGAGTAGAATGTTATATTGGAACTCACCCTCTACAACATAAAATACCTAGGGAATGGTATAAGGCCCTAAGCATATTTGAAGGACAATGATACCCAAGGTAATGGCCATTATATCATTGAAGGATATAAAAAGCATTGTGCTTTCATCTATGTTATTCTTTGGTAAATGTAGTTGATCAAAAGCATGGGAGGATATTATGTTGATGCTGGCTCCTCCATCAATCATCACCCTTTTGATGCAGGTGTAATTAATGTATGCAGTGACAAAGAGAGGTGGATCAGATTCCTCAAAATGTGTTGGAGGTATCTCAAAATCTTGAAAGGTAATAATGGTTGAATGTTGGAGGGCTCCAACAAAAGATGCAAAAGGTTTAGGGTCATCTGGTTGTACCTCTATAGATTGGAAAGCCTCTATCAGTGCCTAAAAATGGTGGGGTGAGATTTTGATCAAGTCATAAGTGCTCATCTTCATTGGTGCTTGGTGAAGTTGTTTTAACATGGTTTTTTTAACAAACATGAAAGAGTTGAAGGGAGGGGCATTAAGGATGGACAGTTTGGGTCTTGTTGATGGTGTAGCCATTTGTGTTTGAGCTTGGTTAGAAGGCTAAGAATATGAAGGATATGTCCATGGAATAGATGCATTGGCTCTTCCTTTACCCCTTTGTTGAGCCCAAGATCAGGTAATCATGTGGATGGTATAGATAATTAGCTCAGTTAGACTAGGTGATTATTTCAATTCCTCACCCTTACTTATAGATGAGAGTGAAGAAGCAAGTGTAGGTTGGGATAGTGGTTGGATTAGTTAGGTTGGAAGTTGGGTTGGTAAGGTAGGTAAAATTGGTTCTCTATGTCATGTCTTAGCATCATGTGGTATGCATAGATCTGAGTATCATCAAACCAAGAGGGTTTTGTATTAGAGGGGGTGAATAGATTAATAGGTAAAAGTTTAATGGAAAATGTTTGCAATAGCCTCTATAAAATAATGGAGTAAGATTCATTCATAGGTGTTGAGGGTGTTGAAATGTTCATCAAGGAAATAGGAATCATATTAGGCATGGTTTTGACCTTAGAGAGGGTGGGTGGTTGGTCAAATTTGGTAGACGTCTTGGATTGGGATAGCTTAAATTTGATCGGGTTACCAATGAATGGTTTCAAAGTAGAGGATGAGTAGTTGATAATAGGTGGAAAAGTGGAGGGGGATAAACTAGCTAGGAATGATGAAAAAGTTGATGGTGTGGGTGGTAGAGGGGTATTCATAGAAAAGGTCAATGTTTTAATTCAAGTAGAATAAGTGATTAGGATGGTGGATGGGTGGGGTCCCAAAATAGATGGTAAATGAGAAGGAGATGGCATAGGTCGAGCTTGAGGATGAGGTTTAGGTAACTTTACACTTCGGTCCATCTTGGTTGGTGGTTTGTTAGTTGGACTAAAGGGGGTTAGGTCCAATTTGATGGTTGGATGAGCGATGCTACATGTGGGAAGGATACCCATATTTTTTGTTGGTTTAGCAAGAAAATTATGATATTATCTAGGTGGAGGTGGGTGATATGGTTCTCTCATGTCTTAGGAGAAAGAACTATTTGATGATGGGGTGATAATAAGTTGGAGAGTAGATGCTAATGAGGTCAAGGATTTAGTTCTATTTTGGTATGGGAGCCCCAAATGGTGCCAAAAGGTGGCTCTATCTAGGTTAGGTTGCGAGGAAAATTCTAGACTTTACACTAATCAAGAAAAGGGCTTGTAAATAGGTTTGGGTCCTTGATCAGTCGTTTCAAATGTTAATCCCTTGGGTGAAGAAAAGGGAATGGTTCCTTCATTTTTACTTGAGTTAGAAGGTTCCAAAATGATGGTTACTTGTATGGTGATTAAGGGAGGAGATGGTTGTTTGATCGGGGGTGTAGGTATGGTCCCAACTCCTTCCTTTGCTAGGGTATCCAAAGGAGAAAAAGGGAGTTCTATTATTTCATTTGGTAGGGTAGAAGAAGAAGTGGTTAAATAAATAGATGCTTCTATGAAAGGAGAAGTGGGCATGGGCATGGTTTGATCAAGTGAAGATGCGAGGGTTATGTATCCTTCTATTTGGGTCTCTCAAGGGATAAGAGGTTAATTTACTTCTTCCATAAGTGAGGTTGGTGAAGGAGTAATAGAAATGTGAGGCTCATCCCCTATGGGCTCATTTATGATGATGTTGATTGTGTGTGCCTCATGAGATGAAGATGGTTAAAATTGATTGTCATGGGCTTGGGTAGGTGGAGGATGGTTTGGAAATGGTTTATGAAAAATATCGAGATAATGGTTTAGAGGTGCATTACGGTTATCAAATGACAATTCACCATTATCAATCAGGTTTTGGACAATAATTTTAAAATTATTACACTAATTTATGTCATGTCTAATGACTTGATGGAAATCATAATGGTTATTTTCATTGTACCACCCAGGCATGGAGCAAGAGGGGTCAAATTATTGGGGTGGCTTGATTGGTGGAAGTTGAATAAGGTTAGCTTTGAGTAGTTTGTCTAGTATAGAGGCATAGGATTTTCCTATATGTGTGAATTGTTTAGGGGGGCACAATTTTGGTTTTGGTTTGGTGGATAATCGAGGTTAGATGGAGTGGTTTGATGGGGTTCATTAACAAACAGAGGTGGGGTAGCTTTCAGCAATACCAAGTTTGCAAAAACTTTTTATTTAGAACTAGACTAGTTGATTGTCTTGGTGTAAGAGGGATAATTGGATTTGAAGCTAGAATTCTTATTTTGTAATTTCAATTTACCCTCATCTATGGCTCGGTTCTCAAGTTTGCATGATATTGTGAATGCTTCATCAAAGGTTCTAAAATTCTACACCTGAAGAGTGGGAGCGATGTGTTTTGTGTAACCCGTAGATAAAAGCTCAATGAGTTCAATTTGGGGTAGTGAAAAGGATAGTTGATTAATGAGACATTGCCATCATGCAACAAAGTCAGTAATTGATTCATCATCAAAATTCTTGATGGAATAGAGGTTGGTTATGGAGACCTTCTTGGATATATTGACAAAAAAATGTTCTAAGAAAATTTGGGTGAGTTGGGAGAATGAAAAGAGAGAATGCCTAAGAAGGGCACTGTACCAATCCAAGGTAGGCCCTGATAAAGACATAGGGAAGGTTCAAAGAAGGAGGGAATAATCATATGTGATCAAGTAACAAGAATGGTGAAATTCCCTCAAATGTTGTTGAGGATCCTCCTTACCTTGAATCTTAGATAATTTGGGGAGTTCCCATTGAGCAGGATAAGTATGAATTGGGACATAAGGGTTGATAGGTTCATTACAGATTTGGTTATAGGATAAAAGGTTATGGGACCCAGATATAGATGACTCAAGTTGGGTCATATTGTCCAAAAGCATCCTTATTAGGTCAAGTTGGGGTTTGGAAATCATATAATTTGGTGGTAAGTTATGTTGAGGCTAAGTTGCAGCTATGAATTGGTATGCAATAAGAGGTACAAAGGTGGGAACATATTATTATCTGGTGACTTGAGGTTGGGATATTTCCCCAACAAGATTGATAGGCATTAAGGGTTGGGTGGAAGGTGTAATATATCCCAATGGGTTAGGATTATATTGATAAGATGCCATGGGGATTTATTGAAGAATTGATAATGGTTAGTTTAGGGGTATGTTTGGGTTGGTTAATGGGGGCATGGTTTGGGTTGGGAATACTAAAGTGCCTATGGGTTGTTGATGGGTAGTTACCCTAGTAATAATAGGGGGAAGTGTTTATGGTATGGAGAGTACCAAGTTTTGAAATGAGGTAGAGGTTCGTACATTGATTGAGGTTATGGGAATGGTAGAGATGGGTGTGGAAGACACCATGCTAGTAAAAGGGGTAGGAGTGACAAGGGGTAAAGTTGAGCCAAAATTAGAGGTATTGGTTTGGGTAATAGATGTCTAGGTGGTGGTGGTAGATGAACCAATGGTAAAAGATGAATCTTGGCTAAAAAAAGGTTGGGATGATGTGACACCAACCATGAGGTGGTGTGGCATACCATAGGGTGGATCCACATGACGAACCAAAGTCATCAAAGTATGGTAGGATAAGGTATTAAGATAGTGTTGAAAAGTAACCAAATTGTTATCTAAAAAGGTGATAAAATCTAGATCATCTTCAGGAATCATGGGAGGCATCATAGGTGGGGGAGAAAGGTACGGTGAAGCATGGGGTGATCTATCAACGTCTAAGGTGTAATATATCGATGAGGATGAAGAAGAAGATGGTGGTTGGTTGTTTTGATTTCTCACTTTTTGTCTAGTTAAGACCATATTAGAAATTAGAAATGGATAACAAACCTCTCACGTCAAATAATGAACAAATAAAGAAAAACTCAAAGTAAGCAAAGCACACACAAAAATTGCAATTAATCTTGGGATTCATTTTAAATCACTTTTGGCTTATGCCTTAAAGAGTGTGAAAGGGGAAATTGGCTTGAGAATTGAGTATTATAAAAGTCATCTAAGGATGGTATCAGGTTAAGTTTTGGTGCTCAAATAATCTGCATTAGACTAGGTACATGGCTTGGTACTAAGGGCTTGCTCCCCACACTTCATGAACTCAAAGTCGAGTCGGGCTACTTAGCTAATAGATATCATTTATCTAGAGTTTATACTCCACTAGAGAACAGAGTGGATCCTCCCCTTGGTGATGAAATCCAAGTGAGATCATCAAGTAGGGTAAGGTGATCCAAAGGGTGATAAAATCTTAATAGACCTTGTCTCAAGTAAGTTTTGATGTTTATTTTGTGCAAGTGGTTTGGTAGTGTAACATATGTGTTCTATGATTAATTTATAATGTGTTTAACTAATCTAGGTGAGTTAATCATTAAACAGGCAAAATAATGAATGCATTCAATTTTAACCTAAAAGAAATTTTTTGATGTCTTTATATGCAAACCAAAAATAGCTAAAAATGTAACTAATGCAAGATGAAAAATGTAATCTATCCCTAAATGAAAACCCCCTTATTTTAGATTTTTATGAAGGAAAAGAGATAAAATTTATATCTTTTGAAATTTAGAAATAACAGAAATGCAAGAGCATGAATTTTCACTAATTTAACTATATGCCTAAAGAGAACTACAAACCTAGAAGGGGTCCCACCGGGTATGCTAGAATGTTTCCTACTATGTCTTACTCTATTTTTTTAACTTTTAGGAAAATGGAGAGAAACAAAAGATGAGGGGTGTGTACTTGGTAAATGTTGTGCTCATTGATGACCAGATGAAGTGAGAGATATTTTTGGTGAGGAAGGACTACTTATAATTAGACTGCACTAAAATAACTTGTTTATTACATGAGTATGAAAGGTGGACTGCCTAGCAATGCTAGATCCAAGAAGTGAAATCTCCCTTGGATGGTTGTCAATCCACTCCCCTAATGATAAAAAGATTTGATAATAGAAATAAAATATGTTTGTGTTTAAATTGACAAGAAAGAAAATGCTTATGCCAAAAATAAATAAAAGTGCCTATTTAATAAGGTGACTAAATGTCATTCAGTGGGACAATACCATGCATAAAATAGGTCAAGATCTAGTTCAAAAAAATTTAACAGGCTCTACAAATAGGTCTGTTAGGTTGTGGAGCTAAAAGCTTCACCAGGATGCGAACAGGAGGAGGTTGTGGAGGTTGCAGAGTTGCAGAACCAGTTGCAGGGCAGCTGACGTCAGTCTGATCAACCAACGTTGGTTATATAAAGGTGCAGAAGCAACTAACATCGGTTATGAGTCAGCCGACATCGATCAGGAAGGAGCCAACATCGGCAACCTGTGTGTGCATGCAGTTTGCATGCGGGTTTTAGACAGGTTTATTTTTGGACTGTCAGTTTGCATGTTAAAGGCTAATTATAGTCTTGGAGTTGCGTGTCTAATTATTGTAATTAAGAAAGTCTAATTATTGTATGCATGAGATCTATATAATAGACTCATGGGTTGTATTTTAAAAGTGTGCTAGAGAGTAAGAGAGTATAAATTAGCTCCTTCAGAAGGAAGAGAGCAAGGTGTGTTCCTCCTAGTTCTAAAGGGGTGCTGAGTGTGTATGATCTTGGAGAGTTGCAGGTGTGTAAGTTCTGGTAGAAGATCCACCGGGGTACTGGTTGAAGAATCATAAGGACTTGGTGAGGCAAGGATAAGGGTTCTTCAGGGTGTAGAGATATCTACAGGGTAAGTAAGGTCTGTTGATTTGCAGGTGGCAGCAAGGAAAGGGAGATCTACTTGGAGTACGGTTGTGTACTTGGTATACTGGCAACGTTGTTACTGACTGGTGGAGGTGAACAACAAATCTGTATTTGAGTTGGTTGTTGGGACCGTAAGAGAGAGAGGGAAGAAGTCCTTGAGGTGTGGCAAGCCTTTGAGGTGGAAGAAGAAGTGGCATCTTCTTTATTGTATTTTCTTCTGAGTGATTATTAATACAATTGTGTATTGTCTCTCATATCCTGTGTTGTTTCATATTTCTAGTTACTTATCATTCTGGTTAAATTCTGTGTTTAGTTGCTAATACAAGAGGTAATCATATGTGCTCTAATTGAGGAGCAAGATCTTGACAAATTGGCACCAGAGCTATTTGTTGTTCTAGGTGCCTAACAAGGTCAAAAATAGAAAAAAGGGTCTAATTGGGTGGAAAATGTTTGAAAATAACAATCTATTATTTTTTGACAGTGACTGGCAGTGGTCATATTAATCGACGATGGTTGGGTCTGACTAGCGATAGTCAGGCAAAAGGTGATTATTGTTGTGACTAGTGATGGTTGTAGCAATCAGTGATGGTTACCTATGGGAAGTCTGGAGGATATGGGTTTAGGGAGAAAATGGCTTATGGGTAGAAGATTGGAAACGGGTTCAGGAGGTAAGAGACAAAGTGTAGGTGGCTTGATCAAGATAGATAAGTCAATAAAGAAGGGAAATTGATAAAAACAAACAAGAGATACCTATAAAATGCCAAATAGATGATGATAGCAATCTAAAGGAAATTAGGTAGCATAACAGTATCTCCAGCTTTCAATAGTCACATAGATAGAGTTTTTGGGTCTTGGATACTTGCATAGAGAAAATAAGAGAGTCTGGATGAAATTTTTTGGATCCTCATTTCCTCCAAGAGCCTTTAATTTATAGCACAAAACTACTAAGGAGAGAGATATTTTCTAATCTGGGTGAGGATAAATATGCCAATTTGAAGGGAATAAAAGTTGTAAGGTGTGCATGGGAAAGTTTCTATTTTGTTTGTGCATGCTTGGCTTATAGTTAGATGTTTTTGTGTTGTAAAACCTAACCATAAATGGTTAGGATAACCATTGATGATCAATTCCTAAGTGTAAAAGGGTTAAAAATGGGTCTAATAATGATGTTGTTAAAATGTTTGAAAAGGGTGCCTAGGTGATTTAACAAGTGTAAAGGGTGTTTTAAAAGTGAGATAACTAGTTGAATATCTAAGGTGAAGAACTAGTCTAGAGTAATGCAACATCAAAAAATAGCCAAGGGGATATTTTTTAATGTCTACACTTTCCTAGATCCCAACCTAGTTTGCCCATTAGTCTACCATGTGGACATTAGCACCACATTTGGGATACCGTAGCCATATGGAGCTAGTGTCCCTAATTAGGTGCTAATGTCATTTACCCTAACTCTCTTGAATGGATACTTTTTCAAATGTGTGCCCCTCCTAAGGTTAGCCTAAGCACATTTTATTATCCACACAAGCTATAGATCTATATAAATATGAGTATATTTAACCTTTATTCATGGGAGGGAAAATAGATGCAAAAGCCTATTCAAACAAAAGATAAGTTGTGAAAAATTAAGTTATTTGATCCCTATTATGTCTTACTTCTACATACTACCATCTACATAATCCCTAAGCCTAGTTTTCAAATATTTCAAATCTCAATCACACTCAAGGCATTCAAAATAACTCTCATTCTAGCATTCACTTACACTTGCACCAAACACTAGGTGAGACAACTACATCGGGCATGATCCCTCCTAGTAGTATTGGTATGTAGGCAGCTCTCTTCATAGTATAGTGTTGAGGATGTATAACCTATCCTACTAATGAACACACATTTATTTCTCATGCCATACTTATAAGGAGGATTATGGTTTTCACAATAAACCAGGTTTTCCAGACACAACACAAAGTTTCAGACTTCATGCGCATAGGAATAGGACCTAAAAACATAAGTGTAGGTACTTATAGAAAATAGGAACATTCTTGAAATGAGGACACTAAAATATTATGGCACTACTATCTAGGTGGGGCACTACTGTATAGTGAGTAAATAGATCCTAGGACCCTATTGACAATACACAGACCTGTCCTGAACAATTTTCTGAACCCAAATCATCCACAATAATTACTTTCTAGATAAGTCTATATTTATGCATATTTATTACTATTTTAAAAAATTCAAAGAAGGTCAAAATCCATAACAAATCATTGATTAATTATTGCATATTATTTGAATGATTTAGACATCAACCCTTTAACCAAACATAGAAATTACACTTATGTAAAACCCTAAAATTTTAAATCAATCATATAGAAAATCAAATTATTTAGGGGAATTATTCTAAGAAAGAATGGATTTGAGTCTGGCAGCAATAATCTTTGATATGATCTTATAGATGAAATTATAGAGTGAGATGGGTCAAAAGTGTTCAAATATGAAAAGATCATTTTCTTTTGCAGTATTTTCAATAAAGGTGGTGGAGAGGAGTGCATGAATTTTACCTGAGCTATGTGATTCCTCTAATGCCATTAGAAGTTCATTTACTATAAGATATCATAAACCAATGTAGAATTCCACCATCCATCCATTTGAGCTAGGTGCCTTTCCAAGCTAAAATGTGTGGAGTGTTTTATTCATTTCCCCCATAGAAATTAGTCATAGAAGCTCTTGATTTTGTTATTCTCTAAGCCATCCATCAAAAAAGGAAGTTATCACCAATATATCCCTAATGTTTTCTCATAGTAGTTCCTTATATATATTTTCATAGTGTGAGACAACAACCTTATAAATATTAGTGTACTTTGAGCATTCTACTCCATTATTGTCTCTAATATTAAAAAAATTGTTCTTTTCCCACCTCGTCATTACATGGAAATGGAAATTTTTTGTTATTTTCATCCCCTTAAGTAAGCCAAGTAACCTTACTTTTCATTTTCCATTTTGCTTCCCATCAAGCCAACAGTCTGACCTTTTACTTCTCTAATATATCTAGCTCACATAAGGAATTTGTACTAAAGTCATCTTAATGGTATGAATCCAGACATTCTGATATTTTACCTTTAGCATGTTGATGGTCATATTCACTTTCTTAAAATTTTATTTTTGCATAACTCTTTGTAGATGCCTTTATCCTTATAATATTCTTTTGAAAGTTGACCATCACATGTTCACTTTGGTCAATATAGTAGTTAATCGATAAACCTTTAATTTACTCCCTAAAATCCTCATATTACAACCAATGTGGGTGAATTTGAAGGGTAAAGGTGGTTTCATTGATGCTAATACCAATTCCAATTGGATTGGATGGTGATCACATGTGAAATTTTTTAAAGCAGTATCCTTGTATGCATTCATCTATAAAATGAGAGATTCTTTGATCAGGAAACAATCCAACCTTTTTGATATGCCTTGACTTCCAGTTTGATGATTAGACCATGTGGGTTCCATATGAAAAGGGGGATCATCCACCAAATTTTGATGATATGTGTAATTCAAAATATATTTTACTAGTGCATTTGACCTAGCTTATGTACCCCAAATCTTAGAAAGGTGCATGGTGAAGTTTATATCCCCACCAAGAATAGGATGTGCTATTTGTAAAATTCTAGAGTTTTTAAGATCAATCTAGAATCTCTTTATGTTATGTGATGGTGCATATACATTGAGGATATCCACATCTATGTTTAGTTTATGAGAGAAGAAAGTCCCCAAGATATAGTTTGAAGTAGACAGTGTGGTTCTCATGTCCATGGATTTTATCCATCCCATAGCCAAACTTCCAGAATTTTCCTCCAACTTGCTTATCAAGAAAGACCAATTAAGAAAGCATTTTTTTTAGGTGCCTCCTAGCAAACTCCTTCAACCACATAGTTTCTTGCAAAAGCAAAACATCAGGTTTGTGTTAGTTAACTAGTCTTATTAGGTATCATTGCTTTGATTCCATCCCTATACCTCTCATGTTGTGTGATATGATTAATATTTGGTCATATTTTTGGTGTCTACATAGCTAAGGTCCCTTTTAATAGTCAATTATTTACCTGATAAAACTTTACATTCAGCATCTTGTTGGGTAAGAGAGAGTTGTGTACATCTACCCCTTGTTGCTGGTGGTGTATGAACAGTGGAGAATTACAAACCTTAAATCTACTATAGGTTTCCCTCTTTTTGTTGAGAAGCCTTAAAATTTTATCTGGTTAAATATCTTCTTTCCATAGAAGGGGAAGAAGTGATAGATCGCAAAAAAAATCTAATTGGCCGCATTTGATGCCTTTCAATTTCCTCTCCCATAACTGGTTATAAAATAGGTGTTGGAGTGCCAAACTAAACTACAAAGTCATTTTATATTGTGGTATGTAATTGTGTCAAACTAAACCTAGGATGAGATCGAATACCACAGATGTCTACTTTCCTTCCATTTCATCCAGTGACCTGTTGCCTTTTTTACTCCAATATTCCTTAGATCTAGAAGTGTTGTTGTAAGCTTCTATATTATCTTGGTGATTTAAAGTATGGTTTTTAATAGCATATGTTTTATCTCTCCATGATATACTAAAAAATGTTTTATTTTTTGTAAATAAACGAGGATATCTCAACCTATATGTTAAACCTTCTATGACTAGTCTTAGCAATGGTTGGTGTAGTGGTGTTGTGTGATCCTCCCATGCCACATGTTCTAAATTATAATGATTTTATAGTGTATCTAAATTATCATTTTGATAAATTCTAAAATTATTTGGATCTGAGATGTTATAGATGTTCTTTGTGGACCAATTTTTCACCTCTTCATCTGTTCTCAAAAAAAATTGCCTCCTCCCCCTATCTAGATTTTCTAATTTTGAAGTTAAAGATTTATATCCATCATCAGTCATTTTAGATAGGTACATAAAGGTTTTTAAGTGCATTCTCACCTGAATCGTAGAAGTTGTATGCCCAGGATCTTGTTTGGTTTGATCATCCCTTTCTTCTTCAGTTAAGTTAGTCCTATGTAAGGTATTTTAAAAGGAAGTGTTTCTTACATGTGATTTAATGCCTATTGTCTCCTCTAAGTCTTATAATTTGATCTAGTTATTAGTTAATGTAATTTCTTAGGTTATATTTTAACATATTTACCCCTCATATTCATCCTTGCAATGTCTACTAATCCATTTGTGTCCATCTTCTTCTATTGGATAGATTGCACTTTTGGCTTTAAGATTGGGCATGTGGTCTGGAGAATTTGAGATGACCATATTTTTGGTATTGGGAAATTTGAAGGGAACATTTTTTTAATCAAGGAGTTGTGTATATTAATAGTCTCCTACAATAAATTTTAATGGATTCAGGTAGACCTTTTGATATTTCCATTTCCACGTAAATGACAACAACTATTATGTACGATTTGGATATGGTCCCTAGATGAGTTTTTAGATATTTACCTAGTGAATCATCAATGATTTTGAAAAAATTTGTATCCAAAATTTTGAGTGGAAGATGTGTTAGTTTTAACTAGAGGGAAATAGTATTTATATTCTCCCATGTTGGATCAATCCCTGCTTTCCATCTGGTAGCAATAAGGGTTACATTACCCCAAAACCATAGACCTCACTCATATATTTTATACCTATCCTTAGCTGGTCTGAAGATGAAGACTATGAACCCTCTATCACCTCATTAGATGGTTAGTTTATAACCTAATATAGGTTCCCATGTTTCCTGCATCCCTGTTTGAATATATCTCTCTTGATAAATGTAATCATGGAAACGTCTTATGAGTGCTTTCTTTGTATATAGAAGGATCTTATCTCTAAAGTGAATTGGATCGATGATATCCTATACAAGATCAAGGGAGAGCCTAAAACCTTTCCTTTTATTATTTTTTTGTGTTTACCTAGGGTTGGTACTCCATCACATTGTTGATGATCTAGATAAGTATTATGACCATGTTATGTACTGAAAACTATTTGTTAACACAATGTGCAGGTAGTTTGTACACCTAGAATGCCTATTTTATTTATAGGTGTTTTTTGTAATGCCTAGAATAAAGAATATAACAACTTACCAAGACATTGTTCTTAGAATCCATTGGCTGGTATAGGTTGTTTATCCTCAAAAATATGTGTATTAAATGTGTCCTTTGGATCCAAACACTATAGATATATTATATGTCTACAATGGTTTGATGTCTGGAGTGAAACCCTAAGAGCAAAATTGCTTCCCTACTCTCACATCCTCACTCCATCATATATATTAATTAGTTCTAAACTAATCTTTCTTAAAATACATAAAGAAATGGCAATGGTCACCAAAAAATATCACTATAATTAGGGTTGACCATCAAATTTAGCATGAAGTGTCCACCATTAGTTTGGGTTAATAACACATTAACTAAATCTTTACATCCTTACACACATTAAAATACAATAAAAAAATATTAATGGTATCTAAAAAATAAACATGATTATCTATAAAATAAACTTAGATTCAATAGAAGATAACTCTGTCATTAATTCAATTTATTGACCACTCACCCTTCTGTATTGTTTAAAGCCCTATGTAACTTTAAAGTCCTAAATTCAAAGTTTATAGGGTTTCAAGGTATAAGGAAATATGGTGTGGGCAAAGGTGAAGTGACATCCATGGTGGTCAATAAAAATTTATAATCTTACATTTACTACAGTCATGGCCAAGAGGCTTGGTTTGTTCATTTATTTTAGGATGACTAGTTTGTTGCCTTCATATCATTACACTCTTGGCTTACCCTATCTAGTAAAAAATCATATGTAAGTCTATTATACAAATGCTATCAATTAGTTTTTGTATAGGGAACCATTCGTTTTAGCCATTCATCAGAATGGCAAAGCCCTGGCTATTTCATAACTTGATGTGCATAAAATAGATATTAGGCTTGCAACCACTATTAGGTAAGTTAAGTTCAAATCATTGTCTCTACCTGAATATGGTGAGAATGTTTTATTTTCAAATCACATTGTAGATTTAAAAGGGGTTCTAGATATTTTTCTCAAACCTTGGGTTGGGATAAATTTATAATCTTACATTTATTGTATCTGTATCCAAAACGCTTGATTTATGGTGAAAATATTTTGATTCTCTCACATTTGTCGTTAAGAGGAGGTGCACATTTATAATTGAATTATTTTATTTTATATTTATAGCATATGCTGATATTATTATTTTTTATGATATTTTTGGTGGAAAATATTTGTGTATAGTTAGCTTTACCCTGTTGGTGGAAATATTTAGTTTGAAATTAGAAGATCCATAAACGTTGAAACACTTTCAAAGAATAGTTAGATACGAAATAAGGAATATCACAGACATTTAATTATGGTTATGAGCTACAATATTTTATTCTTTGTTTTAATGGTAATGTTTAAAAATCAGATTGAATATTAAAAATTGGTTTTAATACTTATTCTCATTCATTGTATACAAGCATGAATATCTTTTTAGAGAAATATAGTTTTTAGATGCTTGACAGAATAGGTTGTGGTTTCAAAATCCTACAGAGCTTTATAGTCCTATATTTAGGGTTTTGAGGGTTTTGAGGTTTAGAGAAGGGGATATGACATGGGAAATATGAAATGATATATATGGTGGTAAGCTAGATTTAAAATCTTGTGTTTGTTATGGCCATGGCCAAAGGGATTGATTCGTAAGTGTGTTGGTCTTATTTGTTTTGGAATGAGTTCTAAGGTTCATTATACATCTAATAACCATATAATTTAAAAGATCATGTTGTATTATACATCATTATATAAACATGATAGTAGTAGTGAATGGAATCAATATTGAATGCAGGTGACAAAATGCCTCTAACAAACGTGATCAAAGGTTAAAGTGATGGTCTTGTATTAGAAGAACCAAAACTTTTACTTCTTAAATTTGAAGGGCATCAAAAAAAAAATATTTTATTCTATTTTTATTTTTATTTTTATTTTATGTTAATTTCATACATTTTTTTTCTCTCCTACTCTTAAATAACATTGTTACCAAATCTGTATGCAAGGTCCATAGTATAACTTGTGCCCGTATAGTGTTTTTTCTTGTGTTATTAAAAAAAAATTGAATAAGGAGGTCATTTAATTATAATTTTTTACTTTTAGTTATTTATGAAATATTTTAGTAGTTTTATAGAACATAGTCACAATCTTAAAAGATAGGTTGGTCATTTCTTTTCATACTTAAATGTTAGTATGTGGTATCTTTTAGCAATTGTTTCAGTGGATATACAATAAACGCTTTAAAATCATTTAGCTATTACTCATATTGTATATTTTTTATACAAATTCAGCATCTAATTTCTTCTATTTTGCCATTAATGTTGGCATATAATAGTGTTTTTTAATTCTTTTGGTAATAATAAAGGTAATTTGCTCATAGGCATGGACTTTAGTTATCTTGGGAATTATCTATTTATTTCATGTTAGCTTGATCTTTTAGTGGTTTAAGTTGATTTTTTTAAGTCTTGGATAGAATAGTTTGAAAGGTTTTTGAAGGTGGATAACATAAATTAATTATCCAGCAATAGTGCATAGTTAGCATATGTTATAGGCACATATGGAAATGATTGCGTTGTATAAATTTATGTTTATTTAAGGCATGTTTACACTGACTATATCTAACCTATTTATTTAATAATACATGATTGAATATGGTCTTTGTGTTTATATGGTTATTGAGTGTATTTTACTTTATTTTTAGTTTCATATTTATGAAAATTGATGAAACATGGTTGTTACATTTTTTTTTTGGGTGGAATTGTCCACTGGAAAGAAACATAATGAAGGTGGGGCATTAAACTGGCTTTGCAATTATCTTGTGTTGTTTTATTATTACTTTTAAAAATGGAATGAAAATTTATTATTATTTACACACAAAGGCTAATAAAAAAACAATATTGAAAGGTTTTTAATAGCTAGAAGATAGAATTAGATATTGAAGCATACCAAAAAATAAAAAATATAAAGAATGTTAAACTAAAATAAATATTAGAAAATCATTTTAGTGGGCTAGTTATTCTATTTTAGATGTCTCATTTTTATTTATTTTTCTGTGTTATGCTTGCAAATAGTAAGATAGAATTAACTATTGAAGTAGGAAATAAAAGAACGTAAAAATGTAAAGAATATCAATTTAAAAATGAAATATTTAAGTAAAAGTGCATTAAAATTTAAAGAATGAATCTGAATTACAAGCATTTAAAATTTGAAAGAAATGAAAGCTTACAAGAACAAAATGGGGATTGCATTTTAAGTGTGTTATTTTAATTAAAAAATTTCCCCCATTTTTATTTTATTGTTTATTAAATAAATTATTAAAATTATAAATCATAAATACTAAATTAAATGAAAGCAATCAAACAAATGTAAAAGTAGGTTTAAATTATACTGAAATGCATTGTAATGAAAAGTGTAAAAAAAAGTTTATAAATAGTAAAGGTATAAAGTCTTTTTAAAGTAGGTGTAAAAAAAAAGACATTCAACCATATTATATGGTTCAATGTATATCTCATAATGGATGGATAGATTGAGCAGTACGAGAGCCTTTTTGTTATGTGTCATTTTTAAACCTAATGGTTCCTTGTGAAAAAAAAAAGAATAAATGGTTCTTGCACAATAAAATTACTTCTGATGAAAAAAGCATTAAATATTATTGATTAAATTTATTGACCTCTCATTCTTTTGTATATGTTTTCATCCTTCTGATAGATAACATATCATTTTTTACCACACTCTGTCTTTGTGACATGGTTATACTAATGTGCATCGTGCATTAGAAATAAGAAAATGTGATCGTATCCGTCCTTCAACACCAAATATAAATTATTGGTCAAATACATATATAAAGGCTCGTTCTATCCATGTTTTTTTTTAAGGCAAAGTCTTTGTGATTATTGGTAATCGTTACATTACATAAAATTACATTTGGTTTTAAAACTTTTCATGGGACATACTGTAACATTTTTATTATGCATGCTTGTATAAATATAAAAATAATGGTGCATGGAAACAATAAATAATGTAATTGACAAAATGTGTCCAACAAATATGATTATATACAGCATATTCATTATTGTGCATGTCTCTAATAGATGTTTTCTATTCACTATGGCTGAAAATTGAACTTCTTTGTCTGCCTTGAGAAAAGTGAAAACTATTATTTTGGAAAGAATTTTAAAAAAGTAGTGCAAACCACTAAAATTTTGTGATATGGAAAATATAATTAAAAAAACAAATACCTTGCATAATACATTATTATTGGTTCTTAAAATCTAAACACATCATATAGTCAATAGAATGGTTCCCTTGCATTCCTCTACACTAACATGTTTTTTTTACAGATAATAAAATAATGTAATCATTCTTCTACATCTTACCAAATAGTGAAAACCTCCCAAGGAAAACAGTCTTATCCATAGAATAATGTGATTTGTGCACATTATCAACATGATTTCAAACTTTCTCTAAAATATTACATCATATATAAAATAATTTTACTCATATGGGCATGCCAGCAATTAATGCAACTATTTTATTAGGTTAATGCAACTATTTTATTAGGTTAATAGCATATCAATAAAAAATGTTCATTATTGTACACACATTAAAATCTAATAAAAAGATTGATATTAATAAATGTAAGAATGCAAATATTTATAGAAAAAACATACCATCCATAGAATGAAATGTGATGGGAGCCATTGTTGCCCCTTCATTTAATCAATCTATGTTGGTGTCATTTCTTACCAGGGCCAGTGTCCAAGGTTGTCTATAGCAAGGTATTTATTGGGTTCAACTAAAAGTGTTGGTTGGAGGTTTTTTGGTGTTGATCTATCCTAAATTTCTACTTCCTAATGTCTTAACTAAATGCTTGAAAGAAACACACTTACTCCAAATATAAACATATCAAACTGAATTAAATACTTTGAAATCAATCACACAATGATATTAGAAAGTAAACACACTAAAATCAAATATCAAATCCACACTTCTAAACTAAATTGTAGAATTAAGATTGTTAAAATTAAAGAAATGATAAATGCTTGTTCAAATCTTAAAGTACACACACATTAACAATCTATTTTGACCTGAATATTATTAATCTAATCACACAAAGCATTTATATTAATTATATTAAAAAACAAATAAGAAATAAGAAATAGGTTATAAATACCAAAAGTAACATCTTGTCTCCTTGGGAAGTGGGCCCTTGCTCACCCTTGGATTCATGGTTAAATTAACTCAATCCTCAGAAAGATTTCTTAATGCATAGAATGAAAGAGTATTCTACTACGAAATATTTTGTATTCAAAATAATGATTCTTATAATGTTTTTTCACACTTTTACAGATCAAGCATAGAGCTATCTTTTATTGGATACAAAATAAACTATCCTAAACACTTGGTAATAACTCAACTGACTAAACAAGAGGATATTTAGAGAGATTGGTTTGTTATGGATGAAATAGAGAAGAGTATTGTAATAAGATCCACACGTGATCAGGCTGATTTGATCGATGATTGGTCTAGATATTGTGCCCCAATAGGGAAAATTGGAAAGCATAGCTCTAAGATATAACCTAATGCATAGATTAAATGTGAGTGGGTATAAATGTAGATGTGATGGTCTAATGATTGAAGAAGCCATAAAAATCTAGGCATACGAGGATGCACAAAGTGATGAAAGATATGAAATAGAATAAAGAGGGTGGTTGATCTAACCTGAGATACATCATGTATCTAAGCATTTCCTACATAGTCCAGATGGACCTCAAGCCAATGTAATTCACCCAAAAATGGGAGAAAATGAAATGAGGAATGAAGAATAGAAGAAAAATGGACCACTATTTAATTAGACTCATAGTGTATGTCAAGAGATGCATGTATTGCATAGAGTCTCATGTTAGGTATGGAGCATTGAGAGATGATCTTCAGAGCATTATTGACTTTTGGACTTGGAATCTAAAGCACTCCATGCTTACTATAGCAAAATGAAATTATGCATCATAAGTATGAGTAATTTATAATAACATTGTATTTTGATTGCGATGAGCCAGTTCAAATGTAAATATTTATAACTAAGAATAATGATAAAAACTACCAATATTAGAGTTAAAACTATTTACATAAATAAAAATAAATAAAAACAAGACATAAATGTAACCTAACTTCAAATCAAGATATGAACAATCAGGATTTAAGTAATAACAAGAATTTACAAAATCAAAGCAAGAACAACTTAATAAACAACATGAAAGCAAGATATGAATAATCAAGATCCATGTGGATTAATAAGATGTACTTGGAAAACAAAACAAAATAACAAGCTAAATACAATAGTAAACAAATCAATCCTAATAAAAAACTAGACTAAAAGTGCTTATAGAATGTATTTGAACTCAAAAGAACAAGACAATATAAATAACAAGACCAAGCAGTAACATAAAAGATGAATGCAACAAAACACCAAGAATAAAAATAAACAAAAGAATAGAGATGAACAAATAACAAAATAATAAAAATAAATAACAATGAAAGCATAATAAAACACCAAGAAAAATAAGAACACAACACAAACTAAGATTTAGTCACAATGTTAGTGTAAATGAAAAACAATTATTTGCATAAGTTTAACATAGGCATTACTCTCTACGATAGGGTGAACCTTAATGTAATAAATAATGAGACTAACACACAAAAATAGAACAAAAGAGACAAAGTTGACCCCAAGTGATAGGTAAACAAAATAGAACAAGATGGGGGAAAAAGAAGAAAAGGAAGGGGTGGCCGAGTTGACTCCAAATGTTCAAGACAAGTAGACGATGCCTACATAGTTTCATGGACACGAGATCCAACATGAAATTTAGGCTAAATGTAGTTCTCATAAGAAATGGGATAGAAGAAAAGTGATGATAATAAAATAGGATTGATGTTGTAGAGGAAATAAGGAAATGGGCTAAAAAACATTCAAATAATTACTCGTAAAATGGTGAGAGAATTCAAACTTGGAAATTGATCACAAAATGGCAAGAGCATGAGATCCTGCTAAGGCAAAAATACCTACCAAACAATAAAAAAATAATAATAGAATAGTATGCAGTACTAGATAAATCTAAAGAACCATTTAATAGGCAAAAACCATGTGCTAATGTATTAGTGTTCACTTATCTGTAAGAGGAAGCTGTAAAATACTGGTCAGGCTAAACTATTTTATAGAACTAGTTTTGAGTGTGTCTAGAATGCCTATGAGTCATAATCAAGATCATGATTGGTTAAAGATTTTTTAAGTCATTTACAATTTTTTTTTAATTTTCTAAGCATCTCAATTCGATCAAGAATTATGAGAGACTAAATAGTCTAACTCATAAAATAATGAGAGTGTTCAAACTTAAATTGCTCATAAAATGGTGATAGCATATGGAAAAGGGGGACTGATCTGACCTTAATTTGAATCGATCATGGCCTATTTAGTCCCATTAGGACCTCAAGTTACATTATTTTAGCCTACAAAAAAAGGTAGTGAGATCTGACCTAGTAACAACAAGTTTGTAAATAAAGGCAAAATGCAAGGCAAATGATAATAAGAATGACAAGGTGAAGTGGCAATGCATGATTAAAAGGTGTTGTTCCTAATTTGCCCATAGGTGGTTATAATTAGGAAATAATGGAAAAAATAGTGATACTAATTTACCCATAAGCGGTTATAATTAGTAACATAGGGTAACATGTTGATTTATCCATAGGCGGCTATAATTAGTGGTACAAGGTGGAATACTGATTTACCTAAAGGTAGTTATAATAGGTAACACCAACCAAATCTAGATGAAAGATAACTTTTTAGATCCATTGACACACTCCTTTCATATATTGTCATTTAAATAAAAAAATTGAAATTACTAAAACCAGATTAGAATCTCCCCGTAGAAGGCATAGGAAGAAAAAAAAGAACCAAGATCAAAACAAGCTTAGGTAGGGTGGCTAAAAATAGGCTTTGGTCAATATTAAAGACATGGTATAAGGTGCATCATAAGTAAAATGATAAGATGATAATTTTATATAGTGGTTTCCCCCAAGTTATGATTGTTTGCAAAATGGTGAGGGCGTGGTGGAAATGACCGAGGTGACCTTAATAGAAATTGAGTGTTGTCTACATAATCCTAAAGGACCTCAATTCAATGTAGTTCAAATGGAGTGGTAAATGGGACCCAATGATAAATGATTTTGTTGCTCCGACTAATATGGAGATGCATGTCCTAGTCAACATATGAGATAATTAGAATACTCAATTATAAAAATTGCTTGCCTATACCCCTTCAAAATAGTTGCTAGTAATTTTGTAGTGATCTTCATTGGTTGTTGATTCCATTTCCTTCAAACTTCAAGACAAGATATCTTTGTAGCCTTTGTAAAGGAAAGTGTTTCCATGGATGGTAAATAATACTAGGCATAGAATAAATGGTATAAGTTGGTAATGTAAAGGTGGATGATGATGGAATGTATAATGGTTAGGAATCAAATGAATATCGAGATTTTTTTAGGCACACACAATATTTTTGATTTTGGATTTGACATAAATTTGGTTTTGATGGGGCTGAAGACTTTTGAATATACTCTCAATAGGACCATTATAATTTTTTGTTGTTTGGGCTTGATAATAGATACCATCTGATTATGTTGTAGATTATCAGTCAATGAAGAATTATTGTGCCTAGCAATTGGTGCCTTGAAGTAGTTTTCACTAATGAAATTATCTTGATTATCCTATAGCACATTTGAGAAGGTTTCACTAATGAACATTTACTTTTGAATTTGACTATCTTCTAATGCCTCTAAAAATGTTTCATTAGAAGATGTTGATTTTGAACTTTGATTTCGCCTAGCACCTCCCAAAAGGTTTCACTAGGATATTATTCTTCTTCGACATGAATTTGGTCTTGCGCCCCTAATATTTTGCACCTGATATGTTTCCATGGATGCATCTTAACAAAGTGTGATTCTTTTAGTCCTAATTGACACTTGTGGGAGGTGGAGTGTCAATATAAAGGCTATGTTGGGTGGTGATAATGGAAGGATGAAAGGTAGCACAATCCTTGTAGAAGATACTAAGAGAACTTGTGTCGATGCTAAAGTAATCATCCTTAAAAATTGTAGAAAGATCACAAATATATTCATATTGATATGTAAGGGAAGTGTAACCAATGTTGTAACAACCATGACTGTATTTTGATTTTGAAGTCGAGTCCAAGTCAAGGGACTCTAAATCCAATGTTGAGACTAATGGTGATTCTGCTTCTGATGCTAAATCTAATGTTGGTTTAAAAATGAAACGACTCTAATTTCAATTCTTCATCTAGTGTGGCTACTTCTATAATGATTTCTTGTTGAATGCTTGATATTAGACAAGTAATGGCCTATGATGTCATAATGGGCTCTATAAAAATAGATTCATATAGGAAGGGATCAACATAGACTGGCTCATCTAGGTGAAGTCCCCCAAAGAGAGGGAATCATTTGAGGGGTGATAAAGTGAGATTCCTCAATGAGGGGGAAAATATCAAGAGATAACTCCATAGAGACTAGTTTTTCAAAGGGATGGGAATCTTTAAAAATAGGATAATGGTCGAGATAATGATTTTTCCAAAGGTAGTTATAATCATTAAAAAGTGACTCAATAAAGATTGGCTCAACAGAGTGAGACTCCTAGATAATAGGTAAAGTATCAAAGGGTGATTCATCATAGGTTGACTCATCACAAATGGGTGTTTCAACAACAACATCATGGCCTTAGTTTATAATTGGTTACAAAATATCTATTCTAAACACATTTTGGTCCTCAAAAAAGTGATCTTGAAGAGGTAATGGTTGATTCTATTATGGCTATAAGACTATCACAAAATTTCTAAAGTGGGGAATAGTTAGCATAGAATGAACAATGATTCATGGTTCAATAATGGGCTCTCCAAAAATTAGACTAACAAAGAAGGGATCAACAAAGATTGGTTTATCTAATTGAAGTTCCTCAATAATAGGTTTAATAAATACTTGTGATGGGTCTAAAATGCTAATGATTGGGTGCTAAAAAGTTTGGTTGATAGTGCAAGCCAAAGGAGGAGGGACCAAAACATTAACCTCTAAGCATTGTAGGGCTTAGTCACCCACACAAACTGAAGGAGGATAACATAAAATTATAACCTTAGAATGTTTCAAAACTTGATTGCTCACATAAGTTGGAGGATAGCCTAAAATGGTAACCTTTGAGTGTTGTAGAGCTTGATTTCCTGAGCAAGCTTAAGAAGGATAACCTAGAATTATAACCTTTAGGTGATGTAGAGCTTGGTTTCTTGTGTAAGTTGAAGGAGGATAACCTATAATGGTAACCTTTGGGTTCTATGGAGCTTGGTTACTAATGTAGGCCAAAGGAGGAGAATGAGATGGGCCTATGAAAATTAGCATGGATTGGTTTGATGTTTAAAGACTAGGCCCAAAGAGGGTGATACCCTCAAACATGATAGAGTGATCATGTCCATCATAAAAATGCTCTTTCTCATAAATAGGTCCATATAAGACCCCACTACGAGTATACATTTGCATCATGCTTAGAATATTGTTCTCTGCGTTTGATAATATTTGAAATTTATTTTAAAAATGTTAAAAGGTGTGTTTTGATTTCTCCAAATAAGTGACAAGGTAAACCAAGACTATAATAAAAATAAGTGGCATAGTACCACACAATTAGAACAAATGGTCACAAATTTACTCAACTTTGGTGGGTTGAAATCCTCAAATTATAAGAGGGTATGATAAATTGAAAACTAAAAGTGAAAACTAGGACAACAAATTTATTTCAAAGATATGTCAATACCATAAAATCTAGATATAACTATAACAAGTTGTGACTAAAAATTAGAAGAAGGTCTTTCTGATTAGGAAGATAACAATGCGAACTAATAATCTCAAAATGTGAATTAACAAAATAACTCTTAAGTATATAGCTAAAATCAAATGGGCAACATAACACCGCCACATGGTAATAGGAAGTAAAATGGTTCTAGGACTTAGAGTGTGAGCGAACGCAAGATAACCTAAGTCCACAATTATAAAAAAATTATAATGTGTCTATATAACAGCCTTCAACCCAAATGAGAGATCATACCCAAGTTACTCAAACCAAGTGCAAATGGTGAACCGATAACAAGCCTGGCCTAGAACTTAGAAAGGTGAGATTTTGAATTTAGATTAAAAATGAAGAATTTTGAGATTTTACAAAGTGGTAAAATGTCTAGACTCAAATGGGTAGCATAACAATGTTGCTTGAAAAATATAAACATAATGTCTCAAATGATGATTTGAACAAGGCAAAAAGTGATCTTGATTTGGTCAGCATAATGCCTCCTTGTTCAAATAGAATGGTGTATAAAAAAGGTGTTTGATGATGTGTTTTGGTTTTTAAACAAGTTTTAGACTAGATAAGACCAAGCAAGTAAAGAAAAAAATGACAAAATATAACAAGTATGACATCCAAAGTCTTAAAATTGATAAGGTTGCATCATACCATTGAATTCCATCTATATACATGCTCTTGAGTGGATTTTAAGTGTTAATCCAACAACAAAAGTACATGAATAAGTAGGTTTTTTACACCCCCTTCTTTCAAGAGATTGTATAATGACATATAACTTCAAGCTACTAACCCTGCACCAATAGTATGTTTGCAGCAAGTGGGGTTGTTCTAAAACTAAATTTTCATGTGTTTCTAGATGGTCCCAAGTGTGGCTAACACTAGAGATGCCTCACATCAATTAGATCCATTTCAATTGGATTATTTTGAAAAGGTGTTGTCATTTTCACAACCACTACATCCATCATTTTCTCAGTGTAGTGTGATGTCCAAATTGCCAATATGATCTGAGTTAGAGTACCATTAACAGAGTTTGCTTAACCACTCAAGGAAACATCTCAGTGTTTCACCCTTAATTTGTATACCTCACCATGGAATAGGTTGAAAAAATGTTTATAGATGAATTCTTGGGTTAATGATTCCCTAAAGAACCCATGAGGAGGTGATGAAATTCCATTCATAAGCCAAAATACATGAAAAATAAATGACAAGTGAAAAGACTTTAAGTTCATCTTTGGATCACCCAATTCATATGGATTTGGGGAGGGCCTTGATGATGTTATTTTCACACTTTTGGACAAGGCAAAAATGCAAAGAAAGAGTGTTTTTGGTCACCCGAGTTCCCTAAAGGGGATGGGGGGAGAGCATACACACATTAATCATCTTGTGAAAATAAACAACTTTGGAAAAAATAAGCATAAAATAAAAATAATCTTAAGATTATGTAGTCTAAGTGTGAATGTTTATTTTAATGCACCAAAGTGAGATGTTTATGAATTTTTTGGTGCCCTAGCCTTAGTTGAAAACTTTTTAAAACTCTCACAAAACAACTAATCATAAAACATATAAATTCCTTTTAAGCACTAAATAAGAAATTCAAGACTTAAACACTTTCAAACTTGTGCCCTTTTCTAGCTTGTAATCTATAATTTTTAGAGGGTTTATGTCTACCTTGTATAAAAAATATAAATGAGAAAACAAGATTTTAAAACTTGCTCTTGGGTCTCTATTTTCTTGTCACAGAGACTGACATTAGTCCATGCAAGGACAGAAATCAGTTCAAATAAATTGGTGGTGATTGGTTCATAGAGGGTCGACATTGGTCCACATGGAATCGATACTAGTTCTTGTAAAAATGTAGGAATAAAACATGGTTTTCACAAAAAAGTTTTTAGTACTAACAAGCATAAAAATAAAAAAGTTCTTTGGATCTTATAGGAAAATAACTAGATAGAGAGGATGAAATTTTATAAAACACAGTATAACAACTAGAAACTTCAATAAAACCCCATAAATCATGCTTTATTCCATGTTTAACCTTTCACACAGTGATTGATGCTGGTTTGTAGGAGATCGATGATGGTCAAATTGAATCGGTGTTAGTCATTGTGTAAACTGTGTCATTAAAATAAAAAAATATGTGAAAATGAAGACAAAACTTGATTTTAGATATTTTTAAGAATTCATTAGGATATCTAAGAGTTATAAATTAGTCTCCTTGCTTGTATGTTATGTGTGGTCTCATCAAACATGTCAAGATGTAGATTAGTAATCCAAAGCAAGTTAGTCCATGCATTACTCAAGTAAAACCCAAATAATCATAAAGAACATAACTCTTAAGCCAACTCCTTCATGGGGTTTTGGAAATGAAATCTAAGAGATATTGAAAGAAGGAGTATGACCATCAAACCTTTCCAAGAGCACCCCTCCTCCAAGTGCAGCTCAAAAACATGATTTTCCCTTGATTTGGTGCTCCAAGTCTTTGTCAATGATCAGTGGATTTCTCCTCCATCATCTCTTAATGCACCAATGAACTAGGCTCATGAAATTGATCAATTATGTGCTGATAGTTAAAGCTATCTTATTGAAAATTTAGCATAATAACATTACACAAAAATGGCTTTAAAGGATGAATGAGGACCTTTGTATTTATATATTTTCAAAAATGATCAGAATCAACCATGACCATCCATCTTAAGATAAATATGTGTGGCCATGAATCAATTTAATTTTGGAGGCTCAATCCATAAATACCCTCATTAATATTTAGAATAATGGGACATTAATGAGGCATAGGAGGGCTTAAACCAGATATTTATTCCATTTATGGCTTGTGGATGCCACCCCATTGATGATGTCATAAGATGATGCAAAATTGAATAATAAATTTTTAATTAATAGATTTTCAATAAATTCCATGGATTTTCCACTTAAGCTTTTAATTTGGTTTAATTTGCTTAAGTGGGGTTAATTAATTTTTTGTAATTCTTAGAAAATTGGTTGCTCACTAAATCAAGCTGATCAAAATGTTAAGTTACTAAGCCATAATTTTAATGGAGTATAATTAGAAGAAGGGGTCAGTTACATATGGATCAATACCCTAATTAGAGCATTGTGGATGTGAAATAACACATGCATGTGTTGGTGCTTCTGAATTAGAAGAATTCAATGATTCAGAGCGTCAAATTACATTTTTATCATTTTGACTCAAAATTATTTGAGAAAAGATAATAATCACATAAAATGCATTTCCCTATTTAGGGATACATTATCCTAAGTCAGCACTTGTACATAACAAGATCGAACCATTTAGCATGCTTTAGTGATTTTGACCCAAATTATGCATTGTCACAGAATTTCAAGTAAGATTGACAATTTTAAAAAAATAATGATAGGAATTATATGTCTACATGTTTAAACACATTTTATTATCCACATAAGATACAGATCTCTATAAATACAAGTCTATTTGACCTCTATTCATGAGATGTAAAATAGATACAGAACCCTATTCAAATAAAAGACAAGTTGAGACAAATTATGGTAATTGATCCCTATTCTTCCCTACTTCTGCATACTACCATTTACAGTATCCTTGAGCCTAGTTTTTAAATATTTCAAAGCTGAATCACACTAGAGGCATTCAAGACCACTCTCATTCTAGCATTCACTTGCACTTGCACCAAGCACTAGGTGGAAGAACTACATCAGGCTTCATCCCTACTTGGAGTATTGGTATGTAGGCAACTTTATTCATAGTGGGGTGTTGAGGATGTCCAACCTATCCTACTAACAAACACATATTTATTACTCATGCCATACTTGTAAGGAGGATTAGAGTGTACACATTAAATCACATTTTTCAAGCATAACATAGAGTTCTAGACTTCATGCATGCAGTAATATGACCTAAAAATATGGGAACAAATGCTCTCAATAAATAGGAACAATCCTAAAGAGAGGACACTAATGCCACTTTAAAGACACTGCAATAGTATGGCACTACTTCCAGGTGGGTCACTACTGCCCAGTGAGTAAATAAATCTTTGGACCCTATTGACAACACTCAGACCTATCCAGAACTTAGTTTTCAAAACCCACATCATCTATGACAGTCAATTTCTAGATAAGTCTATATTTATGCATATTTATTACTATTTTTAAAAAGTTAAAGGTCAAAATTCATAATAAATTAGTGCGTAATTATTGTATATTATTTGACTAGTTTAGATGTCTCAACCCTTTAACCAAATATAGGAATTACACTTGTGTAAAACCCTAAAAGCTTAAATCATTTGTTAAACCTGACTTAATTCAAATATTACTTCAAACCCTAACTTACATTAATCCAAATTTTTGTGCAATAATTCTAGGTTGCATATTTCTATTTTTTTTATTTTTTTACATGACCTAGCTAAATTAAATCAATTGCCATGTTAGGGTTTCAAATTATTTACATATAATTTAAATTATTATAAAGAAACCCTAGATTCAAAAGACCCTAATCCTAGATGTTCTTAGGGTTTGTATTCTTATTTATCCTATTTTCATTAGTTGTTATTAATTTTTTAGAATTCATATATTCTTTTTTAGTAGCTCTATTTCAATTTTTTTAGTATATACCATTAAAAAATCTCTCTTTCTTCCATTAAGAAGTGCTAGACTAGGGGGTAATCCTATAGAGAATATTTAGATTCCTGCTATCTAAGCTTATAACAAGGACAAGGAACCTATTACAATTTCAGCTATGAATCCTTCACACCCTGATTATATGGAATTCAATGACAAGGCATTCGAAGATGAACAATACAACCAGGAGTATGATGAGGTTCACATTAATAATCAAGACACACTCCCTCCACTTAACAATAATGAAAATTATTAAAAAAGATGAGGTTTTACAAGTCTTCAGAGATAGAATTTGTTAGCATCCCCTTGATTATGCATAGATCCTACATGCCATATTATAAATCAAGAATAAAAAAATAATGGTCAATCTTCAACCCCTCTATTTAATCATGCAATTACACCTCTAGTGAGGCCAACTCAATCAACTTAAATAGCATAACACAAGATTATTATTCAACCATCATTGATAGCTACACCACTTGTGGCTAGTTCCTCCACTCCAGATGTGTAAACCCTATTGCATGAGATTCATACTCTACAATCTAAGGTGTTACATTCTAAGAAGGGAGCAACTAGGCCATCACATGACTTGGATTCCAAAATTCTCTCGTATACACATTTGGCACATCACATAGTGGAAACTCCTTTGCCATCTGGTTTCATGGCACCCAAGTTCACATTATATGATGACAAGGGTGACCCAAAGCATCACCTCAAAGCCTTTCACGTAACATGTTTGGACTATGTGTCCATGATTGAATTTTTATGAATTTTTTCCATGTAGTCTCAAGGATTATGCCCTAAAATGGTTCTACGATTTTACAAATCAATCTATCATAGCATTCAATCCTTTAGCCGACATGTTCCTATCACATTTCTCTATCAACATCAGTGATAATATATCACATGCATAAGTGAAAAGGTTAAAGAAAAATTTGAATGAACCTATCATAGATTATGTCTTATGATACAAGACAATATTATCCAAATTGACTATCCCCATGGTAGATAGAGAGCTTCAAGATATATTTAAATAGAGTCCATTACCAGCACGGCATGAAGTTATCTTATTCAAAAAGTTTCCTACATTTATTGATTTGTGCCATGTTGTCAAGGAAAGACAGATTAAACTCTTATCAATGGGAAAACTCAAGTACATAAATGGATCAAAATTAATTATTAAGAGTAAAAACAAACCTACATCAGTTAATGCAATTTTTGATCCATCTCCTAGATTGGTTTTATCCACTCCTAAGTGTAGAGTCTTCACTAATCTTCCAGTCACTAGCATGAGTTCTAAAATAACTACTGGAATGTAATGTCATATCTCTCCCTCCTATTAAAGAGGTTGATATGACATGACCTATTCCAAATATTTATGATTCAAATGCATTCTATGAGTATCACATGGCACTAGGCCACATGTCAAATAGATGTATTAGCCTAAAGCACAAGATACAATATATCAATGAGGCTAACATTATTGATTTGGGTACACCAATAGAAGCACCAAAATAAATGAAAATAGAGACTAAGGCACTAAAGATATTTTTAGATCCTTTCCCAAAGCATACAGCAAAAAAGGTAGGGGTCACATTAGGTATTCACTATACATACCAGGCACATCCACCACCAAATTCCTATCACATAGTTATAGAGGAGACACATATAACATTATTGGAATGTATCACACTGCAGTGCCACCTAGACCACCTATCACATTTTTAGAGAAGGAGATTGTGGATGATGACACCAATTTACATGCTCTCTTCATACGATCATATATAGACCACCATCATATTCATAGCATTATAGTTGACAACAAGTCAAGAGTAAGCATGTGCACTATGACACTCTTACAACACTTGGGCTACATAGAACAAGATATATTCCCCATAGGTATAGTCCTTAGTGGTTTCAATGGCCATGTTCAAAGCTCCATCAAGGAGATTGTGCTTCCATTATAGGTAGGACCAGCACACATAGCCATTCAGTTGCTAATAGTACTTCATGCAGGTGTATTTGATACGTTATTAGGTAGGACATGGTTACAGTAGCTCCAAACCATCCCATATATATTACACCAATTCTTGAAGTATATACATGTTAATTAGGTGGTTAAGGTTGAGGGTGTCCCATATGAGTATATTCTACCTGTTATAGCTATAGTTCCTTCATAGACACCAAATATAGTTCTAGCATAGACACTAGTTATAGTACCAACACTATTACTAGATATTATATGGTTAGCAGTTATAGTAAAATACAACTCCTATGCATACTTCATAATGTTTAGCATAGTCATCAATGTAGGCCAAATCTACTCATACAATATTTACACGTATGCATACTCTCCTATGGCGACCATTACTAGAGAGACCCCTACATCAAAGATATGTCGCAGATTATATGGGACCTTCCTCTACTCAGTTTATGCAAAGATCAATTTTATTAGGTTTTAGGGGTTCTTAGCATAGGACACCTACATCACCTATAACTTCTTCATCTACTAGATGGGTTCATAAGACCCATATAGTTCATAGGGCATCATAGTGAGTTCCTTAACATCATAGCATCACTACACAAACAACTTTAGACTTAAAATTACATAGAACAACATATCATGGGCTTACATTTTCCCTTTCACACCGCATGCATGATCATAGTTCCCCTATTTGACATAGTTCATGATGATAGTGAGTCTCCCATGAGACTCATTGGTTAGTGTGGTTTCTCCTCTCGTGCATACTTCCTTCTCTCTCTCATTCCTTGTACATAATTTATTTTCATTTGTGTGTACATAGTTTATCCTCAGAAACACAAAAATAATATAACATGTCAAAATACAAAAACATTCAAACATTTTGAAAATGAAAAATTTATAGATTGTGTGCATTGTCATGTGTATATTTCTACTATTTGCCAGATATTACATATTGCTAGTTATCTAAGTATGGTTGTTTTTATCATACATAAAGGTTTCACTTATTCTTGTTGAGTGCTTTCAGATTACATATAGGACTCCAGTCCATTACACCAATCTAGACTTGATATCATCTACCCATTAGGGGCATATACACTAATTTAGGTTCATTCATTTAATGCATGTGTCACCTTAGAAGCTTCTTATACACAGTTACTATTATCAGGTTCTATCTTTACATTCTATACATTCTAGTTTATGCATTGATATATCTTGATGTTGATCATTGATACTCATTGCTCAATTTTTTTACTGACTATCACTAGTTATACTCATCATATGTACATCATAGAATTTACATAGATTTATACTACACAGTTATACATGCTTTCATTTCTAGTTTTCCTAGATTAGACTTGATTGTGTTTTCTATGCTTATTTCATATTGAAGGGTATTTGAATATGCCGTTGTTCTTTGGATCTATTCCACTTAATTATTTATATGCCTTGGACATGTGTCCATGTGCCTTATATGTGTTTTCTTACTTTTATGTCAAACATTTGAACATGTCCTTCTATGTGGCTCTAAGCCAAAATTACTTGTTGCTTGCATATGTGGACATTTGAGCATGTCCTTGTATGTTTTCATTCTCATATTTAGTGACATGTGCCCATATCACTTGTATTGTGGCCCCTAAGACTACCTTTGTGTGCCTTATATGCTTGTATGTTTTCCTCTTTGTATGCTTCTTCACCATGACACTTGTATTTGTTCATTACACACACACCAATTTTTGATGCCATGAGGGACCTCATGCATCTACCTTTCCTACTTGGGTGCCATGATGGACATCATGCCCCATCCACCTAGGTATTTACTCAAATTTTCTACTATTCACATTGATTGCATCTATCTTAACACCCTTATGCAATGTTAGATTACAATAAACATCTTACATCACTTACTCATGGTCAGATACTTTTACATTTTGATGTTATGTTTGTACATTGTATTGGCATATCATGCACATGTTTTGGCTAACACATTTTTCAGAGATACTTCTTTTGAGGACTATTATTACATATATTTCACAACTAACCTCAAAAGAGGGGGCATTCATAAAGGTTTATCATAGAGATTAGGGTCCTACTTTGCTATTCACAAATAAATTTTAGTACATAGGCTCAGTTTTAGAAATTAGACACAAGGCCAACACAAAAAATAATAGAGACACAAAAAATAGTTCAAATCACCTAGATTTTAGACTAGACAGACATTAGTGCCTAGATTGGGACACTAGTGCCACAGGGCACTACTATCTACTAAAGGGTGTTATTGTCCATTAGCCCTAGCTTCAGGACAATCTAGATTATCCAATTTAGTGCACTAGGTACAATACATATTTACACAGATATAATCACAAGTTTTATAGTTATGTTTAGATTTTGCTTAGATACACTCATTTTATCTCAGATTCATACTAGTTACTCAAATTTGGGGGCATCATACATAGTGTGATCACTCCCACATATAGTTTAGATGCATAGATTTAGTTATTAAATACCTAGCTCAAATTTAGTATACTCAAATACTAGATTGGGGGTATGTCCATGGCACATAGTTTCCATATACTCATCTATACACAGGTTGATTAGATGGAATGGAAAAATACATGTCATTATCTATGTTTTACACACTCATTATCATATTCTAGCTTGTCACTAGATTCAAGCCTTACTCCATCTACAGTGGCTAGCATTCCTGAGTGACCCAAAGCCACCTAATATACCTAAGTGGCCATAGAATTGACATACAGAGTTAGATTTACTCTGTTAGATACTTTTAGCACTTGTGCAATTTAGTTACAGATGCATCTACTTTACACAAGTAGGTAATGATGGAATCATGGCCTACTTGAGTTCTTTATCCACCCACATGAGAGGGTTAGACATACTTACAGTCTTATCTAAGCTATTCATAGATCAAGATCCATCGATCAGGGGTGGTAAATGATGGATTCAAAATTAGATTGAGTTATTGAGCCACCCATATGGGGATTGAGCAAGCTATCAAGTTAATCCAAAATATTCAATGATATGATCACTATATACACTCACACACACACACAGATTATCACTAGGTTCATGCATTAGTTCATGTACCCAATGAGGTGTATTCGTTCTTTTCATCTCTCTTTACTCAGCTTTTACTTGACTACTTTATTTAGCATAGTCTTTTACTTTTGATCATGTCTTAAGTAAGGACTAATTTTTTCATGTTGCATTGTAGTTCATTGATTTGGATCATGTTTCACATACGTAGACCCAGATTCACATACTCAAACTCAACTACAAAAGGCTTCACTTCCAAGGTAAGTCCATATACACTTCTTTTTCCTTTATACTAGTCATTTCACTTTGTTGCATTTCTAGCAGAAAGGAGGGGGAAATGTAATCACCTAAAAGTGGTATTTAAATGCTAAAAGTGTTGTTTGAGTTATCCTATTCCTATCTTAGCCCTAAACCTATCCTAGAGCCTTGGACACACCTTTTCAGTCATTGTACAAAACACACACATCTACAGTCAGCTTAAACACAATCCTAGGATAACTTTCCTAGATCCCTACCTAATTTGCCTAGTAGTCTTCTAGGTGGACATTAACACCATATTTGGGACACCACAGCCACATGGTGCTAGTGTCCCTAAATGGATGCCACTATCATTTTCCTTAACTATCCTAAAAAGATACTTTTCTAAATGTATTCCCCTCTTAAGGTTGGCCTAAGCACATTTTCTTATCCACACAAGCTAAATATCTATATAAATACAAGTATATTTAACCTCTATTCACAAGATGGAAAATAGATGCAAAAACATATTTAAACAAAAGACAAGTTGTGAAAATTTAAGGTATTTGTGTTATGAATAAATCAAAAATTAATGTAGAATAATTTCATAGAATTGTAATAACAATAGATATCAATAGAGATGTGCAATGAACAAAAATAAAAATGCACAACAAAAAGACCAAATTTAACGTGGTTCACCCAATGTGGGTTACATCCACCAAGAAACACTTGCTCAAATTTTATTACAAGCCAAAAGAGTACAATCCACTCTCAAATCAATCTTCTCATAATTACAATGCACAAATATTATTTGGAGCTACACTCTACAAACTCTCCTAGATTTGCACCTGAATTCACATACTTTGTTCTTCCTTCTCAAACCTAGTTCATCATTTGATGTATTACCTACTACATCTATAATACATCAATAGGTAACCACATAGCAATTTTACAAAATAATGGGTACCAAAACTATGGGCCAAGTCAACCCAAAATGGTTCCCCATTAAGGGGGTCCAAAAATACATAAAGAGTGTACAATACATTTTAAATGTATAGTATTTTAAATACATTATAATTTAAAAATAGGCTCAACAATAAAATAATCTCTCACTTGGAGACGGATTTCCTTTGAGCATGTTTCTCAACCCTTCACTATCATCTATGAAGGCCAATCAAAACTTAACATAGCTTCAGTTTCTCCCTTATGACCACCTTGGTCATCATGTTTACAGTATTTTGACTGGTATAAATCTTCTTCATCTTTAAATTTTCTTCTTCTAAAGTTGTCCTAATAAAATGGTACCTCAATTGTATATGTTTTTTCCTAAAGTGGAAAGCAGAGTTCTTTGCTAAGTATAAAACACTCTAACTATCAATATATAGCTTCCCTTCCTCCTTATGCCCCAACTCTGTAAGCAATTGATGTAACCAAATCATCTCTTTGTTTGTATACTCAGCTTTGTGGTTGACAAAGCCACAAGTTTCTATAGTCATAAAATCCAACTCAAAGTTGTGTCACCTATAGTAAATACATATCATGTTGTACTCCTATTGTCCAAATCTCTAGCCATGTTAGAATCTACATAACCACATAAAGTGATGTCCAATATACCATAGCTTAAAACTATCCCTATGGTCTCTCTTTAATACTAAGGGATCCACTTCACTGCCTTCTAGTGTTCTCTACCTGGATCACTCATGTGCCTACTTACTACTCCCACTATATGGGCAATATCTAGCCTAGTGCACATCATGGCATACATCAAGCTACCAACTACTGATGAGTAAGGTACATGTGACATCTTGATTCTCTCCTCCTCTATCTTGGGACACTACTCCTTTAATAACTTGAAATGGCCTACCAAAGGAGTCCCAACCAGCTTAGCATCCTACATACTAAAGCTCTCCAAGAAATTTTTAATGTACTCTTCCTGGGATAAATTTAGCTTTCATTCCTTCATATCCTAAGTTATTCTCATACCAATGATTTATTTTCTACTCCCAAATCCTTCATAGTAATGGAATTACTAAGTTGTTCCTTGAGTACCTTTATTTCCTGCATGTTCTTATCTGCAACTAACATGTCATCCACATATAGACATAGGATAATGTAATCACCATCATAAAACTTATTGATATATACATAATGGTTTGAATGACACCTGGAGTATCCTTCTTCCATCATAAAACTATCAAATTTCTTATACCACTATCGAAGCTTGTTTCAGGCCATACAAGCTCTTCTTCAGTTTACACACCATGTTATTCTTCCCTATGACCTCATATCCCTATGGTTGTTCCATTTATAAGTCCTCCTCAAAATCACCATGAAGGAATGTAATCTTCACATAAAACTGATCTAAGTGCAATTATTTTATTTCTACTATCCCAAGAAGAGTCCTAATAGAAGTCATATTTACCACTGGGGAAAAAATCTCATCGAAATTAATTCCCTTCTCTTGTGCAAACCCCTTTACCACAAACTAAGCCTTGTACCTTTTCTTGCCTCCATCATATTCTTTAATTTTGTACACCCACTTCATCTGCAATGTTTTCTTACCTTCAGGTGGGTTTACTAAATCCCAAGTCTGATTTTCCATGAGAGACTGATGCTCCTCATCCATTGTTTGTTCCTATTTCTTCCTAGCATCTACCTGCATTGCTTTTTCAAATCACTCTAGCTCTCCATTGTCAGTGAGTAATAAATAATTAATAGATGGAGAAAAATGTTCAGGTTCCCTTCTTACCCTATAAGACCTTCTCACCACAGGAGTTTGGGGTTCTTGTGGAGTAGGTGCCTAAACTAGTTGTTTGGACATTATATCATCTGTAATATCCTCCAACATTGTGTACTCTTTTATAGAATCCTATTTCTAATCCTACAACTATTATTTATACATGAATTTTTTATTAAATATAACATCCCTAGACTGAACTATTTTCTTGTCCTAAAGACTCCAAATCTAGAAACCAAAGTCATCCTCACCATAACCAATAAAGGTGCATTTTTCAAACTTAGCCTCTAACTTAGTCTTATCATCTTTATCAATATGAACAAAATCTTCACATCTAAATACTCTAAGAAAGGAATAATCAACCTTCTTACCAAATCAAACTTCCTTAGTTATGCCTCCATTCAAAGAAGATGAAAGAACTCTATTGATCATCTATATAGTAGTATTTATTGTTTCTACCCAAAAATGAAGGGGCAGTCCTGCATGTAACCTCATTCTCATAGAACCCTCCATGATAATCATATTCATTCTTTTAGACACTCCATTCTACTATGGAGTCCTTGGGACTATCCTCTATCTGCAAATTCTATTCCTATAATAGTAGTCAAAAAATTCATTTTTGTAATATACCCCACCATTATCTAAATTGAGACACTTTAACTTGAGACCTACTTCATTCTCAACCAAAGATTTCCATCTTTCAAATGTATCAAACACATCATATTTTCTCTTAATGCTATGCACTTAAACTTTCATATTTGCATCATAAATAAAAGTGACATAATACGATGAACCACCAATAGAATATACCTGAGCTGACCTTTATACATCTAAATAAACCAACTCCAACTTATTCACCTTCCTCATAGGTCCAAACTTGAGAAAATTTACCCTTTTCTATTTTATATACACACAATATTCACAAAAATCTAAATCAGACCCTTTCAAATTGGGCAACCTATCCTTCAAAATTTGCATGCCCTTTTGGCTCATGTGATCGAACCTATTGTGCCACAAAGATGCATATGCATCTACAACAGCTAAATTAAAATAGTCATCACTACTTGATAAATATAGGGTACCAACCTTCTTACCTCTTGCTACAATAAGAGCACCCTTGGTCACCTTCCAAGAATCTACTATAAATATCACCATACAACCTTCACTGCCTAACTGTCCTATGGATACCAAATTCCATTTTAACTTAGGCACATGCCTAACATCCTTTAATAGCCAAGTTTTCCCATTATTCATCTTAATCTGAACACTTCCTTTTCATACTATTTTGAAAGGTTCATCATCATTGAGATAAAATTGTCCAAAATCCCCTTGAACATAATCAATAAAATAATGCCTATGTGGTGTAGCATGAAAAGAAGCCTCTGAATTTAAAACCCAAGACTCAGTAATATTATCTATGGAGAGAATTAATGCATCCTGACAAACATTATCTATTTTCACATTCACCTTTTTTGTGTCTCCTTGATTTTTGTTCTTGTTCTGAAGAGACCAACAATCCTTCTTCACATGCCCTGTCTTTCCATAGTGCCAGCATACCATCCTGATTTTTGATTTTGACCTTGCTGGACCATTTGAATTTCCATGCTTTCTTATTCCTCTATACTTTTGTCTTCCTCTACTTTCCACATCCAAATTATCCCCTAAATTATAAGTCTCCCCATAGCTTTTCCATTGCATTTCCTTGCTAAATATTACTCCTACGACATCCTCAAACTTCAACTTGGCATTGTTAGAGACTGAGTTGCTCACAGCCATTACCAGGATATTCTAACTCTCTAATAAGGAACACAAAATAATTTAAGTCATCATCAAATTCAATTTGTATAGATTTCAACATACTCACAACCATATTAAATTCATTCAAATGATCAACAACTGAACCATTTTCAAACATCTTCATATTAAATAACTTTTTCATTAAAAATATTTTATTAGAAGTAGAGGGTTTCTCACATAACTTCCCTAATGCTTTCATAAGACCTTTTTTGGTCTTCTCCTATGATATACTAAATGTGACTGAAGATGCAAGGCATAACCAGATGGCCTCAAGTGTTTTACTGTTAAGCAGCTCCCAAGCCTCATCTGTCATATCCACTAGTTTATTTATTTTTCCTCCCAGTAGAGTATGGAGGTCCTTCTAATAGAGGTAATCCTCCATTTGCATCTTCTATAGACCAAATTTCTATCCATTTAACTTTTTAAACTTTGATTTTTTATCATTACCCATAGCACCCTATTAAACTAATAACCCTTCATGTGATTTAACGTTTTAACAAATATAACTTGAAGCTCTGATACTAGTTATTAGGAATAAATCACAAATTAATGCAAAAAAAATTCACATAATTACAATAATAATAGATATGAATAGAGATGCATAAATAACAGAAATAAAAATGCACAATAAGAATACTAGATTTAGCATGGTTCACCCAATGTGGGATACATCCACCAAGAAACACTTGCTCAGATTTTATTACAAGCCACAAGAGTACAATCCACTCTCAAATCAGTCTTATCACAAATATAATGCACAAATATTTTTTAGATTTGCACTCTACAAACTCTCCTAAATTCACACACTTTATTCTTCCTTCTCAAACCCAGTTCATCATCTGATGTATTACCTACTACATCTATAATACATCAATAAGTAACCACATAGCGGTTTTATAAAATAATGGGTGCCAAAACCATAGGCCAAGTCAACCAAAAATGGCTCCACATTAAGGGGGTCCATAAATACATAAAGAGTTTACAATACATTTTAAATGTATAGTATTTGAAATACATTATAATTTGGAAATAGGCTCTACAACATAACAATTTGATCCCTATTATGCCTTACTTTTGCATACTATGATCTACATCAGGCCTAAGCCTAGTTTCTAAGGATTTTAAAGATCAATCACACTCAAGTAATTCAAAATCACTCTCATTCTAACATTCACTTTCACTTGCACTAAGAACTAGGTGGGACAACTACATCAAGTGTGATCCCTCCCAGTAGTATTGGTATGTAAGCAATTATCTTTATAGCAGGGTATTGATGATGTCTAGCCTATCCTACTAATGAACACACATTTATTTCTCATGCCATATTTGTAAGGAGGATCAAGGTATGCAAATTAAATAAAATTTTATAGACACAACACAAAGTTTCAAACTTCATGCACATAGGAATAGGACCTAAAAACACAAGTGTAGGTGCTCCTAGAAAATAGGAACATTCCTATAAAAAGGACACTATAATATTATTACGCTACTATTCAGGTGGGGTGCTACTATCTAGTGAGAAAATAAATCTTGGGATCCTGTTGATGACACTTAGACCTATCCTGAACTCAATTTTTAAAACCTAAATCATCTACGATAGTTACTTTCTAGCTAAGTCTATATTTATGCATATTTATTGCTATTTTTATGAAGTTAAATAAGGTCAAAATCCTTAACAAATTATTGCATATTATTTTACTAATTTAGGCATCTCAACCCTTTAACCAAACATAGGAATTACACTTGTGTAAAACCTTAAATGGTTAAATCAGTCATATAGAAAGCTAAATTGTTTAGGGGAATTATGCTCAGAAAGAATGGATTTGAGTCTAGTAGCAATAATCTTTGATATGATCTTGTAGATGCAATTATAGAGTGAGATGGGTCAAAAGTGTTCAAAGTTGGAAAGGTCATTTTATTTTAGCCCTTGGGGTATTTTCAATGAAGGTGGTGGAGAAGGGTACTGAATTTTACTTGAGTTATGTGATTTGTCCACTACCATTGGAAGTTCATTTGCTATTAGATCTCAAAAATTAATATATAATTCCACCATCCATCCATTCGGGCTAGGTGCATTTCCAAGATAAAATGTGTGGAGTGTTTTATCCATTTCCCCCATAGAAATTAGTCATATAAGCTCCTAATTTTTTTATTCTCCAACTCATCCATAAAAAAAGGAAGTTTTCACTAATATATCCCTAATGTTTTCTCATAGAAGTTCCTTATATATATTTTCATAGTGTGAGATAGCAACCTTATAAATATTAGTGTGAGATAGTCTTTGATATTTTGAATTTTTTTCTTTTCCCACCTCACCATTGCATCATGATGGAAAAATTTTGTATTGTCATCCCCTTCAGTAAGCCAAGTAACCCTACTTTTCTTTTTCCATTTTGCTTCTCGCCAAGCCAGCAGTCTAGCATTTTCCTTCTCTAATATATCTAGCTCACATAAGGAGTCTACACTGAAGTCATCTTGATGGTATGAATCCAAACATTCTGATATTTTACCTTCAACATGTTGAAGGTCATATTCACTTTTTTGTAAAGTTATTTTTGCCTAACTCTTTACAAATGCCTTTATCCTTATAATATTCTTTTGGAAGTTGACCATCACATGTTCACCTTGGTCAATAGAGTAGTTAAACCCTAAACCTTTAATTAACTCCTTGAAATACTCATATTACAACCAATGTGGATTAAATTTTAAGGGAATAAGTGGTTGCTTTGATCCCAATACCAGCTCCAATTGGATTGGGTGGTGATCATATGTGAAATGTTTTAAAGTGGTATCCTTTTATGCATTCATCTATAAAATGAGAGCTTCTTTGATCAGGAAACAATCCAACCTTTTTGATATGCCTTGAGTTTCAATTCAATTATCAGACCATGTGGGTTCCATATGCAAAGGGGGAGCATCCACCAAATTGTGATGATCCATGTAATTCAAAAAATAGTGTACTAGGGCATCTGACCTAGCTTGTGTACCCCAAATCTTAGAAAGGTGTGTGATGAGGTTTAAATCCCCACTAAGAATAGGATGTGGCATTTTTAAAATTCTAGAGTTTTCAAGAACAATCCATAATCTCTTTATGTTTTGTGATGGCGCATATACTTTGAGGATATCCACATCCTGTCAGGAATCTAGAACAACAAACATGCTCTGATACCACTTGTCAGGAATCTAGAACCTACAACCAAGGCTCTGATACCACTTGTTGGGAGGGAGGAGGTGGAAGATAAATCCAAGAACAAACACACCTGTTCTAATTCCACCTCCTAGGATCTTGCTCCTCAGAAAGAGCACAGTATGATTACCAAATATAAGCAATTGAATATGCAGAAATAACCAGAAACACAAGTAACTAGAATTCACCAATAGCACAGAATATGAGAGACAATACACTATCTTGTATTAACACTAACAAAAAAGAATACAACAAAGAGCCGCCACACTCTTTCACCTTACAGAGATTCGCCACACCTCAAGTGTTCAGTAATTCTTCTCACACACACTCTCCTACACAAAAACGGTCCCAACAACCAACTCACACACAGAATTGGTGTTCACCTCACCAACCAGTCAGTAATAACCCTGCCGGTACATCAAGCACTCTATAGCACTTCAAGCTGATCTCTCATGAACCTGCAACCTGCAATTCAAAGACCAAACTTACATGTAGATCCCCAATGAGCTTGCAACAACCTGCAACTCACAGATCTTACAACTAGAAGTAACTCTTCCTTTCTATCTCATGCCTTATACAATACATGCCAATGGGTCTATAAATAGATCCCTAACTCAAACAATAACTTAGACTCTTAATTTAGACAATTGTCCTCGCAGCCCAAGACTCTAACTGGTCTCAACATGCAAACTCTTCATTCACTTAACTAACTGTCTGTGAAATGAGTAGTTCTGGAACACACAGGCGACCGACGTCGGTCCCTGCTTGTCTGGTTCTGCCGACGTCGGCCGACTTCCTGCCGTCGCCGGTGGCCTTCTGCACTGGTCTCTGCTGACGTCGGTCCTGCTGCCGACGCCGGTTCTTGTAGAACTCAGCAACCATCTGTTCCTCAATTTGCAAAGGTTGAAGCTTTTAGCTCCACAACCTAACACATCCATGTTTAGTTTATGAGAGAATAAATTACCCAAGATATAGTTTGAAGTAGACAGTGTGGTTCTCATGTCCATGGATTTTATCCATCCCATATCTAAACCTCCAAAATTTCCCTCCAAGTGGGTTGTCAAGAAAGAGCAATTAAGAAATCATTTATTGTAGGTACCTCCTAGCATACTCCTTCAAGCACATAGTTTCTTTCAAAAATAGAACATTAAGTTTGTGTTGGTTGACTAATCTTCTTAGGTAACATTACTTTGAGGTCATCCCTATACCTCTCATGTTGTGTGATATGATTAATATTTGGTCACCTTTTTGGTGTCTATGTAGCTAAGGGCCCTTTTAATAGTCAATTATTTACCTGATAAAACTTCATGTTCAACATATTATTGTACAAGAGAGAGTTTTGTACATCTACCCCTAGTTGTTAATGGTGTATGAATAGTGAAGAATTATAAACCTTCAATCTACTATAGGTTTTTATATTTTATTTAGAAGACTTTAAATGTGATCTAGTTAAATATCTTCTTTCCATGGAAGGGGAAGAAGTGATGGAGGGCCAAAAAATCTTCTTGACCATGTTTGATGCCTTTCAATTTCCTCTCCCATAATTAGTTATAAAAGAGGTGGTGGAGTGTCAAACTGAACTATAGATTCATTTCCTATGGTGGTATATAATTGAGCCTCTATTTCATGTGGTCTAGGTCCCTTTGTGACTAAACCTAAGATGAGATCGAATACTACAGATGTCTACGTCCCTTCTATTTCATCCAGCACCCTATTGCCTTTTTGACTCCCATATTCCTTAGATCCAGAAGTGTTTTCATAAGCTTCTATATTATCTTAGTGATTTATAGTATGGTTTTTAGTAGCATATGTTTTCTCTCTCAATGGTGGACTGATGAATGTTTAATTTTTCATCAATAAAGGGGGATATCTCAACCTAGATTTTAAACCCTTTATGACTAGTCTTAGTAACCATTGGTGTAGTGGTGGTGTGTGATCCTCCTATGCCACATGTTCTAAATTATAATAAGTTTGTAGTTGATCTAAAAGATGATTTTGACATATGCTAAAATTAATTGGATTTGATATTTTATATATGTCCTTCATGGACCACATTTTCACCTCTTCATTTGTTCTCAAAAAAAATTGCCTCATCCCCTTATCTAGATTTTTTAATTTGCTAGTTGAAGCTTTATATCCATCATGAGTCATTTTAGATAGGTACCTAGAGGTTTTTAAGTACATTCTCACCTAAATACTATAAGGTGTATGCCCAGGATCTTGTGTGGCTCAAGCATCCCTTTCTTCTTCAATCAAGATGGTCCTATGTAAGGTATTTAAAAAAGAAGTGTTTCCTACATGTGATTTAATGCCTATTGCCTCCCTTGAGTCTTATAATTTAATCTAGTACTTAGATCTTGCAATGTCATAGGTTATATTTTAAACATATTTACCCCTCATATTCAACCTTGCAATGTCTACTAATCCAATTGTGTTCACCTTTTTCTATTGGATAGATTGCACTTTTTTATTTAAGATTGAGCGTGTGGTCTTGAGAATTTGAGATGACCATATTTTTGGCATTGGGAACATCTGAAGGAAACATTTTTTTAATCATGGATTTGTGTATATTGATACTTCCCTACAATAATTTTAATGGATTTGGGTATAACTTTTGATATTTCCATTTCAACACAAATGATAATAATTGTTATGTATGATTTGGATATGGTCCCTAGATGAGTTTTAAGACATTTTCCTAGCAAATCATCAATGATTTTGAAAATGTTTGGCTCCAAAATTTTGAGTGGTAGATGTGGTAGTTTTACCTAGAGGTAAATAGTCTTTATATTCTATCGTGTTGGATCAAACCCTACTCTCCATCTGGTAGTAATAAGGGTTACATTACCCCAAAACCATGGACCTCCCTCATACATTTTCTACCTATCCTCAGCTGATCTAAAGATGAATACTATGAACCCTCTAACACCTCACTAGATTGTCATTTTATAGCCCAATTTAGGCTCTCATGTTTCCTATATCCATGTTTGAATATATCTCTCCTAATAAATGCAATCATGGAAATGTCCTATGAGTGCTTGCTCCATATATAGAAGGATTTTGTCTCTAAAGAGAACCGGATCGATGATATCTTGTACAGGATTAGGAAAGAGCCTAAAACTTTTAATTTTTCATCATTTTTGTGTTTACCTAGGGTTGGTACTTCATCACTTTATTGATGATATAGATAGGCATTTTGACCATGTTATGTACTGGAACTTATATGTTGACATTATGCACAAGTAGTTTGTACACCTAGAATGCCTATTTTATTTCAAGGTTTTTGTTGTGAGGCCTAGAATAAAGACTATAATAACTTACCAAGCCAGTGTTCTTGGAATCTAGTGGGTGATATAGGTTGTTTATCCTCAAAAACATGTGTATTAGATGTGTCCTTTAGATCCAAACACTGTAGATATATTTTGTGTTCACCATGGTTTGATGTCTGGAGTGAAACCCTAAAATAAAATTGCTTCCCCGCTCCCACATCCTTACTCCATCATATATATATTACTTGGTTCTAAACTAAGCTTTCTTGAAATACATAAATAAATGGCAATGGTCACCAAAAAAATTCACCATAGTTAGGGTTGACCATCAAATTTAGCATGAAGTGTCCATCATTAGTTTGGGTTAATAACACATTAAGTGAATCTTTACATCCTTACACACATTAAAATACAATAAAAAAATATCAATGGCATCTAAAAAAGAAACATGATTATCTACAAAATAAACTTAGCATCAATAGAAAAGATAACTTTGTCAATAATTCAATTTATTGACCACTCGCCCTTTTATATCGTTTGAATCCTTATGTAACTTTAAAGTCCTAAATTCAAGGTTTATAGGGTTTCAAGGTATAAGGAAGGAAATATGGTATGGGAGAAGGTAAAGTGACATCCATGGTGGTCAATAAAAAATTATAATCTTACATTTACTACAGCCATGGCCAAGAGGCTTGGTTTGTAAGTTGGCTAAACTCATTTATTTTGGGATGACCGGTTTGTTGCCTGGCATATCACTACACTCTTGGCTTACCCTATCTAGGAATAAATCATATGTAAGTCTATTATGCAAATGATATCAATTAATTTTTGTATATGGAACCATTATTTTTGGTCATTGATCAAAATGGTGAAGCCCTGGCTATTTCATAACTTGATGTGCATAAACTATATATTAGGCCTACAACCACTATTAGGTAAGTTAAGTTCAAATCATTGTCTCTACATGAATATGGTGAGAATGTTTCATTTTCAAATCACATTGGAGATTTAAAAGGGGTTCTAGATAGTTTTCTCAAACCTTGTGTTGGGCTAGATTTATAATCATGTGTTTATTATATCCATATCCAAGACACTTGATTTATGGTGAAAATATTTTGATTATCTCACATTTGTTGTTAAGAGGAGGTGCACATTTCTAATTTGTAATTGAATTATTTTATTTTAGATTTATTTTAAATGATGATATTATTATTTTTTATGATATTTTGGTAGAAAATATTTTTGGATAGTTGGCTTTATCCTGTTGGTGGAAATATTTAGTTTGAAATCAGAAGAGCCATAAATGTTGAAACACTTTCAAAGAATAGTTGTTTATGAAATAAAAAATATCATAGACCTTAAATTATGGTTATGAGCTGAAATATTTTAATTATTTTTTTTAATGGTAAATGTTTTCAAATTAGATTGAAGATTAAAAATTGGTTTTAATACTTATTCTCATTCATTGTATACTAGCATGAATATCTTTTTGGAGAAATACAGTTTTTAGATGCTTGGCAGAATAGGTTGTGGGTTCAAAATCCTACATAGCTTTATAGTCCTATATTTAGGGTTTATAGGATTTTGAGTTTTAGAGAAGGGGATATGACATGGGAAAGATGAAATGATATCCATAGTGGTCAGCGAGATTTAAAATATTGTGTTTGCTATAGCCATGGCCAAAGGGCTTGATTTGTAAGTATGTTGGTCTAATTTGTTTTGGAATGAGGTCTAAGGTTCGGTATACATCTAGTAACCATATAATTTAAAATATCATGTTGTATTATGCATCGTTATATAAACATGATAGTAATGGTGAATGGAATCAATATTGAATGCAGGTGACAAAATACCTCTAACAAACGTGATCAAAGTTTAAAGTGATGGTCTTGTATTAGAAGAATCAAAACTTTTACTTCTTAAAATTGAAGGGAATCAAAAAATTATATTGTATTCTACTGTTATTTATATTTTATGTTAATGTCCTACATTTTTTGTCTGTCCTACTCTTAAATAGCATTATTTACAAGTCTATATGTAAGGTCCATAGTATATCATTATGCCCGTATAATGTTTTTTCTTTTGTTATAAATTTTTAATTTTAGTTATTTATGAAATATTTTATTGGTTTTATAGAACATAGTCACAAACTTAGAAGATGGATTTGCCATTTCTTATCATATTTAATTGTTAGTCTGTGGTAGACTCTAGCAGTTATTTTAGTGGATATACAATAAACCCTTTAAAGTCATTTAACTATTACTCATATTATATATTTTTCATACAAATTCAGCATTTAATTGCTTCTATTTTACCAGTAATGTTGGCATATAACATCACTTTTTAATTCTTTCAGTAATAATATAAGGCAATTTGCTCATAGGCATGGATTACAATTATCTTGGGAATTATCCATTTATTTCATTTTATCTTGATATTTTAGTGGTTTACGCTGATTTTTTTAAGTCTTGGATAGAATAGTTTGAATTTTTTTTTTAAGGTGGCCAGCATAAATTAATTATCCAGCCATAGTACATGGTTAGCATATGTTATAGGCACGTATGGTTTCATTGTATAAATTTATGTTTATTTAAGGCATGTTTACATTAACTATATCTAACCTATTTATTTAATAATAAATGGTTGAATATGATCTTTGTGTTTATAGGGTTATTGAGTGTATTTTACTTTATTTCTAGTTTCATATTTATGCAAATTAACAAAACATGGTTGTTAAGCTTTTCTTTTTGTGGAGATGTCCACTGCAAAGAAACATAATGAAGGTGGGGCATTACACTTGATTTGCAATTATCTTGTGTTGTTTTATTGTTACTTGTAAAAATGGAATGAAAAGTTGTTATTGTTTACACACAAAGGATAATAAAAAAATAATATTGAAAGGTTTTTAATAGCTAGAAGATAGAATTAGATATTGAAGCATACCAAAAAATATAAAATGTAAAGAATATTAATCTAAAATCAATATTAAAAAATCATTTTAGTGAGCTATTTATTCTATTTTATATATCTCATTTTTATTTTTTTCTATGTTATGCTTGCAAATAGTAAGATAGAATTAAATATTGAAGTAGGCAATAAAAGAACGTAAAAATGTAAAGAATATCAATTTAAAAATGAAATATTTAAGTAAAAGTGCATTAAAATTTAAAGAATGATTCTGAATTACAAGCATTTAAAATTTGAAAGAAACAAAAGCTTACAAGAACAAAATGGGGATTGCATTTTAAGTGTGTTATTTTAATTAAACTTTTTCCCCCATATTTATTTTGTTGTTTGATTAAATAAATTGTTAAAATTATAAATCATAAGATACTAAATTAAATAAAAGCAATCAAACAAATGTAATAGTAGGTTTAAATTATACTAAAATGCGTTAGAAGAAAAGTGCAAAAAAACTTTGACAAATAGTACAGGTATAGAGTCTTTTTAAAGTAGGTATAAAAAAAATACATTCAACCATATTATATGGTTCAATGTATATCTCATGATGGATGGCTAGATTGAACATTATGAGAACTTTTTTGTTATGTATCATAATAAAATCTAATGGTTCCTTGTTCAAAAAATGAATAAATGGTTCTTTCACAATATAATTACCTCTGATGAAAAAAGTAATAAATATTATTGATTAAATTTATTGGCCTCTCATTGATTTGTATATGTCAACATCCTTCTGATAGATAACATGTCATTTTTCAGCACACTCTGTCTTTGTGACATGGTTGTACTAATGTGCATCATGCATTAGAAATAAGAAAATGTGATCGTATTCATCCTCCAACAAAAAATATAAACTGATGATCGAATGTAGAAAGAAAGTCTCTTTCTATCCATGTTTTTTTTTAAGGCAAAGTCTTTGTGATTATTGGTAATCATTGCATTGCATAAAATTACATTTGGTTTAGAAATGTTTCATGGGACATACTATAAAGTTTTTATTATGCATGATTGTATAAATATAAAAAGAATGGTGCATAAAAACAATAAATAATGTAATTGACAAAATGTGACCAAAAAATATGAATTAATACAATGTATTCATTATTGTACATTTCTCTAATAGATGTTTTCTATGCATTATGGATGAAAATTAAACTTTTTTATCTGCCTTGAGAAAAATGAAAACTATTATTTTGGAAAAAAAATTTAAAAAGTAGCACAAACCACTAAAATTTTGTGATATGGAAAATATAATTAAAATAACAAATACCTTCCATAATACACTATTGTTGGTTCCTGAAATCCAAATAGAGCATATAGTCAACAGAATGGTTCCCTTGCATTCCTCAACACTCTTAACATTTTTTTATAGTAGACAATAAAATAATGTAATCGTTCTTTTGCATCTTAGCAAATAGTGAAAACCTGCCAAAGAAAATAATCTTATGCATAGAAGAATGTGATTTGTGCACATTGTCAACATGATTTCAAAATTTCTCTAAAGTATTAAATCATATATAAAACATTTTTCTCATATGGGCATGCTAGTAATTAATGTAACTATTATATTAGGTTAATAACATATAAAGAAAAAATGTGCATCATTGTACGCACATTAAAATATAACAAAAGGATTAATATTAATAAATGTACGAATGTAAATATTTGTAAAATAAACTTACCATCCATAGAATGAAATGTGATGGGAGTCATTGTTACCCCTTCATTTAACCAATTTGTGTTGGTGTCATTTCTTACCAGGGCCAGTGTCCAAGGTTGTATGTAGTAAGGTATTTATTGGGTTCAGCTAATAGTGTTGGTTGGAGGTTTTTTTGTGTTGATATATCCTAAATTTTTCCTTCTTAATGTCTTAACTAAATGCTTGAAATAAACACACTTGATCCAAATGTAAACATATCAAACTCAATTAAATACTTTGAAATCAATCACACAATGTTCTTAGAAAGTAAACACATTGAAATCAAATATCAAATCCACACTTTTAAACTAAATTACAAAATTAAGATTTTTGAAATTAAAGAAATGATAAATGTTTGTTCAAATCTTAAAGTACACACACGTTAACAATCTATTCTGACCTGAAGGTTATTAATCTAATCACACAGATCATTTATATTAATTATATTTAAAAACAAATAAGAAATAAATTATAAATAACAAAAGTAACTTCTTATCTCCTTGGCGAGTGGGGCCTTGCTCACCCTTGGATTCAGGGTATAATCAACTCAATACTTAGAAAACTTTCTTAACACATAGAATGAAAGAGTATTCTACTATGAAATCTTCTTGTATTCAAAATAACAATGTTTTTTCACACTTTTGTACATCGATCATGGATCTGCCTTTTATTAGATACAAAATAAATTATCCTAAAAACTTGGTAACAACTCAACTGAATAATCAAAAGGATATTCAGAGAGATTGGTTTGTTATGGCTGAAATAGAGAAGAGCATTGCAACAAAATCCACACATTGTTGAGAATATCCTCATGTAATTTTCAACTATTTATTCTAACCATATCTGATCACCAAATCTTATATATAATAGATGCATATCATCTTATCTAGAGATGTAACCTATATCAAATAACTTTTATAAATGGAAAGTTATACAAAATTAGAAATTTGTATATAGACATATAAAAATAGAAAGTATCTAAAGTAGTCCTAGATCATCATGGAATAGCTGAAATAACTTCTAGAATGCCTTGGAACATGATGTAGTTGAGTCCATAGTGAGTTTTGAGAGTTTAAAGCATGACTATCATAATCCGTAGCTTGACTATTGTAATTCATAGTTGTCTATCAAAGTCCGTAGAATGCTTGGAAGAGTTTAGAACTATGCTCGAATGATCAGTTCATAGTCATGGCACTTCCTTGTCTTCATGACATCATAGTAAAACTCTTATTTAGACACTATCATACCTATACATATCAAAATATGGAAAATTAAACATGCAAATAGTTAGAACATCATGCAAAGAATGCTAACTTAGACTCACATAAACTTATAGAGATAAAAGCATTCATTTTCTACCTTAGACTAGTTATGAATATTAATATTGCATGCAATGCTCAACTCAAATGGCATGTTTATGGCTATGAGGATGATATATCATGGCTATAATGAGTCATAATGTGGACTCATCATTTTTCCCACATCTTATCTTTTGTAAGTCTCATTGCAAACTAACTTCTCTTGTCTTCATAAGTGTTAATTTTATTCTCTAGCTTGAGACTAACATCATATAGGGAGTACAAATCTTGTAATATTCTCTCATGAGGAGAAGTAAATCTTATATCCTTGTTATTAGAATGAAACCAAAAAGCAAACTATTCCTCAGACTATGGCCCTGTATTCTACCATGGAGACATAGGAAAAAGTAATAGAGGAGCTCTGAATCTCATCCCAATCCATAATTTTGTCCTCTTTAAAGTACATCAGTAATTATCTAAGTGATGGCCTCATATCTTCTAAGGGTCTATATGATAGTAGTAGGAGAAATAACTCCCCTCCTTTTCAAAGAGACTGTCAATAAATTCTAGCATTGACTACAGGGAGTCACCACTTGGTCAAATAAATGTTGGATAAATAATTCAAATAAATAATGCCATCCTACAGAGCACGAAGATAGTGATCATGGATTGTAGACCTTTAAAAATAGAGTTTTTTGAATTTAACTAATATTTGTTGTGTATTACTAAATTGGGGTTTGATGCATATACCAACTTCTCTTGCAGTACTTACATGGTCATTATATCTATTCCACCATGTTATTTTATTCTTATAGGTAGAGAGAAGGGATTTCAATTATAACTCTCCAATAAATAAATTGACCAAGAAATTATTAGTGTTCCCCATGATAATATCACATAGATAAAATTCACATAATAACATCATATCTATCACATGTATTTTTATGATAGACTTTAAGAGTTCTTCACTTGTAGTAATCTCATGTGGAAATCCACAAGAGATTTGGAGTAACTTCCATCTAAAAAATTGCTCATGCAAGAATAAATTATATGAAGGGGATGGACTCCTACAAGCTAACAGGTGAACTAAATGGTTTATCTAGCTTGTTCTTTATATTGTTATGCTTGTGTCAATTCTTCTTGCAAATTTTATTTCTCTTTCTCAAGAAGGTTTTTTTGCTTCTTCAATTCTCCATGCTCAGAACAAATTTGTTCCCAGTGATTTCTAACATGAGGGTAGGATAGAATGGTTTGGCAACCTTATTCTACCATGGATTTGGAAGGCACATTATAAGAGTTGGAGGCTATTTAGGTTTACAATGTGGTATTCATTTGTTTAGATTTCAAAAGATTCCTTCTTAAGGATATATTATCTTATTCAAGTGTCTTGGTGTAACTCCATAGATCAATAATGTCATTCTCATATTCTTATAACTTCTCAAAAGACTAAGTTTGAATGCTTTCTATTTTTTCAACAAAAGAGAGATAAGAAAATCCTTGCACTGGGTTGAATATAATATCTCAGCAATATCCTCTACATTTTGTTTGACTGTGTCTTCTAGCTAGAATAATGCCAAGGCATGTTGTAGTTCTACATCATCTGCCTCTTTGGATGGTTAAACTTCTTCATCAATCATGGGAGATTTACCTTTATCAATGGATATTTGTGTTGAGGTAAAATGAATGGTCTCTTCAAAATCATCATATGGAAAAGGAGCTTCCACTTCCTCTTTGTCTTGTGCTACACCAACAATGGCAATGGGTTCCTATCATATATTTTCAAGAGATTTTACAACTATTGCCTCTTCATCATCAGCAACCAATATCAACTTTCTTCTTTTCTTCTAGGTGAGAAGAGTAATTTCCTCATGTGAAGCCTCTTGGAGTGTTGGATGTGAAACAAGGTCTATAGTGGGTTCATCTTCTATGATCTGAATGGGTTCTTGTGCATAATTAGGTTGAGAAGATGACTTATGGATTCTTATAGAGGAGCTAAGTCTTAACCTTCTTCTTGTATTTGATGGTGCAATCAAACTAAGGGGACTTGGAGTTCTAGGTGCAATAGTCCTAATAGTTGATCTTATAATTTGAATTGACTCAGGAGTAACCACTTTGGATGAAGAAACCCTTGATGGATCCCTAGATCTTGAAGCAAAAGTATATCGTGGTATTTTCTTATCAAGATTTAGGTATTTCCTCTTCTTTCCTTAATGGAAATCAACCCATGATTTTGTGCTCTGCTCTTGCTAAAGAAAATGATGTTGGATTATCAACTGAATGAGTCTATGATGGTGGATAGAAGATGGGTTAGTAGGGTACCTCATAGCCATGACTTGTATAGACCCTAACAAAAATTAGGTTAAGTTGATTTGATGTTGATGTTGTTGTAAACCATGCCTCAAATGAATCAACATTCTCATCATAATACAACTTAAAACACTACATTGTCTATCACAAGTGAGTTATTTGATAATCCAAAAAGATATGGACCTCCATGGTTAGGATAAGGAATCTCTATTGATACCTTTGATTCTGCCATTGACATCTTGAACACACACTGGCACTAGTTCTCCCTCACCATGGAAATTATGAATGAGATCGCTAAAGGAAGATCTTCTTGTGATCCTGGCCCCTTGATCTATAATCCTAGATAATTTGCTAATAACCTAGTTGGAAAATGGAATTTGTATGCCTCTAATAGTGGAAAATTTTGTCTTCATGTGGAGGATAAAATCTATAATGAGGGTTTCATCAAACCCTTAGAATTTTATGAGAAACTTGAGCCATCTTGCTACTTCAAATACCTATTTTTCTTATTCATCTCCTAAGAGACCTTTTACATATTCAAGCTCATATATCTTCGTTTGTCCCATTCTTTTTCAATTATGCACAAAACACAATAATCTATAGCTCTGCACAAGAGGGAAAATAAAACTTTGCTTGGTTCAAGCAATGGATTATGACATCAATGGTATCCTTTTTTCCTTAATGCTATGAATGAAGTTCGTAGCTCTCTAAGCATGTCAAGTGATGATGACAAAGCAATTTGATCATGTCATAAAGTAATAATGATTACTTAGTATTACCTTTTTATCTATTTTCAATCATCATGTTGCCAGTTCTCTTCCAGTTGCCTATCCACATTAGTTGTTATGTGATGACAAATATAAGGTCATCATGGAAGTGTTTATGAATTGACAAGACAAAGTCCATAGCATGTAGTCAAATTCCAAAAAGTAACTTTTTGAAAAGATTCTCTACTAACATGGGAATATCCTTCACATAAAACTATGGAGTCTTTGTCATGGTTTGAGCATATACTTACAGACTTAGAAATTTAAATCTAACCCTTAGTAAAAAATAAATAATATACCTTTAAAACTCATGATGTTGTCCTTGTTTTTCCTTCTTCACCTATTCTAACAAAATAAGTTGCATGGATTAGTTTGAAGAATGGTATATAATAAGACAACATTAATGTTTATTGCTTTGGAAACAAGTAGAAACAATTATGATGATTAATTCTAAATTTTTGAACTCACTTTTTCTAAATTTTTTTAGTTTTTTACCTTTGACGAACCATTTACTATTTTTATAATCAAGGCTCATTTTTTAGTACATGATCAAGCAGTAAGGTGGTTTTCTAGTCATGACTGTCAATAATGTCCCTAAAGATTTTCATTATTGAAATTATTATTTTTTGCTTTTTTTTTTTAAAAAAAAATTAGAGAAGAGGTGAATCCCCTTCCTTTATTAAGGCCATCTTATCTTCAAAGATCAGTTATCATTAAAGCTTTGAGTTATTTCATGAGGCCAAACTTATTTCATACCAGTTGGATGAATTTTTATTTACTAGAGGACTTTTGGTATAGTTTCAATCTATGTCTATTGACTAGGAGTGTATTTTATTGCTATCTATAGGCAACAATTTTATTGAACCATTATCAAAAATCTTCTCTATCTGAAATGGTCCTAGCCATCCAGTTCTTAACTTACCTTTAAAGTGTTGATACTTAGAATCATACAAAAGTGTCTAGTCTCCTTCTTCAAACTATCTTTCCTTGATGTGAAAATCATGCCATTATTTCCTTTAGTATTTCTCATCTTTATCTACTACAAATATTTTGTTCTTATTTCATCCAGCTCATTTAGTTGTAAAATTCTCTGTCTGTGCTTCATCCAAGTCAACACCTACTTCTAGTGTAGTCCTTAAAGTTTGCATCTCAAATTTAATTGAAAGGAGAAGTTTCTTACCAAATACTAATTCATATGGTGAAAAACTAGTAGTGGTCTTCCACATTGTGTTGTATGTCCATACAACTTCTGTTAGCTTACTGCCCAATTTTTTCTATCGCTACTAACTATCTTGGTAAGGATATTCTCTAATTCTCTATTAGTAACTTCTACCTATCCATTTACTTATGGGTGGTATGGATAATACTTTCTATGGTTGACTTAGTATATTTTTATGAATACTTGAATCATTTTGGGAATGAATTGGGGTCCCTAATTAGACACTATCTCTCTAGGTGCTCCAAATCTATGTGTGATCCTAGAGTATAATAAATCTACTACTACCTCTTCTCTTGAAAATAAAGGAGCTTATACTTTATCTCATTTGGTCACATAATTTGTACATTCTAGTAAATACTCCTTTCCTTGAGAATGTGGATCTATGGGCCCAATAAAGTCTAGGCCCCACTTTTCAAAATGTTCTAAAACTACTTGAGGATAGAGGAGAATTTTATAAGATCGGTAAGTTTACCCATTCTTTGACATGGATCACATTTCCAAATGTAACTCTTTACTTACTTATAAAGAGTTAGTCAATAGTAACCAACTCCAAGAATCTTGTGTAATATCATTTTGATTGGGTAGTGTCCTCCACCAAGTTTATCATGACAAGCATGAATGATGTTATACATTTCATTTTCTTTTACACACCTTAAAAGACATGATCAGATCCATATTTAAATAATATACCATTGATCTATTTATAACAAGAACTAGCTTTAATCAAATGTTTATTTTCTTTTCTAGTAAACTAAAAAGGAAACTTCCATGTAGCTAAAAAGTTTGTTATATCATCAAACCAAGGTGATTATGTTGTAACAAAAAATAGTTGTTCATCTGAGAAACCATATTCTAAAAGTTCTTCATCTACATTTTTCAATCTATAAATAAAATCAGTAACCACATTAAACTTACCATGTTTATCAATCATTGCTATATCAAATTCCTGTAACAGTAATAACCATCTTATAGTTCTTCTTCCTACCACTGTTTTGTTCATTAAATATGTAATAATTGCATGATCAATATATACAAATATTTTGTAACCAGTGATATAGTTTTTAAACTTTTTTATGGCATAAATCATAGCAAGGAATACTTTATTAGTGGTTGTGTATTTTCTCTCAATAGGAGTCAAGTACCTGATAATGTAATATATGGCGTACATCTATCCATCATATTTTTTTGTTCCATAATTTCCCCCATAACATGATTAGATGCATCAATGTGAATATGGAAGAGTTATGACCAATTAGGTCCTCTTAGGACTAGGGAAGAACTCAGTTTCTCCTTAATAGTCTCAAAGGCTTGTTAGCATTCTGGACTCCAAACAAACTCACTCTCTTTTGTCAACAAGGCAAACATTGGAGCAGTAGTTTTGTTGAAATCTTCTATATACCTTTTGTAATATCTTTCAGAGCCTAAAAATATTTTGATATCAATTTGGTTTTGAGGGATAGGTAAGTTTGAAATGGCTTCAATTTTATTTGGATCCATTTGGACTCCTTTTATAGAAATATGATGTCCTAAAACTTTTCCTTCCTCTACCATGATTAGACATTTTTCATGACTCAACAACAGATAGTGTTTTTCACATATTTTTAGTACTCTACTTAGATTATTTAAACTTTCATCAAAGGATTCTCCATGAATAATAAAATCATCCATGTAAATTTCCACACAATCATTAGTTAAATCTGAAAATATAGATAAGATTGCTCATTGTAAGGTCGCAGGTGCATTACACAAACTAAAGGGCAATACCCTATATTAAAATTTCCCCCATAGACAAGTGAAGGTTGTTTTATCCTAATCTTTAGGTGCCACTTGTATCTGATTATACCCACTAAAACCATCCAAAAATAGAAGTATCTTTTCCCTGCCAAGTTGTCAAGTACTTGGTCAATAAAGGGTAAAGGAAAATAATATTTTATGGATACTTTGTTTAGTTCCATATAGTCTATGCATACTCTTCATTTAACATTTTTTTAAGAATAATAACTAAGGGAGAGACCCATTGGCTATCAAAAATAGGATAAATGAATCCTACTTCTACTAACTTTTTTATCTTAGTTTTCACAATGTCTCTTAAGGCAATATTAATTCTTCTTTGAGGTTGCCTTATTGGTTTAATCTTTTTTGTGTAAATATGGTGGGTACATAAAATTGTATGGATTCGCTTCATGTCTTGATATTCCAAAGTAAAAGCTTTAGTATGTTCTCTAAGTACATCAAAGACTTACTTCCTAATCATCTGTCAACCAACTGTTTATGTTGAGTGACTTTTCTAGTGCTACTATTATTTGCTTAGTGCATGTATGGGAAGAATATATTTGTTTGAATTTACTCATTAAAGATTTGAGAGGATAGGTATGTGTTAATAACATATGGAATATGATAGCATCTTTGACAAATTTATCTCCTATAAAAATCACTCTAGCTAGAGGACAGTGGAAGGCTGTCAAAAAAGTATTTTGACCTTCATGTGCCTGCCCATTGCATAACACTGTTGAATGTATTTATGGTTTTAAAACATACTGGAAGAGGTGGGAATGGATGGGTGAACAAAATCATAGGAATTTCTTTCATTATAGGATCCACTATCAATGTTTTTAGTTGGATTGATAAGGTCCATAGCTGGGCTAACAAGGTTCATAACTAGACTATTAAAATTTGTAGTAGTTTCAATACTTATTGTTAACTCATTCTCTACTTCTTCTGCATGATCAGTGATTATGACCATATCTAGAGAGGAGATACTATCCAATTTTTTTGAAGTTAATCTACCCATAACTATTTTCCAAGATTTATTGATGGTTGTGCATGTGGATATAAATAAATACATTTTGCTTTAAGACCATTTGAGATGGTCATATATCCTAATCTGCAATCAATCAAAGCTAACACTATTGCTAACCAAGTCCTAACTAGATTCAATGGGTTTAATTTGTTTATTTTTAGGTTGGAGAATAATAAAATCAACTAGGTGTTCCCATGACTCTATAGTTAATGTTATATCCTCAATGATGCCTTTTGGTTTAGTAGTGGAATGATCTGGCATCTATAATATTGTGGTAGTGGATTACATATATGTTAGAGAGATTTTTTAAGGTGTCTATAATCATTACATTAATATCATCTCCTAAGTCCACCAATACATTTGGTATCTCCTTTCCAATCATTATAAAAATGATGGGACTTTTTGGGTCTCCATATTTGGGTAAAAGTATCTTATCTAATAATAAATTATCAATCTTTATATCTACTTGTATAGTCTTGGGATATTGTCTTTTCCTTCCAAGTATCTTACTACACAAGTTTTTTATCACCTGATTATCTTTTCCTACCCTTATGGTTTCACTTTTTTTATTTACATAAACCTCACTTTTTTTATGATTATCTTTTTCTTTGGAATTGATACTAATTGAGTAGGTAGCTAAGGTTGGTTTACTTAATCTATAGGAGATGCTTGAGTTCCTTAAAGAGACATTAATGTTTATTTTTGTGGAAACCTTATTTATTGCTAATTATAGTTTGGTTTAGGATTCCAATGTTGATTTACCCATGGTTGTTGATGAGCTTGGGGTATCCAAGTTTGTTGAAAAGATTAGGGCATTATCCTTGGTTGTGGAATCCATTCCTAGTTACCTCACTATGGTGGTACTGCCCAAACTTGTTCAAGTGAATGCCATTGTGGAAAAGGAATTCTTGAGCCAAACTATTGTGTTTGATTTTGAGAGAAAGCATTTCCTTGCCTATGAACATAGTTTAATTCCTCTATGGTTTGTATGTTATGTTTGAATTGGTTATTAAGAGTAAGAAGGTGACTACAATTTCTTGTGTCATAATCCTGCGCATCACATATTCCATAGATTTCAATTTTGTCTAGAGGATAATCTCTAAGTGCATGTTTTAATCTATATTTTGGACAATAAATTTCTAATGGTTCAATGTTAGATTTAGTATTAGATTGAAATCCATCTAATGTTGTGTTTAGTTGAACCAGTATATCTATTTTGAAATTTTTTAGTTCCTCCATGAGTTGGATTACATCACTAGATTTCCCTAGTTTATCTCTTCTACTGCCAAGTTTTATACTAGAGTAATTGGTACATAATCATTTAATCTCTCAGAAGTCTAGTTTGGTAATATCTCCCTTCCCCATGAGATTCAAATAATCCCTAAAGGAGTCATCCAATCCTTTAAGGAAAATAGTTTTGATCACTTCTTTGGATAGCTCATATCCACACCTGTTGTGGGAAAAAGCAATTCAGTCTAGATAATCTTCAAGGTTTTCATTTTCATTTTATTTTATCTTGAAAATTTATTCTTTTATATCCTTGAACCTATAGTAATCTTGGTATTTATTCAATAATATTGTTTCCATTTCTCTCCAAGTGCTAGAAGAGTTTCTTGTTATGCCCATAAACCACCTCATTACTCCTTCCTTCAAAGTAAAGGGAAAGAGTTTCAACTTTTGATTGTCTGAAGTGTAATCATAGGTTTGGCAGAGAACTTTGAACTCAAAAAGGAATTGATCTAGGTCTTCAGTGGATAGACCTCTAAAGGTAGGTATATTAGATGGAGAAATGTTTTTCATTATTGTCCTATCATCATTCTCAAAGACAATAGGGTAAGAGAAAGTCCTCTCAGGAGGATTCCTATGAGGGTTTTTTATATGAACTATATTTTCTCCCATTATAAATAGAGTTCTATTGAGAGGAGGAGATCCTTCAAGGTTTTTTGGTTGTTCACTATCCAAAAGTTCAACTTTTACAGAGGAAGATTCCTCTAGATCCTGGGAGGTACTTCCAAAATACTCGCTTATTTCTTTCTTCAAGCTTTCTGTCTTTTCTAAAAGTACTTGATTCTCTCTCCTAGAGGATGAGGATATTTTGAAACAAACCTTCTTTGTGAATCTATTTGCCTACTCATATACTTGTATTTGACAAGAGAGTAATTTATTTTATATTTTTTTTAGTTTTTACTGTTAACTTAAGAGTTTACCTTACTAACACTTTTTAATAATTTTCTAGAAACATTGCAAAAATGATGGGATTCATTTTTACCCTTTCATTTAACCAATCTAATTTGGTGTCATTTCTTACCAGGGCTAATATCCAAGGCTGTCTTAAGCAAGGTATTTATTGAGTTTAGCTAACAATGTTGGTTAGGGGTTTTTTGGTGTTGATCTATCCTAAATTTATACTTCCTAATGTCTTAACTAAATGCTTGAATGAAACACACTTCCTCCAAATGTATACACACCAAAATAAATTAAATACTTTGAAATCAATCACACAATGTTATTGGAAAGTAAACACATTGAAATCAAATATTGAATCCACACTTCTAAACTAAGTTATAGAATTAATATTGCTGAAATTAAAGAAATGATAAATGATTGTTCAAATCTTAAAGTACACACACATTAACAATTTATTCTGACTTGCAGGTTATTAATCTAATCACACAAATCATTTTTATTAATTCTATTTAAAAACAAATAAGAAATCAATTATAAATACCAAAAGTAACATCATGTCTCTTTGGGGAGTGGGCCCTTGATCACCCTTGGATTCAGGGTTAAATCAACTCAATCCTTAGAAAGCTTTCTTAATGCATAGAATGAAAGAGTATTCTTCCACTAAATTTTCTTGTATTCAAAATAATTATTCTTACAATGTTTTTTCACACTTTTTTAGATCAAGCATGGATCTACCTTTTATTGGATATAAAATAAAATATCCTAAAAACTTGGTAATAACTCAACTGATTAAATAAGAGGATATTCAGAGAGATTGGTTTGTTATGGCTGAAATAGAGAAGAGCATTGCAACAAGATCCACACACAATTGGAAAGATCTTCATAGGATTTGCAACTACTTCTAAACATATTTGATCACCAAATCTTATATAAATTATATCCATATCATCTTATTTAGAGCTGCAACCTATATCGACTAACTTCCATAAATGGAAAGCTATACAAAAATATAAATATATATATAGACATATAAAAATAGAAAGTATCTAAAGGAGTCATAGATCAGCATAGAATAGCTAAAAGAACTTTTAGAATACCTTGTAACATGTTGCATTTGATTCCATAATGAGTTCTGAGATTCTGGAGCACAACTATCATAATTTATAGCTTGATTATCGTAATCTGTAGCTTGACTATCATAATCTGTAGTTGTTTATCAAGGTCTATAAAATGCTTCGTAGAGTCTAGAGTTGCACTCGAATGATCATTTTGTAGTCATGGCACTTCGTTGTCTTCATGTGATCATAGTAAAACTATTATTTAAATGCTATCATACCTATACATATCAAAATATGGAAGACTAAGCATGCAAATAGTTAGAACATCATGCAAAGAATGTTAACTTAGACTCACATAAGCTTATAAAGATAAAAGCATTCATTTTCTACCGTAGGCTAGTTATAAACCCTAAGACTACATGCAATGATCAACTCAAATGGCATGTTTCTGGCTATGAAGGATGATATATCATGGATATAATGAGTCATAATGTGGACTCATCAAAATGCACATCAACATGAACCATATTTTCATGAAATAGACTTACCATTGACAAAAAAGGTATTAATGTGATTTATTGAATTTATTAACCTCACATTTTTTAATATCTAGCATCGTATTACTAATGAACAACACATCATCCATGACCACACTCTGGCATTGTGATGTGGTAACACCAATACATGATACACATCAAAAGGAGGAGAATCCAATTGTATCCATCCTATATAAGTGAAAGTGGATAGTCAATTAGATACGAAAGGTAAGGCTAAGTCTAGTAAGTGTACACAGAGCAGTTGTGTATTATACATGGTATTTGTTTGTTTTCTTTGTAGTTATCAGGCTATAACATTTTAATGGTTTGTTCTATTCTTTTACCATTGTGTGGGTGTTTAGATGGTTGTAAAACTGTAGTGGTTTGTACTAGTTTTTTAAACAATTTAAGATGTTTGATTTAGAATCAATGACATTAATACATTTTTTAGAGAATATTTAACTTGAACTACTAGCTTGAAAAGTATTTTTGTTTGCTTGATTTTCCATCTAATATTGCATGCTTTCTTGTTTTACTATGACAAAAATGTTGGTTTTTAAATTTTTGTGATCACATAAATCTAAAAGAGAAAATGTTGGAGTGCAAGAGACTGCATTTAATTTATTTATATGTAGATAAATAATGTTTTGACCCCTCATAGGGGAAATAAAATATTTAGTAGTCATACACTAGTAATACCACATGATGGCACCAACAAAAGATTAATGTTTTATGATTACCTTTTGACATTTTGAGTAAATGTATGGTTAAGATTCATAATATTAAGGAAAGAAAATAAAAATACATCTTCATATCATAAAATAAATAAAATAATACTTTGATTTCTAATTATAATGAATCTACTCTCTACATGAAGAAATAATACGAACATAAGTTGTCATATTTGTGACAATATTAAAAAAAAAAAATTATAAAAAATAATAAATATATTAGAAATGAAAATATATTTTAATGCCATACCACACTTGATTATATATTTATATGTTTATAAATCTATTCATGGAGAAAACTTTGAATTTATTTGTGTCGTATTTTTATGTTCACATTCTACAAACATCAAAATACAAGATGACATTCAAATTATCTATTGTCATTGGTTTCTTACTCATTTTTTTCGCCATAAAAATGTTGTTGAATAAAATTTGCTGATGCAATAAATTTCTTTTACCATATATGATAGTTATCGTTTACTTTAATTAATTTAAATTTATTGTTACATACACAATTTTTTTTTTTTCCTTATTCTATAAAAGATACTGAAAGGAACTAATTACACAAGAAAATATGTTTTCCCCTTTATGGTTTTTTTTTAAATTATGTACAGGATATGAAATTTTGAGAGTAAATTTAATTTTATATTGCATACTTCCATATAAAAAAACATGAAAATTTGAAGAGAATTTTGATTTGGACTCACATCTTATTGAATTGATAAAGTTATTTGTACCTGCAAATATGTAGTTTTCTATATTTTTTGTGTAAGAAAATCATTTTTTTATGGTTTTTGTTCTATATATGACTTTATGAGCATAACTTCTATAAACATTTGTCTAAACCTTGTATCAAGGTATGCAATAGTGCTTTTTAAAATAAGAGAAACATGTGGAGAGCATTTTTCTATGCTTATATACCTGAAAATATCCTATATTGTAAATGTTGTCTAATTTTTTTAATAACCATAATTTTTATAAATGTTGATTTGTTTGATTTTTTCATTACAAGTTACTAAAACTAACCCTATTGTGTATCATGGCATAGAGACCAATAGGAGGACATGTGCAAAGGAACTGAGGAAAACACTATTGCATACCTTGAAATGAGGTCTAGAAAAATATTAATAGTAGTTATGTTTGTCATATCAGTGAAGCATTTTATACTCTTAAACATTATTATGTGATTCATTAGATTTAAAGAATCATGATGCAAAATTAATTTTTTTTTATGAGATCAAATACAAAATTATAACAATAAAGAATGTTGTTGAAAGAATTTTTCCTTCCATTTCAATGATTTTTTTTTACTTGCATCTATTATTGTAATATTTTTTTAAAGTTGTTAGCCTCTAAGTATTGCATTTATTGATGTTAAAATATATCCATAATATTATAAAGTTAATGAAATTTATTTCTTTATTTCAAATATGCTATGAGTTTTGTATATTCATGTAAATTACTAGAGAGGGCTAGTTATGAGTTTACTTTTTTTTGGTGTGTTGTTTCCTTCAATGTATAGAGAGATGGGATGAAGGTGTGGTGTTATAATATATTTCATTTTATCTTCTATTGGTTTAATTTTTTTGCATGTAAGATTTGTAAATTATATATTTTGGTGTTTATTGATGGAACTAAGTGTTTATGACTTCCAACATTATTTTATTGCAAATATGTAGTTTAAAATATTATTTTAATGGGTGGCTTTTGGTTTTTATTTTTGAAAACTTTGTCACATTTAAACTCAGGGTTTTAAGAATTTACAATATCTCATTTTTTTCTACTATTTTTTATTTGTGGTTATAATTTATTCAAAACTATGTAGCACCTTAAAATTTTACTTAAACTTATAATTATTGTTATATACCCATATGATTTATTGTGCTACAAGTGACTTTGATTTATTCTTCAATATATTATTTCCTTTGATATAAATATAAATTCATTTAAGTGTGATACCATTTTTTTTTCTAAATTTATTGTATTTATTTCTCAATTATAAATATAAAATGCAAATATTGTATACATTTGATATCTTTCACAAAAATAAAAAAACATAGCAAATTGTAATAATCTTGCATGGAAAACAAATCAACAAGCCCAGCAAAATAATTTCCCTACATATAAAGAAACTGAATGCACTCTCCTACAATCCCCAAAACAACACTTGTAAATGCCAAATAACACTTAATGAGATGTGCATCTACTAAAATGAACCTTTCCTTTCATACTCAATCAATGGTCCATAATTGCTTTTGGATAATGGATATGGTTCGCTTCTCCTGCTTCCATTGCATTTCATGCAATGGTATTATTTTGTTATAGTGTGAGAAGTGTGGTCGTTGGTAATATTTTGCCTAGTTTAAGATTTATTAAATCAATGACATTAATACCTAACTATCCACAAATATTTTTCACTACAAACCTTATTCAAAAAAAATTAAATTTGTATCTACAACAAAACTAAAAATAAAATATTCCAATACAAATTAAATTATTTTGACTATATTTACGTAGAAACACTAATTTGGGCTTAACTTACTTGATATTAGTTGCCAAAATATTCAAAGCTCTAAACATGTTATTTTGAGCATTTATTCATCTCAAAAACAAACTAATAAAATAAAATACTAAAAAATAAAAGAAATAGACATTTTTTTCATCTCAAGGAATAGTAAAGAACATCTAAGGTAAACATTAGTTAAAATTATTTCTCAAATTTAGTTGATCACTACTAGGGTTAGTTCATCCAACAAACAAGAGACTTACGGCTTGCTCCATGTGATTAATAGGGTACCAATGGCTTTTGGATCAAACAAAAACTATAATGAAAAGCCTTTCCATATAGCTAATTCCTTATGCACTCAAAAAAAATTACTACAAAGGGCCTAAGAAAGGGCTTCACCAAAATGCAAAGGCAAACATATGAGTTTTATCTCTTAAGTATTTAAATTTAAACTAAGAAATCTTCTTTACCTAAGAATAACTCGGTGATAGTTTGGATATATTTCATAACATAATTCATCATGAAAATGATAAGACAAGACTTTGGTGTAAATGAAAACACAACATTGTAAACTTGCACAGAAGTTTTCTAGAAGAAAAAATGACTTTCCTAGGTTGAGTAAGTATTGGGTAGGCACAAAGAACTGTGAACAACTCATATATTCATCCAAAAAAAAGGTGGAGGCTCATGATTTCATAAGGTCAAGAGTGTTGTTCAATTAATTTGTGAAAGCTACAAGTTGGATTTTTGTAAATGTTGATCTTAAAATGTCATACCCAAAACTAAATTCAGTTAATTTGTTGCAACACAAAAAGGCATTAACACAAGTTTTTTTTTACAGGAATCAATGATTCCATGACATTAAAAAATGAAAACACAACCAATTATTAGAGTTATTTAGAGAACATACAAGTGTATATAAATCCTGCTTTGATCTTGTGTTAACCTTGACAAGAATTTCTCCACGAAATGCCTTTTCTAAAACTATAAAATAGATCTATAAGTGTCCTCACTTTGAAATATTTAATCAAACTTACCCTCTTTTTGATATTAAACTTGCTCTCATAAATGATGAGCTCACATATAGATTGGATTTTTTTAGTATGTTGTCAATGATCTATATTATATGCCCATTGAACTATGAAAAGATAAGGGCTTTCCAATCCCACTGGCCTTGTGTGAATCTATTCCACAGTGGGGTGGTCTATGATGATGTTTTTGTTTGTTAAAAATGCATTGTTTCCTTATTCTATCTTGAAAACACCATGTGTATTGGAATATAGGACAATGAACTATAAATGTCCTTCTTAGATTCATAACATATAGACCAATGTTTTGTATGTCTAATTTCCATACATTTGAGCTTTTTATATATTTATTATATTGTAATGGGTCATATATATAAGTTTTCATTTCTTGTTCTAGAATTTCAATTTTGAGATTAAAAAGTATATTGATTAAAAAAAGTAAATTGTATAACCCAAATTTAAACCCTAGGGAATTCAAAGAGACCTTCACAAATGGGATAACATGGAACTATATCTGCAAATAGGCACACTACTACAAGAGATAGATCTCTAGATTTGAAAGGGATAGCTCCCTTGATCTATCTTTTAGGCTCACACACTACAGTAGACTAATCACTATTGGGAGTGAAAAATGAATAAGGAAACATAAAATCAACCTATACCAATTAAGGTGTTATACCAAAGATAACTCCCACAAACATACTTGCATTTTCACTAAGAAAGAAGACTGCTAAAACTGATCTCAACTCAATGTTCTTCTAGCATAATTGTTTCTACATGGAGGTAGATTGTTATGCATATCCAGATGTGGTTGCCTAGGAGATCTAATCTTAGACATTACTAATCTCCTTCACACTTCAAAATGCATCTGACAAACATGTACACTTCATGAGACCTATTATAAGAATTGCTACTATGCACATAATGCATACAAGAGCAGAATGGAAGAAAGGAGAAGACATTCAACACTTGTCATCCAAATACATTAATTTACATACTTAGGAAAGAGTTGTAGAGACTAAATCAACTTCAAAACTCTATTCAAAGGCAAAACAAGATGTCAAAACCAGCAGGGCTTTTTCATACCAATAGTGGATTCTTTACAAGGCCAAAATGGTTTGAATACATAGAGCATAGGAGAGGAAAAACAAGAAGTGACGTTGAAAATTCACAATGCCAAGTGTCAAGGCTTTTGTTGGGAATTAAGGTGTCTCAACCTTGACAAGTTTGGACACTATTCACAAAGTACTATTCATCAGTCAATATTCATGGTGACATGGTAGTGGGGCCCATAATGGGTTCCATAATGTGGGCCTATAGTGGGTCCCAAATGGTGGATCCTAGGTGATGTGGATAAGTGATGTGGCTTGTGATGAGTTGGCATGGCCCATGGAGGAATATACATGATGGAGGTGCATGTGAGTGAAGGTGGGCCATACCACTCCACTAAAGGGACATGTTTATCGTTTCATGTGATTCACATGATTTTCCACTTGGTGTAAAATGACTAAAAGGAGATATGGGTTGAATTTATAAGTGTCCTCACGATTTGAGTGGCAGGAAAAGTCAAAAGATAGTGGAGAATCTTTTAAAAGCTAATGGAGTCACATGTGTGAGTGGAGGACAAGTTTTGGAAGCTTGTGACAGTGGAGCACTAAGTCTTGGATACTTATGTGAGTGGATCAATTAGTTTTGGAAGCATGTGTGAGTGGAGGACAAGTCTTGGATGCAAATGGAAGTTGGAGGGTCCATTTTTTTACCTTTGTAAAAGATAACAAGATTGCACTATGCTCAAATAGTCACTCCACTAAGGGTGGCGAGTTTATGTCTTGATCATGAAGTTATTTCTTCATTCTTCTCTCCTTCTCATTGTATATTCTATTTATATGAATTCTCTCCTTTGTAGTTGTTAAGGAAATTGGAAGCTAAGCTTATTTTTAAGCTTGTAAGCTTGAGAGTTATGCAAAGGCACTAAAGCTCTATTACACCTATTTGTCTCCTATGTATTGTATATTGGTGGTGCTCCTATGAAGGCTTTATCTACAAGTGTGTTGTAATCTTAGTGATTGGATAATACATTGAGTTGCTTTGGAGTGTGGGGTTTTTTTCCCAAAAGGGTTTTCCCCACGTATATCACTTGTTATAGTATGTTGTATTTTTGGTTATGTGTTTTTCTTATCATTTATGTAATATTTTAAATTGGTTTGTTATTCTTCTCTCAAGGTTTAGAGTAAAGGAATTATTTATGTTATCTTTATATTCCTTTCAAGTGGTATCAAAGACTAGTCAGTTTTGGTTCTAGTTGTGGGTTTATTGGATTTTTTGAAACTAATCCAGTTTGAGTGGGAACTTTGTGCAAGAGATATTTGGATTTCTTTATCATTGGAATTTTAAGATGACAAGCACATCAGGGAGAATGGAGGTTGGTAAATTTTTAGGTAGTAATTTTGAGATGTGGAAGCTCAAGATGGAAGATCTATTGATTGACTGTGATCTATGGGATGTCATTGATGAGAATGTCCAAAGACCTATAAATCTAACATAAACATATAAGTATGATGTGATGGATCAAAAAGCTAAATCTCTCATCAAATTGTGTCTAACAGATTTAGTACTAATTAATGTCCATGAAAAGACTGCAACAAATAAGTTGTGGAAGAAACTATGTGAGATCTACCAAGTTAAGTCTCTTCTAAATAAGGTTTTCTTAAGAAAGAAATTATATTCTTTAAGAATGGATGATGGTGTTCAAATTTTAGACCACCTGGAAGCATTTAATATGTTGGTGGCTTAATTAATATCAATTGGTGTTAAAATGGATGAGGAAGAGAGATGTCAAATTTTGCTTTGTTCTTTGCCTAACTTGTGGGATTCTCTTGTGATCGTTATAGGAAGCACTTCTATAACTTTCAAAGTTGAGGATATTGTAGGTTCATTGATTTTTGAATAAATAAGAAGGAAATTTTCCATTAGTGCCAAAAAGGCCCTAAATGTTCATGGAAAATCTAAAGAAAGAGGCAAGAGGAACAAAAAGCAAGAAAAGTATAGATCCAAGTCCAAGGGTAGATCCAAGTCACTTGGAAAGACCAAGGTGAGATGCTGGAACTATGGGAAGCATGGTCACTACCGATCAGAATGTAAAGAAAAGAAGAAACAAAAGAAGTATGATTCTAATTCAAAATCTGAGAAGGAAGGTGGTGAAGGTTTCATTGCAGCCTTGGCAACCCATGCAGGTAATGATGCATAGTTAATTGATTTAGGTGCATCTTTTCATATGAATTCTAATAGAAATTGGTTTTCTATGTATGAGGAGTTTGACAGAGGTAAGGTGTACTTGGGTGATGATTCTTCCCTTACCATTGTTGGTCGTGGTAGAGTCAAAATCAGATTTCTAGATGGAAGAATTAAATGGTTTGATGTTGTATTGTATATCCCAGGGCTATATCATAATTTATTATTTATGAGCAAACTAATTGATGTAGGCATGCAAGTTTCATTTTTTAAGGCAGGTTGTAAGATGGTTAAAGGTGTTATGGTGATAGCTAAAGGTGTTAGGATTGGCACTTTGTATAAACTTGATGCATGCACAATTGAGTGTAATAGTACTTCTGTGAAGACTACATCAAAGACCATTTTGATGGATAAATATATTTCTATGTCAAAGGATGGTTGTGATTTCTAGGTACCTAAAGGTGCTCATTCTATGGAGTTAAAATTGCCTATAGAGAAGACTATGTTATGGCACCAAAGACTTGGCCACATTGGTGAAAAAGGTCTTAGGGCCTTCAAGAATAAAAACCTTGTTGAAGGTTTGATTGACTATAGTCTTGAATTTTATTTCTGTGAGCATTGTGTTTATGGTAAGCATAACCACGTTCAATTTTACTCTAGTTCTCATAAATCCAGTGGTGTTTTGGATTTTATTCATTCTGATGTATTCGATCATGTTAATGTTCCTTCAATTTCAAAATCTAAGTATTATGTTTCATTTATTGATATTTAGAGTAGAAGGCCATGGGTTTATTTTATAAAGAGTAAATCTAAAGTTTTCAGTTGATTTAAAGAATTTAAAGTAATGGTTGAGTTGCAGACTGGAAATAAAATTAAGTGTTTGAGGACTGACAATGGTAGTGAGTTTTGCTCTAATGATTTTGTTAGATTCTTTAAAGATTGTGGTATATAGAGACAAAATACAAATCCATATTCACCTTAGTATAATGGAGTTGTATAAAGAATGAACAGGACTTTCACAGAAAAGGCTAAGAGTATGCTTAGTGGTGTTGGACTGGAACAAAGGTTTTGGGTTGAAGTTGTAGCCACTGCTTGCTACTTGATCAACAAGTCTTTTACATCAAAGCTTGTTGATAAAATGCCTATGGAGGCATGGTCTAGATGAAAGCCTTCATTGATACATCTTATAATTTTTGGTTATGAGGCATATGCACATGTGCCAAAGGAGAAGCAAATAAAGTTGGAAAACAAAGCTGTGAAATGTATCTTCATCGGTTATAACTATGGTGTGAAAGGATACAAGCTTTGGGATCTGGTAGCATATAAAGTAATCTATTCTAAAAGTGTTATCTTTATTGATACTAAGCCTTCTTCTGTTACACTATAGCCATAGAAAGTAGAAAATAAAGATGTGATTCAACTTCCTCCTACACCTGAAAAAGTTGAGTCAAGGCCAAGAGAGAGACAAGAAGTTGAGGAGAGCTCATCGATATTTGAATCTTTGGGAGAGGAGGTAGATGAAGAAGACCTTCCACCTCAACTTATTTGAAGATCCACAAGGTGTAGTCAACCACCAGAAAGGTATTCTCTTAATGATTGGAGATGTATATTTGCTTTGAGTACTAACATTGATGAACTGAGATCTGTACAGGAACCTTTGGGTATGAATGATGCAGAGTCCTAGAAGGTTGATATGGAGGAAGAGATGGTATCTTTGAATAAGAATGATACATAGAACCTTGTACCATTACCTAAAGGATGTAATCTTGTTGGTTGCAAATGGGTGTTCAAGAAAAAGGTTGGTTCAGATGGTAGTGTCGAGAAGTACAAAGCTTGATTCGTTGCAAAAGGATACTCTCAGGTTGAGGGTGTTAACTATGGTGAGATTTTGTCTCTTGTTGATAAAATGGCATCCATTAGATTCATGTTTTCTATTGCAGTAGCTCATGATTTATAGATAGAACAAATGGATGTGAAGAGCCTTCCTTCATGGTGATTTGGAGGAGGAGATTTCTATGACACACCTAGAGTACTATGAGGTGAAAGGTAAAATAAATTTTGTTTTTAAGTTGAAGAAATATTTGTGTGGTCTCAAGCAGAGTCCTAGGATGTGGTACCAAAAAATTGATACATATATATTGAGTTTGGGGTTTGAGTAGTCTAAATCTGATCATTATGTTTATTATAAAATTGATGGTGATCATTTTCTAGTTATTGCCTTATACGTTGATGATATGTTATTTGTTGGCAATGGGAAAGTTTTGATTTTAGATCTTAAATCCCAACTCTCAGCAAGATTTGAGATGAAATATCTTGGAGCTATGACACACATTCTTGGGATGGAGATTAAGAGAGAGACAGAATAGAAAGCTATGGCTTGGCCAGAGTAAGTATGTGAATTCTATTCTATAGAGATTTAACATGCAAGATTGCAAACCATTATGTGTTCTTTTTTCAGTTGGAACAAAGTTATCTACATCACAATGTCCTATATCCCCATCAAAGATGGAAGACATGAGTAGAGTGCCTTATCATAGTGCAATTAGAAGTCTGATGCATGATATGGTATGTACTAGACTAGACATTGCCCGAGCAGTGGGAATTCTTTTCAATTATATGTCTAATCTAGGTAGAGTTCATTGGGATGTAGTTAGAAGGGTCTTCAGATATTTGTGGGCTACCTCAGAGTATTCCTTATGTTATCATAGTAACATGATTGGAGGCAAGTGTCCTCTTGACATTATTGGTTATGTGGATTCAGATTGGGCAAGTGATGTTGATAATAGAAGATCCACGAGTGCTTATGTGTTTACATTATTTAGTGGTGCAATAAGTTAGATGAGTACGCAACAGGTTGTGGTCACTTTGCCCACTATAGAGGTAGAGTATATGAAATCTACTCATGCATGTAAGGAAACCATTTGGATTAAGAGACTATGTTCAAATATTAGGTTGAAATAAGGTATAATGATAGTTTATTGTGACAGTTAAAGTGTTATTTGCCTAGCAAAAAACTTAACTTTTCATGCTAAGACCAAGCATATTGATGTACAATATCATTTTGTGAGAGACATGGTTGAGGATGGCAGGGTGAAGTTGATAATAGTAGAGACTTTGATGAATGTTGCAGATTCATTAACTAAGCATGTGAGCACAGAGAAGTTTAGATAGTGTTCAAAGTCTATGGGCCTCTTGGCCCCTAGATGTTAAGATCATGTTGATACAATTCCTTTGGGTCTTGCAAGGTATTTTCCAAGTGGGGAAATGTTGGGAATTGAGGTATCTCAACCTTGACAAGTTTGGACACTATTCACAAAGTACTATTCATGATTACTATTCACTAGCACTATTCATGGGTCACTATTCATGATGACATGGCAATGGGTCCCAAGATGTGGTCCCATGGTGGGTCCCAAGTGGTGGATCCCAGGTGATGTGGAGCAGTGATGTGGCTTGTGATGAGTTGCCATGGCCCTTGGAGGAATCTACATGATGGAGGTGCATGTGAGTAGAGGTGGGGCATACCAATCCACAAAGGGGACATGTTTGTTATCTCATGTGATGCACATGATTTTACACTTGGTGTAAAATGACTAAAAGGAGATATGGGTCAAATTTCTAGGTGTGCTCATGATTTTGAGTGGAAGGAGAAGTCAAAAGATAGTGAAGAATATTTTGAAAGCTAATGGAGTCACATTTGTGAGTGGAAGACAAGTTTTGGAAGCTTGTGAGAGTGGACCACTAAGTCTTGGATGCTTATGTGAGTGGATCACTTAGTTTTGTAAGCATGTGTGAGAGTGGAGCACTAAGTCTTGGATGCTTATGTGAGTGGAGCACTTAGTTTTGTAAGCATGTCTGAGTGGAGGATAAGTCTTAGATGCATATGGAAGGTAGAGGGTCCATTTTTTTACCTTTGTAAAAGATAACAAGATTGGCACTATGCTCACATAGTCACTCCACTAAGGGTGGCGAGTTTGTGTCTTGCATATGAAGTTATCTCTTCATTCATATCTCCTTCTCATTGTATACTCTATATATAGGAATTATCTCTTTTATAGTTGTTAAGGAAATTGGAATCTAAGATTGAGAGTTTTGTAAAGGCACTAAAGCTTTGTTAGACCAATTTTTATCCTATGTATTGTATATTGGTGGTGCTCCTATGAAGGCTTGCTCTGCAAGTGTGTTTTAATCTTGGTGATTGGATAATTCATTGAGCTACTTTGGAGTGTGGGTTTTTTTTTTCAAAATAGTTTTCCCCACGTATACCACTTGTTATGGTATGTTGTATTTTTGGTTATGTGTTTTTCTTATCATTTTTCTAATATTTCGAATTGGTTTGTTATTCTCCTCCCAAGGTTTAGTGTAAAGGAATTGTTTTCGTTATCTTTATATTCCTTTCATCTCTAAGTCCAGTTACAATGCAAAAAAAGTATTTGGAAAAAAATTCATGAAGTTTTCTTGAACATCTATCAATATGAAGCATAGCATTTTCTTGAGGCTAGCATAGAGACACTCCATGTCTTTCTTGAAATTGCCCTCTCGATGAGGAGTTCACTATCTATCTTAAACTTCCATAAGATTCATCAACACAAACACCCTAACTTGGGAAGGTAGAAACAAGATTGTGACAGTCATTATATTCCCCTCAACTGATGAACTTCTCTTTATCAATTGTTACTTACTCTCTTGAAGTCACTCATTAGCCCTTCAGGCCTGAATCTTCACACTTGTCACTATGGTGACTTAAAATTGTTTAATAAATTTTGTTGTATGGATGTAAGACACTTTTTCAAGACCTCTTTTTCTTCTATTCCATTAGGTAGATCTCAAAATAACTCCAAACAACACTTCTCATCTTTAAACTAGGCAATCACCCTCTTTCTCATTGTCTTGTTCAAGACTACCTGCAATGACCAACTTAACAGAGGAGTTTTTAGGCATGACCAAGGTTATAATTAGGCTTTAGGAGTTATAATACATCTCTAAACACCTTCCACAATGATGCACATTCACCTAGTCCCTTCTGCACCTTTAATTCAACTCAAATCTTGCGAAAAACATAGAATTAGGCTTGTTTGTACAAGTGATAGTACAAAAAAACTAAATGCCAATGAGCCTAAGAGAGTTAAAAAAATGGATCCAAAACACTTTTCAAGTCAATTTACCCCTCTTGGATGCATTTCCATTCATATATTCTTCATCGGGTTCTTGAGAGGGTTTTAAGAGGGTTTTAGGTCATTTAGCTTGTTAACGATGATTCATAAAAGTTAGATTCTTAACCCTCAAACCAATTCCACTGAGATTAATTTTAGGACCCCCCTCAACTATCCCTAAGTGCTTTAGACACCGTGCATTTTTTCGTACAAATACGAGCAAAATAAGTTGGCTCTCAAGCTCCTACTATGCATTATAGATAGGCCTGGGATAGATTTAAGCCAAATTGAGCTATTCTCTACAAACTAATGAGTCTTATCAACCATCCACTCTCCCATGAAGGTTTAAAAAAAAACATATGAATATCATATGATCATATGGATGAAGTTAGACACCATGAAGGTTTGTGTCTAGTTCTAGGCCTAAAAAGCCTAGACTATGTTTCTGGGTATATGACCACTTGTGGGGGTTTCCAATGATTTTAGGGCCTCTTCACTTTTTTCAGATTCAAATAAACTCTCTACACCTTCCCACAATCATTCAAGGCTCTCCCATTATCTTTCACCATCCATGTACTATAAGTCTGCAGGTTGAATTAACTGTGAATTGCCCCTATCTTAGACAAAACAAAGGACAATTCCCCTATTAGTACAACCCAAATGAGACCATAGAGGTATTTTTTAAGTCATTAGGACCCTCTATGTCAATTTTAAAACTGATATCATATCTCTAGAGCCTTCAAACATCAAATGTTCTCAAGACTAGCTTATAGACTTATGACTATGTCCAATGTTTTGATAGGGTTTAAGAAACTTCAAATATGACTATATCTATTCATATTGCTTCTTAAAATCACATGAAAATGTGATATTACCACTGTGATATTGGTTTCAACATGATCATCTCCATCCTACACCTCTACCTACCAATCAAGCTTGCACATTTCATGAGTTTAGGTTAGTATGTAGACTCTCTTAAGGTTGTAGGTGCTTCTTAAGGAATACAAGGGATTACTATAGATTTTGCTTCATGTTTGAACACTGTGTCTCACACCTTTTTTTCTCATCAATTCACTAGAGCCATCTTAAACGTGGATGGGCTTACTTCTACCTTGAAACCATGTTCTTATCTCTCTACCATCAATGTATTATTGGTGTGTAAGTTACAGGTTCATTTGGGCTCAATTGCATTGTTATTTTTTTATTGTTTTCATTAGGATCCTGACTGAAATGAAATCTCACTCACCATCATTCCTCTTGACATAGAAACTTCCCTTTATCTTCATATGCTACTTTTAGGCCTAGGCTAAAAGAAAGAAGCAATTAGGTTTACATAAACCTCATGAACTTTCACTATGAGATGACACTATATAGGGTAGGATCCTTTTTCAGAGAAGTTAAGGTAAAACTTCTCATTAAGAAGCTTTCTTCAGCTTTACACCTGTAGGTGGTGCTTGAGGTGGTCTTCCATATCTAATATGCCATCCCACAATCTTCAATCCTTACCAAAAGGCATTCTCACTGCATCTCAAGCTTTATATCCTCTTGAAGGAACATCACTAGGCCTTTGTACTTTGAATACCCACACATAGAAACTTTTAGGTCTCCTTTAGGTTTGACTGTAAGTAGTGGTCTCACTATTTGGAAAACTTAGCCCTCTTCTTGGATGGGCAGAATATGTCATGGTTCGTGAAGGTGATAGAGACCTATTATAGATTTTAGATCATGTAGTTAACTCTCCCACAAACCATTGATACCTCCAACCTCTGAGGCATACATACTCAACATACATTTTTCTTGGATGACAGTAAAGATATAGATCCACTATGACCTCAAAATAGGTTTGCTTGCAAGATCAACTGAGACTTAGAGAACACATTGCACTAAGGATGGTATTCATCTCAAGTTATTTTACAAACCTCAACTTCACACCTTCACCTACAATTTATCAAGGCACTATTTTGCAGACCATCATTGTGTTCACTTCCTAGTACAATAAGTGATTCTGCTAATTCATTCATATCCACACATGCCAACCATATTGAAGCCAAAATGAAATGAGTGAACATACTCTACCAACCTACAGAAAATACTTGGTTCACATGGATCAATGCAAATAGATGAGAAAACTAAAGCCATTGGGGATGCACAGATAGTTCAAAGCCACTAACAGTCTTAGTGATTGTTCATACAGTACAGACCATCAAACTTGGAAATATGACATTGAATATAAGTACACAAGGACTACTAACATCTAGTAATTTCACTCAACCCAACTCTTCTTTTCCTGTCTTTACTAACTAAAAATCATTGACTTCTTTTGACCTACCCAAGAGAGTGATAGGAGAGAGAAACCATTTTTTATCAAATTTGGCTCTATTAAATCCACCTGAGCCTATAAATGAACTATGGGGATCTCAATAGACTTCCCTGAAGTAGTCACATGTGTCAGATGAATTATCATAATCCGTACAACTACCTAAAACTAAATTTTACAAATCGTCTCCTTGTTTCTACGTTGAACCTGTAATATTTCAGTTTCACAACTATCCTTTGATATTATCTAACAGGTGGTACATTAGTTTGCATCTTGAAAATTTTATCTTCTTGTGAAAATCGTATTATTTCATTAAAATGACCCCAAAGGTGGCCATAAAGGATATGAGACAAACTAGACAAATGTGACCAAGTTAGAACATATTAAGTAACCCTCAAACTATAACTTAACATTATCTAGGACCATGTGACCACTTTCAAACCTATAAGGACCTTATAAAAAGTTACAATATGCAAGGGGTTTGACCAAATTTGACCTAGGGTGAAATTTGGTCAATGGTAAAATGAATAATATAATGGGTAGATATATTTAACCCAATGGTATTAATTTGAAATAGTTTCATAGATCTCTATGGTTACATTTAAAGGTTTTGTTGATGTTTTAAATGAGTCTACAAAAATTAATTATTGGGTTGTTGGTAATATATATATATATATATATATAGGGATGCACCTACTGAAATGAACCTTACCTTTCATTCTTGGTTAACAATCCACAATTGATGTTAGAGGATGAATATATTCACATTTCCAAATTGATATATAAGGTCTACAATCTAGGCTTATGTATGTATAGTATTTTTTTGTTTGCGTCTAATTTTGTCATTTAAAAGTTTTTGGTACAAAGAGAAGTTGAAAATTGATCGTCCAGCCTATGTTAAGGTCCTTGAATATGCTAAGTTGAAGTTAGTTTGAATGAATTATTTTATGTGAGAATTGTATTTATTTCATTTTATCTTGATATTTTAGTAATTGGTGTTGATTTTTTTGAAGTCTTGAATCGAATAGTTTGCAATTTTTTTTAAAGACAGCCAACATAGATTAGTTATTCTGCCATAGTAGATCGTCAATGTTTATTAAAGAGGTGTATGTTAATCATTGCATTGTATAAAATTGCACTTGTTTGACACATTTCCCTAGAATTAGTGGCTAATGTATTGGAATTTAGGACTATAAAGCTACATGGGGTTTTGGACCCATGACCTATTACATCACAAAAATGCCCAAAAGAACGCAAAATATTACATAAACCATAAGAAAATACAAAAAAAAATACATGCATAAAAAAGGCACAATTATGCCAAGTGCCTAAAAAGTTGTATTCCTCCAAAAATGTATTCATGCTCATATGTAGGGCATGGAAACAACTATCTAAAACCCCTTTTTATTTCCATTGTGATCTAAAAATATTTACTCTTCAAAAAAAGACCAAAACATAATAAGAAATCAAAGTTTCTAATATCCCCTACTTCGTAAAAAATTATTTCCTAAAAGTGTTTTGAAGTTTATAATTCTTTCATAGGACACTTCAATCTACGACAACAAACTTAATCTTGTATGAGAACAAATTTAATAATAGTTTAAATGCCTCTATTTTCAAAACTAACCAAAAAAATCTTTGCGTACCCATAGTCAAAGAAAAAATCCAATGTATTCTTAACCACTAGAAACCTTACAATAATCCTCATACAAAAATCCTAAAACAAACATAATTTTACACCATGTAATGATTACCAAACATCGTGGAAACATTACCTTGGCAAAACATATGGCCTCATGGAACATAGTAACTAGAAAGCATACATTGAACCATGTACCATGGTTGAATCTCTTAGTTGTTGCTGAGCTTAGAAAAATTGGTCAACATTTACTTTTAGCAAATGGATGCAATTGCCTTCTGCTTCTTCTCATAGATGTTGTGCATTGGTGCCACTACATCACAGTGCTCGAATGTGGTTGTCAACAATGAATTTGCCTATCAGTGATACAGTGACAAATGTACAAGGTTGTGATGTCAATTAATTGATTCAATGATATTATTAACTTTTTCACTAATGGCAAACTTGTTCTACAGATATTTACGTCACTCTATGAAATGAAAAAAAATGTTGGATATTAACATGTGCATAAGGATGCAAAGGTGTGATTGATGTCTTATTAACCCAATCAAATGGTGGGATTAACGACATATCAAGCCTGGATTAAAAAAAAATAGTTTATACATGATGGCATAATCTACGAGATTAAGTTTGTTATTGCATTGAGAGTGTGCGCAAATCACATTTTTATGCTCATAAGCCTCTTTTCCATGGCTGGTCTTTTTTATTTCCTTATATACATATAATGTTCTTAGTTTGTTCTTGTGATAAATAAATGTTGGATTGATTCCTTTCTTTTGTTGTCTCTATTGAAAATTAGCATTAAAGTGTGAAAGAATGCAGGGAAATCATTTTGTTTCTTAAAAATTTTGCATAACCCATTCCAAACCATTTTAGTAGAGCATAAACCTACCACTACATTTTCTTAACCACTTTCATTTCGTTTAATATCATTTTTTGGATTGGTTAACAAGGGAAAGGACCATTACCCAATTAAAATGAAGAAAGTAGCCAATATCCAAAGATTTAAGACAAGGCACCAACCAAAATAGAAACCCAACAAAACAAACAAGGACATGTTGACATAGATGCCCCGAAGCCATAGAGGCAAAGCCAAAATACAACCAAACCAAAACATAGCAAAAAAACAAAATAATAAAAATAACTATTATGACAATCTTAATGAATAGGGATCCCACTAATAACGAGAAGACAATATTCCAAATGCCCCAAATAAAAATTGCCCCTACCAACAATTATTACAAGTAAGCTCTCATCAAATTGGGAAAGATAAATGTTCATAGGGAGAAATTCAGTGAGTAGACATGTAATATTAGGGATTTCCATTTTCACCAAGTCATTTTGTTTAGTATCTTAGACTTTATTGTTTGAACAATTTTTAGATCAAGCAACAAAATAAATATGGGGCAAAAAAGTTTAATATGACACTTCAGTAGGATTAAATCCTTGTCACTTGTTGCACGGTTTCTTCTTGTCATATCTCATTTCTTTTGAATTGGCTACAATCAAAGTTCATTCTTCAACTTTATATGCACTTTTACCTTTTCCAATTTTACTTATATATTTCATTTTAAGATTAATATTCTTTAGAGATTTTGAGCCCGATACTCAAGTTCCAATGAAGTTAAATCCAAACAATTTCTCACTATATAGAAGTGCATAGAGAATAATTATAATTTTGTTGGTATTCATTTCAAGGACATTAAGCCCCTGAAACATATCAAGTAACGAATGAAAACATATTAATATGTCCTTATGTTCATTTTAATTGATGGAATCAAAACCTAATAATATTACATGTACTACTTTGTTTTGTTTTACAGTGAAAATTGTGTAAGACATCAGAGGGCTTTCCTCGCAGCATTGATGCAGAAACACAGCATGGCATATAATGTTTAGAGGAAGCCATGGAGAGGAGAGTCTCAGAGGTACTATGGGTATAGAACGGCTAATGCACATACAAAAAAATGCAGGTTTTTTAATTTCTATTTATAGACATACTTATGTGTGTTTGCAATTGCAACTTTGTTTTGTTGAGCAACAAACACATATACAATTATTTCTAAGCCTTTATTTGCTTTGTCTAGGAAAAAGTCTAACTTTACATGATGACTTATGAGATGTTCTTATTGTCTTTGCAAGAAAAAATGATCTTTCAATGCAATGAATCTTGTTGATATAATTTGTTAGTGAAATATTCCTAATTACACCTTATTAACTTAAATTCTAATGTTCTTATATCCTAGTTAGTTTAATATATTTATTATAGGCCTTAAATTAGTTACTTATGGGCAACTATTACCATCCAACATTAACCATAGTTATGGGCCGACAATATATGCATGTTCTTAAGGCTAATAGGACAAGAGAAGTAATATTTTACTTTGCTATATATTCTCTTATCCTTCTTTGTATATCACATGAATTGAACATTACGTGAATAACTTATTAAACATTGTTATTCAATCATTTCTCCAATTCTTGCCTCTTCATCATGCTTCTCTGTGTGAGTTATGTCTTGGTTAACATCCGACCCTAGCTGGATCAGATCCCAATATGGTACAAAAGCCATAGCAAGTTAGTTCCATAAAGAACGATATTTTAGGCATCTTTTAGAGCCAAACTTTATTCTGGAACGTCCAAGAGAATTTTACCCTGTCATTGTGTTTAAAACCCTGAAACCTATGGATGATAGTAAATTCGATAGGAGTTTTTAACAATCTTTCTGAAGTTTTTTTTTTGGGTTCCCTTGGGTATAGACTGTACCATATGGACTATAAATTCATGTGTGGTTGTTTTTTAGATCTATGTTGTTTGTTATTTCAATTTTTGTTTTTAAATAAAGTTTTTGCAGACCATATAGCCCTTGCATCATCGTTGTGTTGTAGCATATGCTTTTCCCTTGTAGAGCCACCATCTCCTCCTAGTTCATTGCCCAGGGAATGCTTGGTCTTTTTCTGTTTTGGCCTTTGTTTGGCACTGGTCACCTACCATTTGCACCTTGAGTAACATCCCACACTCCTTCAATTTTATGCATGGCCTTTTTTATGGCCTCTCCCACCTCCCTTCACTCCTAGATCTGCGATTTTTGGTTCTCAAAGTCAGCCTTACTCGTACTGTAACAAAGTCACTGTTGACTTCACAAGCCTCCACCAATCATTTGACATTGTATACTCCCTCACCAAGAACCGCTATCGTTTTGAGCCTCCACCATTGGTTGTGTTATCACCTTTATTGTGACCTTGGCACCACTTGGCAAGCTTGGTCTTCAGGTCTCCTTCATTGTCATCTCTAATTGTGTTTGCCTCCCTTGTAGACCTCTATCCCACTTGGCTCCCCTATGCACTTTCCTTGTTTGACCCTATTTCCTCTTAGTTGAGTGTCTCTCACTCATCCTCTCAACCTTTCTGACCTTCCCAAAGGTTTTATTTCATTTTTATTTTTATTTTTTATGAAGTGTTTTAAAAACTAAAAACAACTTCAGGCAATTATAGACTAAGAATGATAGTATGGTGGATTGGCGATATAGGTTTTGGTAAACCCTTGCGATAAGGGAGGTCTAAGTCCCCTTAGTTTTTGACAAGTTTTTCCTTTCCAAAAAAAATTGTTTAAAGGGGGTAGGGGGATTATTTTATAAGTGGGGTTTTTAATAGGGCCTTTATTATTGCTTAAGGCCAAAAAAAATCAAAGAGAGTCCTTTTTTAAGGTGGTTATTGTATTTTGAAGATTTTTTTATGTCAACTTTCTCGTACATCTTGGCATAATTTTCTATACATCATATTGTCAAACATTGGAGGGTGGGGCCTAATCTAGCAGACATCAAAACTCCTCCACAATAATCATTATTTTGCAATTTTATGATTCTCTCTTGTAATCTGCTACAAGCCATATTTTTTGCATACGGACTTTGTTTCTCATACCATTTTTTAAAAACTTCACACTCTATGCAAACGTGCAGTCCTTTGATTCTGAAAATACATTTTTTCTTCGTTTTGTAAAAAGGTACCTAATATGACCTTGTTGTCGCAACCCTATTGAGAAAAACTCTCCTTTCAAATGGCATTTTCTAATGCAAAACTCTTTATGCATTTATTAAACATGTTCAAGCAGTGGATTCATATAGACAATAACTGATATTATTCGACACTTTGACCTAATTATCATTTCTTGTAATGAGCAACTTCAAACAACCTCGATATATGTTGGTTTCTACAAATTGAAGTTAGTGACTTTTGTACCTTCGTGTAAGACAATTGGCTTGTTGTGAGTTTCTTTGCTATCTTAAGCAGTTAGTGGTTACTTTAATCTACAACTTTTACAAATGTCATTCCTTTTGAAACATCTAAGTCCCTTTCTATGCACCTCGTTGCATTTTCTAAAAAAGTTTCATTTTTCCTTCAAAAAACACTTTGATGTGCACGTGTATTTTCTTTGTTTTTGCATAGTAATCATTGAATTTAGATTCCTCGCTTGTACATGAGTATCTTATTAGGAACGTTGTTTGATAATACCCATATAAAGGTTATAGTATATCTCATCTTTTGTTGGCATTCATTGGTGTATTGTATATTTATCAACATTAATCATATGATCATCTTCGTATTGTGAGATATATGTAGATATCATAACCACCTTGCAATTTCATGGAACTCACCTTTCCAAAAGAACTTGGTAAAATTTATTTACTGACAATGGCTAGGTATCCCCACAATATTGTTATTGAAGCACTTTGCACAAAATTGACCCATTTGCGAGTCACGTTCTTTTGTTTGAGTCGAGTCCTCTCCTATTACTTTGTTTTGTATTTTGTGACCTTCTTCAATGCTTTGTTGGACAAATCTATTCCTAGCATTATCTTCACCCAGGGTAACATTGGGGAGGGGATGTGAGTACAATGTTTCCTTAAATACTTTCTACCATATTTTTAAAGATCAATGTTTCTTCTAAGCCAACCTCATACAAAACACCAATGCTTAATTTGACTTGACAATTATATCAACTCAACACCCATGTATCCCAACAAGATAGTTGACATCAATAGGGACAATAGTACACTAAATTTTCTTAATACTTGATCATAAATACCTAATCAAGTCTAATTGCCAAGATCTATTTTATAGAATTCGAAGTCTCATGTTTATTTTTCCCATAGATCTCCAAGTTATGTTTAATATTATTATGAATTGTAATATTCCTAATTGCACTTTATCATACTAAATAATTCATACATCCTCATTCCTTTAATATATTTATTATATACTTTAAATTAACTACAAATGTCAAAGTATTAACATCTAACATTAATTGCAATTATTGACCCATTAATATATACCTCTTCTTATGATGATCAATAAGACCAAAATCAAGGTTTGCCTTTTTTACAATATACTCTTTTATCCTCTAAGTATCACAATAATTAAATATTACATGAAAAAAGCTTATTATACATTGAAATTCATACATTTTGCCTAAAGTCTCTATAAACTCTCAATTCATATTTAATCTTCACTATAATAAATCACAAAATAATTAAAAAGCCTGCCATAAAAATAAGATAAATTTTAAATATTGTTATCGATAATGTTTCATTAAAAAGCATTTTTTTGTGAAGTCATACAAGTACTTTTTAATGTGAAGTGTTTTACAGATGTAACAAATATGTTTGGCAAGCTTCCTAACAAATTTTGTAGATACTTTAAAAATTGATCATCCTCATAAAATGATACTCTAGTTTTTTTCAAACTGCCCTTTTTGATTTCAATCTAAGTTTCATTCCTGTGTAATGTAATTCAAAATCAAACATTGGTTTTCAATGTTTGAACAATACCTTATTGCATCGCAATCAATTTATTAAACATGTGAGGAATATAATTAAACATTTCCAAGTACCCCCACTTCTAAATCTCTCACATAAAATTTACACAATTTAGATGCAGCCAATGTAGAAATGAGGGTTATGCAACAAACATGTAAAATCCATTCTCTCTATTTAAGAATACGTTCTTGACATTTTATCACCTCCTATGTGCAATTTCTAGTAAATAAAAATAAACTTTAATGATGTAACAAAAAAGTGGCTATGCAACAAATATGTTAAATCCATCCTCTAATCAAGAATTCATTCTCGACATTTTCTAATTATCATCCTCTCCATTTTCCAGTATATACTCTTAAAAAAACTTTAATGTTATATCTCTAAAATTAATTATATGCAACTAATCATAAAACCCAAATTCTCTTGCATTATCATAAATTCAATTATCTAAAACGTAAACTATCATAGTACCCAGTTTCTCTTTGTTTTTAAATTATAAATTCAATTATATAATTGGTAAACCAAATATATGGGTGTGTTTTTGCAAATAACATCCATCAATAGCCTTATGATAATATTAACTTATTTTAATATTATAAATGGTTTATTCGTAGGTACACTGTACCTTACAACAAAAATATTACCAAACATGTATTATGAAGGTTCACCTTGTTCTTTAAACTTTGCTTTTAATGCTTTTAAAACAAGAATAAAAAATAATTGCACCAATCACCCTCGACAAAGCATCTTCGAACTTCAAAATGTATGTGGTAAACATATCACAAAGAAATAAATATGAAACATCTTATTAAAATGTAATTCCAATATTCTTAATGTCATTTTCTGTCATGACAAATCATAACTCAAATTCTAACCCTGCATAACTTAAATTCCTTGCATAACTCAGATTTATAAACCTACTTTAATGCACATTGTTTTCTTTGGCATGTCTCGCACTTTTTAATATTACTATTATAATATTTCTAATTAAAATTTTGCAAATTTTGAAGCTCTAAATATGCATTTCATGTCTCGTATATCCCATTGCAGATGGACCACTGATTTGTCCATTTGAACTACTTTTATTTGAGAGTACGTTCCTCCCTAAAAGTTTAAACCACCTCTCCCACTTTCCTGTGATCAGTTGCATCGTCATTCAAATCTCAAGTAATGAAGGTTTTCTTGATCTTCAAATTGGGATCCATGGCTCTTTTGATAGGATATTACTTTAAATATTTTTTTGTAATAGCCGCAACTGCCGTCTGATAAGTTTTACCTTAGAGAATCTCAATGTTGTATCTCTGGAAACACTGCCAATTTAGAAACAAAGATGATTAATCAATCAAAAGTCATGAATGGTTTTAAACGGGGGCTTTACCACTGCAAATAAATTCCAGGCATTAACTGGACACTAAAATTCCTAGCATTGCTTCGAATGTTAATGATCATGGAAATCTGAATCTAATGATATAAAAAAAAAGCAAATATTAGTAAACGCAATGAAAACTGTATCCTAAAAGAACTGCAGAAATTGACCAATACAAATGGAGTAAACTATATATCTTTCAACCAGAAATTGTCTTGGATCCACTCAAAATTAATCCATGTCAATGAGAACCACCACAAAGCAGGTAAACTTTTAGCACATACCGTTTGTAGCTGCCAATAAAATAAACATGATAAGCTCGCAATATTGAGATAAATAAAACAGGAAAAGAAAAGCATCACAAACTACGGAACTAAGCTTTAACATCCAACATATCAAATGAAAATAGCATCCACAAATTAGAAAGGCACAAAAGCAAACAAAAGAGGAGGATGGGTTCCAGAACGGTAACAAAAATACTCTCAATTTGCAAATTTGAACTTTAAACTAGGGTCTCAGATATTAAAAGATTACCACGGCAATGTGATGGCAGAACTGGAGATACGATTACAAGAAAAGCACATATTGGTCCCCAATGCCCCTTTCTGCCAGCCATTACGAACACGTTACTCTTCTCCACATCATTCCAGCACTTTAGCTTAAAGCCCTCTGCATCCATAATATGATAAAGACCTTTACACATCTGGAAATGTAAGGTAATAATATCCTATAGATCATTTACAACCTACCAAAACTTTCCCATGATGAAAGCTTTATCCTAGACGACTCTCCAGATGCATTTCAAGGACTGCCTTAAAATCTCAAGTCCTAAGAACTGTCCATGCAAAGCAAGCAAGTGTTGCCCTTATCGTACCTGCCTCCCATATGCTCAACCATTTATTGTCCATAATAATGAGAAGTAATCTAGGTTAAAAATATAAACTACACCAATATTTTTGAACAAATTTTAAATCAATTCAGCTAATTTTCTATTTTTACGAAGGCACAATGTACAGTGCATGGTGTATAGCATGCATACAAGACAAAACATCCAGCAGCAATATCAGGCAGCAATATGCAATGCCCCTGGGCAAGGGGCATGCATACAAAACAAAACATCCACCAGCAATACCTAATTCCCCTTGTTAAGGGGCATGCATTGGGAGAATGGGAAGTGAAGTGTGACTGTTAATTGTGTTTCATCTATGCAATTAAGAAAATAAAGAAAAGAACACATGCCCATTTCAGTGAGGAGCAAAGAAACATGAATTATTGTCAAAAATTTTAATGGAGATGGAAGGAATTTACGTAAAATAAGGCTAAAAAGCAAACACGACAACAAAGGTAATACCCATTTGCAAGCAGCGTGAATAGAAAGCAAGGAAAAATGAAACAAAGTCAAAATTTTAAATCAGACATTAGAAATTTTAGAATAAATGGTACTGGAGTTTTGAGTAGGCAATAAATAATGCCCCTTAGCAAGGAGCATGGATTGATAGAGGAAATTGATGAATGTCTGTATGCGAGAAGCTGGTTCTCTTTTTTCAGTCATGCAAAAAGTACAGTGCATGCACTATAGCATGCATATAAGAAAAAACATCCGGCCACAGTAAGTAATGTTCCTTGGCAAGGGACATGTATTGACAGATACGAAACCAAAGCATGGATGTTATTTTAAGTATTGAGTCTAAGCAATTATGAAAGTAAATACAAAATGAAGGTATGCCCAATAGCAAGGAGAATGGATGGAGAGCAAAAAATATATGAAACAGTAGTCAAAATTGAGATTTGAATGGCAGGAAAATTAAGCATTACTGGCACTGAGTCTAGATAATAAGAATTAAAGGAAGTAATGCCCCTTGGAAAGAAATATGCCTCTTATTGGAGTTTTGAGCCTACCAAATTCCAAAATTATGTAATTTGTTTCTTTGATTTGATAAAATTAGACATAATTATAACAGTAATTTTAAACCACAAATCTGCAGCATATTTTCTCGTGAAAAGTGGAAGTACACCATGCAGAGTATACATATTGCACAACTGGTAAAAGAAGATTACTTGAATTTATTTCTTCTTAAAATATGATTAAGAGCATTTGTATATGTTCTATGTTTAACCTAGAAAACTTCATACCTTGTTAAAGAGCCAAGAACAAGCGCAATGCTTGTTGGCTTTCTGAGTCATCCAATGCTTCTTGGCTTTTTGAGTCATCTATATTAGATTTGTTTGTGTGGACAATGCAATGACAAGAAGCGTGTCTAAGTAAAACAAGAGGTTAATATTGTTGGTGTAGGCTTTTTTCTACCATGTGGTTTTACCTACACTGTTTAGTTAGCTTGCGTAGATGTCACTTAAGTGTTTAATAAAAGTCTATGAAAAAAATAATCCTACAATCATGAGGATGTGTGATCATGTCTATCTTCCACCTATATAATATACCTTTCCTAAAGCTATTTGGCTAACAAGTCAGGAATGTTATTGCATTTGAACGCTTTTTCACATTGTGAATATTCTTTCTCAAATGTGTTCATGATTTCACTACTCCATACAATTTCACATTCGTGCATTCGATCCTCTATCCAATTATTGATCCTCAAGTGTGACCCACTCCGACATAGTATTAAAACGATGCTAGTAGACGAATGCCATGGATTTTGTTGTGATCTCGCCTACATTCTAAATGCTTCTTTGTGTTCTTCGTGATCTCAATTGTTTCAAGGATTTGGAGTTTCATGTAAATCCGAACAAATATGTGCATCCAGAAATCTCTGGACAAAAAACAAACAACACCATTAAAAAGATCAAAAGATGTCAAAATCCTACGAACAACTATAAACACAACCTAGTTTCATAAAAGTCTATTTTTTATCATTTTGGAAGGTTTGAAAGCCATTTTTATATTTTGTGCATATTTGTACCATCTACTGCTCGAAGAAAAAAAAAATAATGAATTTTTTCAAAAACTTAGTGGGTCTTTGCTACGTTTGGAAGAAACCTTGCAGTATTTTGTGTGCAAGTTTGGCATTTTGACGTTTTGTGTGTAAGTTTGGCGGGTTCTGCAATCTTCCATTAGATTTTTGATTGAATGGACATATGCATCCACTCTCTGCACATATGCATTCATTAGATTTTTTATTCAATGGGCATATACATCCACTCTCTGCACAGAGGACCTGTGCTACTCCGGCAAGCACCTGCGATGTGGATTTTCATGTTTGTAGGCACCCTGCTGGTTTAATGTGGTTCCCTAAATTTCTACAGCTCTGTGGATATTTAGATCACACCCTGATGGATCCAATGGACTTGACCTCACTGAGAGTTCTATTTGTCCCAGCCTTATCTCTGCAACCTAAATCTCCATCACCTTCTACCCTATGGCCTCAATCGACTACAATCAACGACGTATATCCGCAATACCTTGGGTGGACTATGTGACTTGCAAGAACGCGTCAAACTTATTCGAGTGAAGCACAACAGACCACTCATTCTCACCCTTAGCCCCTAGTCACATGGGAATTTAAGCTCTTAGTCACAACCAACTCAAAGGGGCCTAACCCTTACATGAAAAGTTGTGTCAATTATTTTGGAAGCCCCAAATTTTCATTTTGCAAGATGAATGTATAACTCCTTTTTAGGCGTCATTTTTTTTTAAAGTGCGAGTTTTTGGAACTATATGCATTTATGTTATTCTCGAACTTTGTAAAATTGATTCTATGTAGTTTCATGGGGTTTGCATTTCTTCTTCTCTTTTGCATGCTTGTGTTGCTTCTATATACATGTTGATTGTATACACATTTAAATGTGTTGATTGTGTATGCATTCAAATATAAAATGTCAACCTATGCAATATTGGGAGGAATTTAGTGACTTGCATAGATTGCCCACTTGGAGGCATTTTCAATTGAGTCTGACGTTAATAACATTGAGTGTGCATGTCGACTAACCTATCTCCAATTGGGAGTTACCAAATGAGGATAGTTGATTCTACCCTAGTGGTTCTTTTGGAAAATACCAACTATGCTTCATGGTGGATGTACAAGGAATACTTGCTCATGGAATAGGGCCTTATTCCATTTTTATATGGACAAATTCATGTCTCCAATGACCCTTGTCAATACAAGGATTGGAACAACTCTTGTGACTGTGTCTATGATCACTTATTGATGCACGTTTCATAAGATCTACACCACCATGTGGAGCATACAGAGTGACCCTCCACTGTTTAAAGCACTTTTCATACTCTTTTTGGAGATCCTGTTAGGATTTTTATCACTCTTCCTATTGTCTCTTCAAAGATCGTCGTACTCCATCCTATTTCTTCCGATGAGTCATTCCAAATGGCCAGTGCTCTTCCTTCTATCAAGCCACTACTAGTGGTCAAGTTTTTACCAAACCCTAATTGTCCTTTTATAGAATCTACATCAATTCCACTATAGAATATCGCTCTACCAAAGCCCTCACAGATTTGTTATTTGGAGAATAAATCGTCTTCATTAGCAATGTGAGTGCTTTTATTGAGAACATTGACAACTCATCTTCTTGTAGATACTCATTATGTGGATCCGCGTGCTTTATATGTAGTTTTTCTTCAATTTTGAGAGTTGTTGAGCCATGATCCACACTTCACATGAACACCCTTTCAACAAATGTTTCATGCCCTTCTTCTGACAAGTTCACTTCAATGGCATTACATTCAGTTCTTGTGCATGATCTTCCCAAACCTATGCCACACTTCAATTTTGGACCATATTCAGTGATCTTCATACTGTTGCCTTCATTTTCCATTGTGGAATGGGCAAACTTTTAGTACACTCATCGTATTCTTTCGCTAGCCAAAGGAAAAAACATTGTTCGATATGGATGGAACTTCTTCAATTTTCAAGGAGAGGATCTCATTATCAACCTTGGTCATTTTACGAGCTCTACTGCAAGCAACTTCAACATCAACAAATAATATTTTCGAAAAAACTGTCAAGTTTTGAAAATCAACGCATTTCGAATCCACTTTTATGATCCTCATCAAGAAAGTAACATCTTCTATGGGGATTTCTTAGTTATCTATTTATTATGCATCTAGATACCTCATCTGACATTTGTGTCAAGACCCAATTCTACGACACCCCTAAGTTATGCTTGGGGGGGTGTTAATGTAAGCTTTTTCCCACCATGTGGTTTTACCCTAACTGTCTAGTTAGCTTGCTTAGATGTCACTTAGAAGTTTAATAAAAGTCATTGGAAAAGATAATCCCACATTCGTAAAGATGTTAGCTTGCTTAGGTGTCACTTAGGGGTTTAATAAAGGTCATTAAGAAAGATAATTCCACATTCATAAAGATGTGTGACCAGGTCTTTCTTCCACCTATTTAGTGTACATTTCCTAAAACTATTTGACTAACAAACCAAAAATGTTATTGCATTTAAAAGCTTTTGCACATTATAAGTATTCTTCCTCTCATGTGTTCATAATTTCACTATTCCATACAATTTCACATTTGTGCATTTGACCCTATCTAATTATCAATCCTCAAGTGTGACCCACTCCCACAAATATTATCTTTTACGAAGTTGTAAACAATAAGCAATTGTTTAGTACGGAGAAATAACAAAGACTACTTACAAAAAATTAAATGTAATTACTAAACTAATATATGTTGCCATATGGAGCCCAAGTAGATCATCTATAGTTAATTGGTTTAATCAAATGTGTGATGATTACATATGCCAGTTTTCCCATCTAAGAGTGTTATGTATTAGGTTGGTCGACAATTTATCTCCAAAACTAAAAAAAGCAAAGAAAAAAATAGTGTGTTTCAAAGTTGGGCAAAGGCATTCAAAAGAAGAAAAGTGCCCTCAAACAACTACAAAAAGCGAAAAAAAAAGGTAATCATATATATTTTTGTTTTTAAAGTATGCAAAAGCACTCATTTGGTTTGACTTTAATGATATATGATGTATAACTTATAGCAAATGGAGATTTTTGAACAAAAAATAACTACTTCAAGCATAAAAAAGACTTTGTGAAAGAATAGGGAAGCAAAGTTTTTTTCCTACAATTTCTTTTTGTATCATAGAATTTAAATTGTTGGAATACTTCCACAATTGTTGTAACTACCATAAGACAAATACCCACAATACATGCAATATATAAATCTAATGAAAGCTTAAAGAAAGACACAAATTTATTTTCAAGTAACAATACTACCTCCTTAAATTAAGAGCTCTATAACAATGGTAACCCTCATCCACAATGTATTGAGTTTTGGTTGAACCGTTACAAGAGTGTGTAACAACTACTTTATAATTAATCATTACTTTGTTGTCATCTTGTAATACCATTGTAATAAAATGGTAAATTCATTGGTATACCAATCAGTGTTTATGCACGAAATATATTACAAAAAAATATCACAAGTCCATCTTAAACCATACAAAAGTTTTTGACTCCATGAAAGTTTTTTAAACGCTAAGGCCCTGAGGGTGACCAAGCCTCATCCTATTTATTTTAACCTTATCACTACAGAAGAAAACCAAGGGCTCTTATAAGACATGATGAAGGATCAAACGCATGAGTTTCAGTTGGACCAAATATATTGAACCTTCAAAGTTCACTTACAATTATCATAAACCCACATAGGCTTTCAATTCAAAAGTAATAAAAATCGCATATTAAACCACAGCCATAAATCCCAAGGCCACTCCCTAATAGTAGGGTCAGCAGCAATAGAAGATCTGAGAAAACAAATTTTTGAACCCCTGAAGGCCCAAATATAAAGCTAAACTTTGGTGGAGGAGCCAAAGGAAATCCGAGTTGGGCTTGCTCGGATGCAAGTTTTTAGATAATAAGGTTACATCACTTCTTTGAAGTTTTGGGAGAAAACACTAACTACTTTGTAACAATTTTGTTAAAGAGTAGGGTCTATGACAAGGTCCTCATCTTGCAAAAGAAAAGAATTGGATAATCTTGGTTATCTGGGAGGACTCCTCAAGCCTCAAAAAATAAAAAATAAAATTTGATGTAGCAGTGAAAGAAAATCCAGGTTGGGATAGCTTGGGTGAATTTTTTGAGATAGTAAGGTTACATTGCTTCTAATATTTTCTGATACTTTGGGAAAAAACAATAACTTTGCTTTAGCGTAGACTTTGAGGCAAGGTTTTCATCTTGCAAAAAAAACAATTGGATGAACTCAGTTACCCTGGGCTACTCAAGTCTCATCCTTGCCAATAAATACTAGCAGCGGAATATCATCATTTTCGATTGTGCAACTCTATTACCAAGGTTCTCTACCTGATCTTATCCTTCGCACTTGAAGAGACGGAAATAACACTGCTGATTTCCTTGATAATTTTGGAGTAAAGTGAAAAGAATTAAATAATATTAATTTGCAAATTCATTCACATCCTCATAATGAATGAAAATCTCTCTAATTTTGGAGAGATGTCCAAGACTCCCCACACAGATTGATTAGACGGGTCTTTAAAATCATTGATTGTTACTTATGAGATGAAGAATTTTAGGCCACCAACTTATGGCTTGAGAGGCTATAAAGGCACTGCCACTCCACTATCATGACTATTTTGGCATGCAATTGGAGCGACAGTGGATATGTCTCAAAGGTATGCTCTTATTTTTTAATTTGGGTCTTGGCTTCTTCGATAGTTTACTTTTCTGGAATGAGTTTAGTGTTGTAGTGCTTGAACGTTGTTATTTTTAATTTTAATAAGAAAGTGGTTTGGGTTATTCATTTTTGGACTGCTCCTCTGAAAAATAGGTAATTGGGTTTGTTTGGATAGTAGACTACACGCTTTCCTTTTCTTGAAAGTTGTTTTTCTGCTTTTCAAAAATGTCATGCATTTCTTTGTTTGTGCTGTCATTTTGCACTCCAATTGGGAGTTGATAAATTGAAATTTAGCCCTACTTGTCAACTCGATCAAATTAGGTTGTGGCTCAAAGCCATCACAGTTGAATATATAGTTAAAGCCCAAAAGAAAAATTCAATTTGTAAGTTGGGATAAAATTCTACCACCCTTACGGATTCACGAGGAAATGGAGGGATGACCTCCAATGATAACAGTTATTTTTTTTCTTGTTGCCATGTTTCTCCTTTTTGTTTCCATTGCTCATAGAACCTTCTCACAAGAAGAGAGCAGCATATTTAAAACAAACTTCCACGATTCGTTCAGGTTTTATTTCATTTATTATATGTGTGGCCACATATTTTACAAATGAAATAAAACTTTTCTTTCTCAACAAATTCAATTGACCAGTCCCTGATTGGCCCTCTTTCCCTAGTGTTATGAGTGGTCGTAAGTGTCCAAGCGACATCCCAAACATTTTGAGTACAAGGGGCAAGAACAAGCCGTCCTATTCTACGAGACAGTAGTCACAAATGCCATGACATCCTCAAGATGATCGAGGGACATAATGGTATCCTAGCTGCTTGAACATTAAAAACATCAAAAACCAAGTTCACTTAAAAGTAAAAGGAAAAACAAAAAATAAAACCTTAGAAGTAAAAGCACATTAAAAAAATTAAAAACCCCTAAACTAGGTCTATCACAATTGAGCAAAACGCAAAGAGAAGACGAAAAGGGAAGAAAAAAGAAGAGAGCAGCATCAACTTGCATTTTAGGCCTCTATCACTCTACAAGTATGCACATTGATTCCCATTTGGCATTTCCAATTATCTTTAAGAATTGCATTTGTATAAGTTCTTTTCCCTTTGCAGATCCATTTGGGCCTTGGCTATTTTTCTCATTTCAAAATGCCAAAATGATTTATATCATTTAACTATGGACTCATCAAATTATAGATTCATATCCATCCAACACTTTAAACCAGTTGAATCAATGTATTGAAATGATATTCCCCTAGTTACATTTAATCGTTACTGACTACATTTTATGCTTTTTATCTTTTTATTTTGCATAAATACTAAGATGGTAAATTATTTTGTTGTTTTTATTTGCTATATTTGTTTGTTTATAAAATTATTAATTTTGTTTATTAATTAGCAAATTGTTTTGCTTTGTTGTTTATTAAATTATTTTGATCTCTTCTTTATTACATTTTTTTTGTTCATGTCTGAAATTATTTCGCTTAATTTTGATTTATTAAATTATATATTTTGATGCTTTGTTTGTTTATTAACTTATTTGTTTTATTTTGTTTCGTGGTTGTTTTTTTGCAATCCCAATACGAGTAATTAAAGTGATTATAAAGTTGATTTGTGCATGGATGATGGGAGGTTCGAGGCAAGGAGAATGAGAAGGGGGAAGCATAATATTTGTGGGGAGACATTGGATAGTATCATTAGAGTGAAAGCACACTACCTACAAATTGTTAAAGCAGTTGGACTTTGCAGGCCCCTCTCACTGTTGATGATAGGGCAAAGTTTATCAACTTGTCTAATAGAGACATTCGGAACAACATTCCAGCGGTTCATGGCACCCATTCTAGGTGAGTAGCGGAGGCTAGAGGAAATATAAAGGTTGTGGCACCTTATCCAGTTGCTGACACGTATGACGAAAATGCAAGGGAGTAACTTAATGATTTCAATGGCAAATTATTCTTTATCACTGTTATTCAATTTCATGTAGCTCTCTCCTTATTACAAGGAGGCTACGGCTTGTGCAGCCAAATCAAATACATCTTAAGTGCCCCTGTAGGCACAAAACTGAGGACAGACATCTTAAACTAAAACAAAACCAAAGCCAGTTTATTGATGGAGGAAATGAGTGCCAAATGGGTCAAAGTTTATCTACTTGTCTAATAAAGGCATTTGGAACGACATTCAAGAAGTTCATGGCACCCATTTAATAATACATACAACCTTGTGTTTAGAAATGAAAGGATAATAAATAAAGAATATTTTAAGGAACATCATAATTTTAGAAATGAAAGGATAATAAAAAAATGTACTTATCTACTCCAGCAGGGCAAATAAATAAACTACAGCCACGATTTGTGCAGGTCAAAAAATTAAACATTAGCAAGGACTGACCATGTTAAGGCGCCACAAGGAGATAGGAGCTAGGAGGACCCTAAAATTTCAATGTAATGAGGAGCAGATTTTAACCTAATACAAGCCAATTATGAAGTGAGATCGAGACATTTGTCAAATATAACTGTTAAAAGTTTATAATAGAAGCCACCACATCCTAACAAAGTCACCAAAAAAGGAACCAAAAAGTCCAAAACTTGAGATAGATAGGTGGGGCGTGTTTGAAATTCCAACACTTGAGATAGGTGGTGCATGCTTGAAAGTGTTCTCTTCCCCAATTATTTGTGTAAATTATTCTATAATCAAGTTATAATTTAAAAGTCAATATATTTATAAGGTATTCAAAAGGGTAGCATTGCAATGCTTAAGCAGCTTTATGTGTGATGAACTTACTGTATCGCAAAAGCAGATTCACATAAATAGATAGCAATTTCGCTAATGTGCATGAACTAATTAATGGCAGGTACTCACAAATAAGAACATAATAAAGCAGATACATGCAATATAAGCGAAGTGAACACTGAGCCACTTGCAGGAAGTCAACCTCCACAATCCTTGCAATAAGAACAGACTTCAGAATATATGATGACCCAATACCCAAACACTACCTCCTAATTGTTAAAGCCTCCAATATATGCCACAACTTCCTAGCCGAAAACTCCAAAACTTGAGATAGGTGGAGTGTCTTTGAAATTTTTCTAAGTGAAGAAAGTTTGAGTGTTCATTGATGTATTTTGCCAAACACTTGACGTAATAACTTTCTAAGTACCAATCAAAATCAAAAGTGTGTTCTCTTCGCCAGTTATTTGTCTAAAATTTTGTATAATCAATTTATAATTTAAGTCTATGTAGTTACATGGCATTCAAAAGGGTGATAGCATTGCAATGCTTAAGCGACCTCGTGTAATGAACTTGCCATATCGCAAAAGCAGATTCCCCAAAGATGGATAGCAATTTGACAATGTGCATGAACTAATTAGCAGCAATTATTCACAAATAAGAACATGATAAAGCAGGTCCATACAATATAAGATATGTGAAAAGTAGAAAATCGAAACATAGGACTGAACCAGTTCAAGGAGGCAACCTTCACAATCCTTGCAATAAGAACAGAATTCAAAATATATGATGATCCAATGCTCAAACACTACCTTGTATACACACCATAATTAGGCTATGGGGAATCCATAGTCCAATAAGGCTAACTACTCCTAACAATAAGCAATCTAGAGATTATCAAATGAATGACATCAAAGGTTATGCATGCACGCAATACGTCGGCCAAACATATCTGAATACGGTCAATAGGCTAAGGGCGTAGCATTATGTCCTTGTATTTCCAAAGCCTAATTTACCACCTAGCATGACATGTAATACCGTCACAATCATGAATGATTGTAACCAAACTGAGATGACTTCATTATGGTTTTTCTTTCAAGAGGTACCATTCAGCCAATGAGACCTAGTCATAGCATTCCCATTTAGGCAACACATTCTAATTTTGATATATAAGGCCTTATACAACACATGTTCGGTGATTTCTATATTCTCTTTGCCACATTTATTTTGAAGTTAAATGGAGCGAGCTATAAAAGATGATAGCATACTGAATCCATTAGAATAATATAAAATGGTAGTGGCAACATCATCTTTCTGTTCACAAATGATAATACACATGGTACAATCAAGATATCCACCGCCTCATTTACCTTACGATGCTAACAACCGAAGTAAATTTATTATTAACCACCTGGGCTTAGATCCTATATGATAAGTCATGAGGTGGTACTAATATAGGAAGAATGATTAATAAATTAACAGCCCATAATTACCCTGTTCAAGTAAATTTATAATCTACCACTTAGGCTTAGATCCTAAGTAATAAGTCATGTGGTGCTTCTAATATAGGACTTTTGATTAACATTTCTAACATCAACCCTTCAAACATATGCCATATGAGGCCACCTCTACATGTAGTAGACATCTCAAACTCGTCATCAATCAATAACTAATAATCTGATCCTCATGAGCAATGCAACTACACAAAACAACTACCTCAAATACTGATCAAAGACTTTTGGCTATATCAACATGTAAAAACCTGCTTAAGGCAAAAGAAATATGTTAATCGACAATCACAAAACTAATCTAAAAACTTGCAAGCGAGAGTTGTATCAGGTATGTACTTATTACATCTCAAATCACATCTCTCTATATCCCACTCAAATCATTGTGTGTCCTAATCTCTCTATAATATGAGAAATGCCCAAGAGTAACTATGGGTTATCTCAAAACACTTTGTAAATGATCCACAAGAACAAAACCTCAATCAACAACATCCAAGTCAAATATCCAAGTGCAAAAGCCTAAATCATCTTCGAATGACATGATCACAAGTCAACATCTGTGAATCCTAACCAACTGCTAGTCTCCTTCCATCCTCGGCCCCTACACATGGCTTGTGTTTGTTTCCAATGCCTTGATGTGGATTTTTACACCAAAAAGGTCATCAATACTATAGAATGACAAGAGTCTTTAATATCTTTAACACGAAGGACCTTTGCTTTGTAAATGTTGTTTTAGTTGATGGGAGGAATTACAAGGGCTTTTTCTAAGATGTTTTAAATAGAATTAGATAGCCTTAAAGACCCCAAATCCCTTCTTTGTGCCCACCTACTACAATTAGATATCAAATGCAAGACTCAAATCAAATAACCCTTACAAAACAACTATTTGAGTTTCGCAGCAAGCACAACCATATAGCCTCTCCAAACATAACGGTGCCTACATAGACAAACATCTCGCTACCAACATGATTTGTGGCCCAGGAGGATCTCAACATTTGTTCGACTCACAATACCACGTTATTGCTTTATGGCATGTCTTGTCTACACAAACAACTTCAGCATCATCCCAAGCACACGTGCATACCGCAAAATAATAACTCCTCTTTTGCAATGTTACACAGCTCCTATGGTATCAACATTGTGCATAATACTACACTGGTGTTACAAGAAGACAACAAACTAATGATTAGTTATAAAGTAGTTGTTACAAACTCTTGTAACAATTCAACCAACACCTTATCCTCTATTCTATATTAATACATTCTTCCATTCTTTTTAGTTAGAATAAAGTTGGATAAAATCAACACCATCCAACCTCTAGAATCTTGTAGAGAAATTTGGATAGTATAATTTTGCAATTACAACACTAATTTGTTATACTTCTCTTCTTTGCTCTTACTTTTGTTTTGCTGCACTCTTATATCTCTCTCAAACTTTGTCATTCACTATATGCTTCCACCAAAACCCATTTAATTTGTTAGGTGTGGTTGACCAACAAGGTCTTCCCCCACGCCTGAATCAATAGTATCGAAGTTGCATTTATGAAATTCTTCTTTGTTGGTATGCCCACTCATACGAGTTCTAATTATAGGAAGGCAGACAAATCCTTCACATCCTTTGATTATAGGAGGTTAGGGCAAACAGATCCTTCATGTCCTAAAATGGCAATCGAATCAACTGCAAAGAAAACATTTGCAAAAATGTTCCAAAAAATGACAAAGGATGATTTGTGAAGGCAACGAGAAGCATGTTCACTCCATCAAAACAAATCATTCACAACTACCTTTTGGTAGTCACACACCATATAAGGTACAAGTCAATCTAGACATCCCTATGTTTGAAGGCAACAAAGACACATGCCCTAGATAAACTAGCTTAATTTAATTTGTTCATAATGCGGGATAAATCATTTCTCTGAAAAAGAAATGATTACATTCACTCTTTTGAAAGTTTATCAATAAAAAATACTGATAAAAGTATGATATTGGATGTGAAGGATGTGAATATGTTGAATTAGACACGTCTATAGATACTAGAAATGGTTACCTAGGAGCATTCAAATGGACATATTACCCGGTTGGAAAATATAATGAACACTACATCAAGTTTTCTCATGTGCACCAAGGCCATGATCAATCTATGCAAACACACATTTCATACTTTGTTAACATAAGTCAAACTTGAGAAATCCTCTAGATCTCCTCTATTGAAGAAGCCTACAAATTTGCTTCTTAGTTCCAAGTAAAAGAAAAACTAGAAACTAAGTTTCAAGACGAACCACGGTCAACCCATTCCAAGCAAAATTTAAAACAAGTAAATGGTCCTTCGCACCATCACCAAAAGAACACACCGTCAAATGATCAAAGTAAGCAGTCCAAGATTGGCAAGTGGTGCTCAATTCACAATTCCAACAATTGTTCCATTCAAAAGTGTTGCCCTAGGGGAAGAATCTACTTGCACAACAAGAGGCAACAAGTACAAGCACTAGAGAAAGCTACGAAAATCGTACATTCTGGACTTGGTGCTATGGTAGGTGCCACAAACATTGCTCCTTCCTCCAACACAAACTCATTCGAAGTCGAATGATTGTTCCAATCTCAAATGTGGATTAATGTTCATCCAGTAGATTTCATAATTCACAATGGAAATCAAAAGAACATGATTTCTACTTGGGCAAATCAAAGATTGAACTTGCCACTGACCATACCCCATTGGATGGTTCACTGAGGGATCTATGAGGCATGTCACTCAACAGTGTCACCTATTGTACAAGATCACGCCTTTTCAAGATACAATACTTTCCAATATCATGCCATTAGAGGTTTGTGATGTTTTTGTGATGTTTTACTTGGTCAACCATATTTTTACCATCACCATTCAATCTATAAAGCAAATCCTAAAAATGTTGTCATAGATGTTGGTGATATGAGATACTACATACTTCCTATCATTTCAATCATTAACGCTAAGCAATGCAAGAAATAAGTCAATTCTAGTAAGAAGTTTGTACTCTTGATAGTGAAATCTAAACATCAAAACATCCTTGTGGGACAAATTCATATCGCAATTCCTCTACAAAAAACTACAATTGAATAGTGTGTTGGGAGAATACAACTATATATTTCAAACACCTAAACAAGAGTCTACACATTGCGTGGTAGAGCATACTACAAATTTGATCCCATGACTACGTCAACCTAATGCTTCTTTACCACAGATCATTTCTAGAGAATGAAGAAATCAAGCAACAGATCAATGATATAGTGGATAAAGGGCACATCAGGACTAGCTTGTCACCTTGCACCAATCTAATTGTGCTTTCGCAACAACTAAGGATGGAACATGACAGTTGTGCATCAATTACAAACACCCAAATTTGGTAGGTGTTCCTTTTCCAACATCTTTTACCCAATTTTGCACACTTGGTCCACTTGTGTATTTTTGACTATTTTTAGGACACTTCCTACCCCACACAACTCTCTCTTCTATCCCTCAACTTCTAGATGCCTTCAACATTCATCCATTTCTGCTTTTAAGCCTTCTCCATCTTCTAAGTTGCTTGCACCCATTCTAGACATTCGTCTCTCAAGGGACAAATTTGACAGCTATAGGCATACCGCCAAATCTGTCTTTTGTAGATTTGGGTCCCCTTTGTTTTTGTGGGTATTTCTACCTTGCCCTAATTTCACACACCTTTGACTTTGCATCTTACACTTTTCCCTGGGCGTCCAATACATTCATTATTTAACAAGTATGAACAAGTAATGAATTTATTATATATAATCTAACTTAGAGGCTTCTTTTTACATGTGCAACAAAGCCTTCATTCTTGATACTTCAATCTTCCTTAAGTTGATGTGACATTATCCACTTGTACCAAAAAAAAGATTAAATGAATGTTCAAATACAAAAAATGTTTAGACGAATGTTCATGTATTTGCATCATCACCTCTAGGGAAGAGAAGGTCCAAGCTTTTGCTCGAGATTTCATTTACACTACACAAGAACTATGTAGAGTTTCATTCTAGTATGCAAGATATGTAGTTACAACTCCTTTGAAATTGTCCAACCCAAATATTTCTATCCTTCTCTTTTTGCATGTGTTATGGCAAATTAGGTCAAGGAAGGAAGAAGACATCAATTTAGACATTTTCTTTTCCAATTCAAAGAACAAACACATGATTGTATGGCATCACACAGCAAACCTACACCAAAAAAAAATCCAAAACCCAAAAAAATGCACATTACAGATTCTATGCACAGTAACAAGTCCATTGGTCACAATACACAAAACAAATTCGGCAAGAGATTCTGCGTTTAATACATTCATTGGTTTATGAGCAAGCATTGACTATGTACTTCGACAGTGAGTAGCCCAAATTTCACACAGAGTTTATCTATCCCTTCCTAACCACTACTACACTAAGAATCCCAAGATCCTACCCAAATCTGATTGATTCATAACTTTCATTTTTCATATTGTCAATTGCTTGTCAAGTCGCTTTCATTTCCACTTTTTTACCATTTTCAACCACTAGAGCAGATCCTATTTACTATTTTAAAGTGTTATATTGCTTGTCAAGTCACTTTCATTTCCTATTTTTCACTATTTTCAACCACTAAAGCAGATCTTATTTACTATTTTAAAGTGCTATATTCTTGTGCAATACTTTTGTTTGTTTGTTCATGACCTATTTCATCTTAAACCACAAATAAGTAAAACAAGTTGATGAACCCCCCTCCATTCTTCAAGCATTTATATCTTGTGGAGATTCACTTTAGGTTTCATGACCAGTTTTTTTTCATATATGCATCCTACTTTTACATATTTTATCAACCCCTGACTTGTTATTCACCTCTTTTTATTTTAAGATTGCATCCATTTTTTTCATAATTTGGTGAATATACCTTGTTCTTTGACTGCACATATCTTTAAAAGTTTTTCTAGGGTATGATCCACTCCAATTTCAAATCTGATTCAGATTTGCATCTTGTTTGTGCTTTACTACATTGGCTTCGCTTTCATCATATTGCTCATGATTATATCCTATGCCTAGACAGCTTAGGCCCACACATCCTGCTAGACAGAGTGAAAGAAACAATAACAAATATTTTTTTATTTTTGTTTTTAAAACTACCTTTGTATACCACTCATGTTTTGAAAATGCTAATTATATTGAAATGCCTTCTAGTGATGTTCCTCCTTCAATGGATATAAATGATAATGGTCAACTCAAATATGTTGGTGAGGAAATACCTTTCTATAATGCTACTTCCAATGATGAAGATGCTAGTGAGGACAGAGATAAAGCTTGTACTAATACACCTAATTCTACTAATATTCCAAATTTTGAGTGCATGAATGACAAATATTTTATTACTTATTTGCAACTGCCTCCAAGGAACTTGGTGCTCTGAATTTTCTAGTTACTAAAACACGAAATAAAAGAAGGAATAAAGAAGCCTTGCCTAAGCATACTCATAGAGATCCATTGCATAATACTACACCTCTTGGAGGCTCTACATCTACATTAGGTGGGGAGGCTAGTGCTCTTCATGTTACTATTGAATTTTCTATGCCTCCACCTAGCTCTACACCCCCTCCTTAGTTAAATCCTTCTATTCCTATATAACCGATGGTGCTTCCATGATTCCTCATATCACCAATCCAACAACCAATGCCTCCACAATCAAATGATTATATTGCATCCCTTGGTCTTAGACACAGTCAAAATACCAATCATGCCTCTATTGCAACTAATGTTAATCACAACAAGACATCAATTCTTACATACACGCATACGAACAATAATCCTACACCCAATGGTACATCAACTGCACATACAACTCGACTTGACGACATGTGATTACAAATTGAGCATCTATCTAATCATCTAACTAACCTAGCCATGTGGTTTCATCCTATGAAAAGAACACAAGGCTTTGGCTACAAATGTTCTTGTTCACCCCTTGAATCCTACATTTCAATTGCCAAAGGTTACATTATAAAGTGGAAATGAGGATCCTTCGGATCATACTAAGGCTTATTTGCATCTTACTTTGGTTTTCACCACGATGATTTACTTACAACCCAGTTATTCCCAAGAAGTCTCATAAGATATGCCCTTATATTGGACCTACCCCTACTTGTGGGTTCTATGCATAGCTTCAATGATTTTGGCTAATATGTTTTATTCACATTTTTCTATAAACATTGGTCAAAAGATTCACATTTTCTCAAATTGCTCAAGGCAAACAAGGACCTAATGAATGTTTGGTTGACTTTCCAAAAAAGTCACCAAATTCCTAATAGTGAGCTCCAAAGTATATTTTCAAAAAGTTTGCCTTAAGGAGAAAGTCACTATTAACACATATGAATCTTTTGACGAACTTTGCCATGCACTACGCAACATTGAGATTTATTTTTAAAGGATAATAACATGTTAAAGTATACATCTATCACTTCTACATCGACTACCTCCAAATATCCAAGAAAAGCAAGATTAATGATGCACCTAATTTTCAAAATATGAATTGAGGCCAAAACCTTCGACAAAATGTCGCAAACCAATGATAGCTTATATTTCCTACACTCCCCAATTTACAATATTACCATACCCACCTCACAAAATGTTTAATCACTTGACCAAGTGTACTACTATTACTCTATCTAAAACATATCAATTAGATACAACTCGACCATTGCCTAAAAGGGTATAAAATAATCTATTTTGTGACTATCATAAAGCTTCCACAAATTCAACTACTTGTTGCCTCAAATTAAGACATTCGATTCAAGATCTCATCAATAACAACACTATTTATATTGAAGACTATAATCCTACATAAAACAAATTAGTCCCATAGCCTAATCAGCTCTTGAAAATCTTCAACAATCCATTGCCAAATCATTCTACCACAAAACAAAACAATGTGCATATGACAACACCTATATACATCATTCGACTATTCCACAAGAGCATGAGATGGATAACATCATTCACATGGTTTCAAGATCTCAATAGTTGATGTACGAGCATCCACAACAAATGGGCAATCCTGTATCACCAAAAACACTGTAGGAATTTTAATTAGTTCTCGAGGAAATTTTCGAGTTTAACAAAGTCACACAAGTCAAGTTTTGGGTTCACAAAGTTCACAGTGACCATAAGGATCATAGAGGTCACTCCAAGTTACGATTTCACAGTGGCCTCACAAAATTTGCCAAATGATTATTGTGTTAATGAAGGAAATAATCAAGTTCATAGCAAATTCAACGTGATCCTTGATTGGAAGGTATATTCCAATGGATCTACAACGTCGTAAAAGTCCCACAAAGTTCATGGTAGCCACAATGTTCAACAAACACTATGTGGGTTTGTGTGACCAAGGTTGTGACAAGTGTCACAACCACAACATGTTCTTGTAAAGGTCACATGTCAAAGGTGGGGCCACAATAGATTGAATGCGTGCATCATCAACCACTATGTGGATGTAATAAATCGACAAGTCCATGGGAAGCAAGTAGGCTATGGAAGCAACGACAAGTCCATTGCACAAAGGCAAAGGGATTGTGACAAATGTCATAATCCCATTGGTTGACAACAACCACAATTAACATTGATCGCACCTCATTATGCAAGCGACATATATAATTTCAAGTTGCCATATCTTTGACATGAAAATGCCAAATTGGACATTCTTGATCGCAATGGAAAGCTCTCAATAGGAGCTTTCAATTAGTTGTGGCCCACCACGGGGCAAACGACCACATGTGATGTGATATTTGTCTCCAAGATCGACATTATTGGGGAATGTTATAAGAGAAGTGGTAGAGTCAAGGCCAAAAGTGAAAAGGGGCACTTCTCTTCAACATAGGGGGTTCCTAGTCAGGGAGAGAGAATAACAAGGAAGAAAGACGAAGAACATAAGGAAAATGAAGGTAGAGTTGTAGCCTCGTCACAAGAAAACCAATGTTCAATCCATGATTGTGATTGTGATTGTGATTGTGATTGTCTCAAACATCAAATAAGGAAGTGTCTTGGTCATTGTATGTGTCTTGTATCCTTGAGTGACAAATAACTAGCATGCATCAATGACAACCGCCTTCCATTACATGTTATCACCACAAGATAACTAAAGGAATCAATCGACCATCCTCTATACATTCATACATTTGCAATCCATCACCATTTGAGCACCACATGGCATCATGATTGACGAAGTATATTGAGCAAGATTTACTAATCATTTCCATCTAGTCAAGACTACATTAAACAAGATTTACTTAGCATGACTGTGATATACTCTACAGTTACAAAGGCATTTCACACACGACTTGGTGGTATTACACTAACAATTACAGTTAGTCCTATGACCCTTTTAGTTTGGTTATGTTGTTCTCAATATTGGATTGTATAATCCATTATTTTGATGCCCATGGTTATTTAAATGAAAGCAATAACTTCTACACTACACTTTTTGTCTCAAGTTTGTGCATGATTAGGAAGTACTACTATTCGCAACTCATCTTGCAACCTTTCTATCCTATCTCTAAGATCACATGTGCAATTTTAAAATACGCTCCATGAGGTGTGAATCATTCAACCTCATGGGATACTTGCCACTATTTAACCTCATGGTTATGATTCCCACTACATTCAAGTCTATGACATCAACCCCATTAGTTATAGCTTCTACTACATTCGATATTGTCTTTTGCACAAGCTCCTAGAGCTTCGTCTCCTATAGTTGCACTTTTGATTCCAACAGTTTGTTCTCGCCCACATCGCAAGATTGATTTGCAACCTCTTACAATGGAGCCTATCCAAGCATTTGTTTTATCACAATATATTCCTAAGCATGTTTCTCTAGAGGTTCCAACACTCTCCACATCTCTCCTTGGAACAATGATTCCTCTTATTACACATCTCATGACTACTTTTCCAATATTTCAAAGAACACATCTAAGTCTAATATTACAAATTACCACATTATAAATCAGACCATTAATTAGACATGCTAGCCTATATCTTGCTCTTCGTTAATATATCTTAATTGTGGTATAGTTTACTTACTATTGTACATAGCTTCTTTCTTCTATATGTTGTACCTTTCATGTGCTTTCCTCCTTTGAGTTTGATTGCATTCTTCATCTTTCTAGATTTGACATTGACCCTTAGTTTATGTACTTGCTATAGTACTTAGTTTATGTTGCTTGCTATGTGACCCTTACCCTTTGATTGTTTATCCCATCCCAAACACTTGCCCAAATTTCCCAATAATAACAACATATATATCAAGTCTTTCCATCTTAGCATATATAGAGTTATGGGGAAAATTGTAGATTGTTTTGAATTTTCCTCTTCTTGTTTTATTGTGCCCCTTGTCATGCCTATTTGTGTTTTGTTTCTTTAATGTACCCTTTAGCTTCTATGTTTGTTGATTTGAGCTTCGCTTGCTTCATTTTGTGCATGCACCCCTTGGCCTTATTCCTTTGTAGTTGCTTCTCAAAAATTACAAAATACAAAAAAAATATAAATTACAAAAAAAAATGCTTTATCGATGGGATACATATTGTGCTTATATGTCTATGCCAAAGGTTTCTCACATTCATACATTACATGTGCTTCTCATTATAATTTTTTGAGTGGGTGAGAAGCAAGATATAGAAGCTAAACATGATCATGGACTTTCAAATGCTACGTTGCTACTCTCTTGTCCCACCTTGGGGAGCATGATTTCATAGCTAAAATTCCCTACCTAGGGTGCATCTCTATATTGTGGATTTTATGATGATATCTTTCTTGCTTTCCATTTATCATATCAAGTTATTTCACATTTGATTACATCATATCTTTCAAGTACCTACATCTTTTAAGTTACATGGATATCTACATTGTGTGGTTACAATACAATTTTTATATAGTTGTTTTGTGTGCGCGCCTATGTTTGGTCATTTTTTTGCACATGTAAGTTTGTGCATGTTTGAATGGATTGTCCTATTGCATCTTTGTCCATAGAGGATCCTCTAGTTGTCATGTCATGTCATCATGTCTTATGAGTCATATGTCCTTACAAATAGTTTCCTATATGTCACTACATATTTGGGTGTGATTTATGCAATCTATCATGTGATATTATACAATTGGTGGCATGATCTTTATCATGCATTTACTATGTTGGTTATTGTAATCTTATCCATGCACATTACTATTCACGTTATTGCCATGATTGGGCCTACGTTATCATGGTCCTTACCATGAATCTTTGGAGGCACATTACTAATGTGTACTTCATTACTTTATCTAGCCTACTAAGGGCCCACTCGCTACATTAGGGCATGCCAATTGTCCCTACCTTGCTTCGTCGTTGGAGGCATAGTACCCTTCCATATCACCTTGAATTATTAATATGATTCATATCTTAAGCATATTCATTGGGGTGCATACTATTTACCCCAAAGTTTTGTATTTTGAGCACCATACAATGTTATATATACTGCATGGTTTCATATGGACACATTACTTGGCCATCTCTCCTATTGTTGCTATGGCGAGGCATGTTGTTGCCCCATCTCCTTCAATATTTCACCCACATGCACACCTTTCTATTGAGCTTTACATGATAATATTCTATGATGATTATACATATTATAAAATCACCTTCATGTGATTTATATGGTTTTCATGCATTTCAACACTTTATATATACATTTTATAACACGTGATGCATTTACCTCTTTCTTTTTTGAATGAATGATTGCAACGCAGGTTTTTCCAATCTCTCACCCCAAATGGGGGGCATATATCCATATTTTCATCGTTGAGCAAAAGTATTGAGCAAACAAAATTGAGCAAATTTGATCGAGAGCACTAGAAATGATCCATCTGTTTATGTCCTTGATCAAAAAGTGGATTGGGTTCCCAGAACTCCCAGAGAGATGCTTGTTATGTCTTGTCTAGGATTTCTCCAAAAAGGGCTTATCGGAATCGAGTTTGGTTTTGCAACAATACGGTTCAAATACCATCAAGTGGTCATTTATATGCTCACCTTCCAATTTACATTTTATAACTCGTGATGCACTTAACTCTTTCTTTCAAATGAATGATTGCAAAACAAGTTTTTCCATCCCTCACCACATTTGGCATATATCCAGAGTTTTAGCATTCAGCAAACAAGATTGAGTGAATTTCACTGAAAGCACTAGAAATGATCCATTTGCTTACTTCCTTGATCAAAAAAAGGATTGGGTTCCCAAAACTCCTAGAGAAGTGTTTGTTATGTCTATGATTTGTCCAAAAAGGCCTTATTGAAAGAGTTTAGTTTTGCGACAACATGGCTCAAATACCATCGAGTGGTCATTCCTATTCTCCCCTTTCAATTTACAATTTTCAACATTGATACAACACTGACTACTTGTTGCAATTGGCCATTATTTTCAGGGACACTTATCTCCTAAACACAACAAATCTATGTAAATCGGAGGCTATCTCGAGCATCATTTAATTCACCCTTCATTGTAGGTAAGTCAAGATGTGTGCTTCCATTATTTATTTTATATGTTGGCACATGCATGCATTCAATTCACATACACATCAAATTATGGGGCATTGTGTAGAAGCCCAAAATTTGGTACAAGCATTTTTTTTCATTTTTTTGTGCACTTTACCCAATTGTGTATTCTCCCCTCTCAATTTATAATTTTCAATATTGATACGACATTGACTACTTGTTGCAATTGGCCATTATTTTCAAAGACACTTATCTCCTAAACACAACAAATCAATGTAAATTGGAGCCTATCTCGAGCATATCATTTAATTCACCCTTCCTTCCCTATAGGTAAGTCAAGATGTATGCTTCAATTATTTATTTTATATTTTGGAGCATGCATGCATTCAATTCACATACACATATCAAATTATGGGGCATTGTGTAGATGCCCAAAATTTGGTACAAGTATTTTTTTTCTTTTTTTTTTTTTTTGCACTTTACCCACTTGTGTATATTTGACTATTTTTAGAACACTACCTACCCCACACTACACTCTCTCTAGCCTTTTGCCTTCTATATGTCTTAACATTCGTCCATTTCAACTTTTGAGCCTTATTTGAACATCTTCTAAGTTGCTTATACCCATTTTATACATTTGTCTCTCCTAAGACGAATTTGACAGCCACAAACATATTGCTGAAAATACCTTGTGCAATTTATGCTACTTGTGTTTTTGTGGGTCCTTTTGTCTTGCCCTGATTTCTGGCATCTGCAATTTCGCATCTTACACTTTTCTATGGTCAACCATTGCATGTGCCATGTCCTACAAATCCCTATATATACAAATCATTTCTAGTCTTTTACCAAGTATGAGCAAACAATGAATTTCTTATCTATAATCCAAGTTAGAGCTTTTTTTTTACATATCTATTTCTAAACATACAACAAAATCTTACACTTTGACACACTTCAATATTCCTCTAGTTATTGTGAAATCATCCACTTGTACCAAAAGAAGGTTTAGGCAAATGTTCATATAGTTGCATCATCACTTCTAGGTTAGAGGACGTCCAAACCTTTGCTCCAGATTACATTTACCCTATACAAAAACTACATGAGATCTAATTCTAGCATAAGAAATACTTAGTTACAACTCCCTTGAAATTCTCTGACGACTTCCATCCCTTCTCTTTTTGCATATATTATGATAAATAAGGTCAAGAGAAGACTTCAAATCAGATATTTTGCCTACCAATTGCAAGCCCAAGTCTATGCAACTTCAAGAAGTGACCCTGCACAAAAAAATATAGATCCTATAAAAGTGCGGTATATAGATTTGGCACTCAATAACAAAATTGTCAATCAAAATACATATAACAAATTTTGTAGCAAAATCTACCCCAAATAGATTCATCAATATCTAAGCAAGCACTGAATATGCGCTTTTACAACAAGCAATCCAAAAATTTCACAGAGAGTTGAGTTATCCCTTATAGACCATTGTTGCACTCTCATAATTCCAAGATTTTGCCTAGAAGTTTGTTTCATAGATTTCGTTTTTCATATTTGTTCATTGCTTTTCAAATAAATTTTATCTATGCTTGATTACCATTTTCAGCCACTAGGGCAAATCTAATTTACTATTTTAGGCTACCATATTCTAGATCTCACTTGTGCAATTATTTTATTTGTGTAACAGTGAAGCGGATGCATTCATAGTAGGGCGACCCACGTTCAAATCCCACCAACAATCAAGGTACCCACAATAGGGAACATTATTGGTTGAATGGCATAGTGGAAGTACGGGGTCTAGAACCCCCGATTGTGTTCTAAATTGGGTGTGGGCCCACCAATCCCACATTAACATGTATCAAAAAACTTAGTTCATCCTAAACCATAAATAACAAAAACATGAAGTGCCAATCCAATACTAGGCTATCTGATCCAACCTCTAGTTCAAACTCTTCTCACTATGTTTGACACATGTGGACATGAACTAAACATTTGGTCAAAATTCTATCCATATGACACAAACTTTGTAGATATTTATCAGAAGTTGCATTGCACTAATTCAGTTTCAAATTTCTACTTGTAGGCGCACGAGGCAAGCCCACTTCAACTAGTTTGAAGGGCACTTTGTAGTTTTAAAGACCCTTACGATGTTATTAAAGAACAATACTTTTGGCCACACCTTAGATCAAATGTTGTCAAACACATCTAGTCTTGTTATGCAAGTGCAATTAATAAACCAATCAACAAGAAACAAATTATGTGCACACCTATGTCGGTTCCAATAAGACTATGGGAATCAATTTCCATGGACTTCCTCTCAAGATACCCTACTAAAAAACACGGTAATGATTGTGTTTATAAGTGACAAGTGATAGACTCTCAAACACAGGAATTCTTATACCTTGTAAGAAAGCAATATCAGCACTACAAACTCCTCAATTGTATTTTCAATATGTCTAGATGCACTTAAATAACCCTGAAACTATCATCTCTAATAGGGATAAAAGATTCTTGAGCAATTTCTAAAAATCGCTTTGGTCTATGTTGGACACAAAGATGACTAAGTCTATTGCATTCAATCCTCAGATTGTTGAACAGGTCTTCTAAGAATGTACATTTCAAAGACACAGCGCACATGGGATGAGAGTTCCTTCCATTCAACATAGCTACAACAAAATCCTGCACAGCTCTACGACACAACACTTTTCAAGTCTACTTGGGTTTCCAACCTCTAGCACCCATTCACGTAGCTTATCCTATATCGCCATCAACGATAGTAACTCCTTAAGCTCAAAAAGGAGATTGATAAAGTTGTTATGTTTAATGAGGATACTCAACACATTTAGTAGCAAGAAACCCAATATGGCTTCATTCATCAAAGGAACGACTGACAAGACCCTACAACAAGCTTTATCCACTTTGATACAAACCCTACACCATCACCAAGCATGTCAGGGATAACACTTTCGAGTTTAATCTTCTTATTTTGGATTGCATCCAATCTTTAACACAGAACAATTGCATCTTTATTTTCCACCTTTGTTGGACACTTCAAATGTTGCAAAAACACTTCAGCAAGCAAAGATTAATCCTGATTGATGTGCACTAGTAGATTCGAATCAAGTAATAGACGTGTAGGTCAAGCGAACGTGTCAGCAAGAGATCCCTCTCTTTTAGATAAGTTGCCAATCTCTTTCCATATCTTGTACCACAACTACACGCAATGGGCACAATTGCTCTTTAAGGAGGGGCAACTAATCCAAGAAGATATAAACCTTTGATCAACTCACAACACCACATTGTTGCTTTGCAGTATGTGTCATCTTCATCAACGCCTTCAACATCATCCCAAGCACACATGTTCATACCACGAGTCCTAACTCCTCGTCTGCAATGTCAATATTGTACCACACAACACTAAAATAAAGCTACTTGAAGACAACAAACATATGATTAGTTATGAAAGGTTACCAATTGTTGTAACAATTCAATTGGCACTTCATCTTCCTCTATACATTAATAGATTCCTCAAAATTTGCTCTTTGTAGTTCGAATGAAGATAGGTAGTACGTAGACATCAAAAATCCGACTTATCAATTCTTGTACAAACCTTCGCATGATACAATTTTGCAATTACGATTATAATCAAGTGTCCATTCTCTTCTTTCCTCTTTTCGTTGTCTTCTTGCACCTTGATATATCTCTCAACTTTTGTCATTTAATATACACTTTCCATATAACCCATTTATGTGTTAAGAGTGCTTGTCCATGGACCCTCCTCTTAGACCCCGAATCACAACAGCTCCCTTTGACTCTCTAAACCTTATAATGGCTTTTCCTGCTTGCAAGCGTGGCATACCACATCTCTTGAGGATAGACTCAATTGTGCAAGTGCATGTCCTTCTTATTGCTAAACTAGATCTTGAGGGTGACGGAAGATATGGTGACACCAAGATTGATTATGCTCTTAACTTTGGGAGTTCTATCAAATAAGGATTGGGTTATGGTTAGGATTATGTTCCTCTATTTATGTTGCTTGTAGGTTTATCTTTAAACTATATTTTAATGATTCTACTCAAAGTTGGTAATATTTGTATGTTTTGGCCAATTTAATGTTGGATTTTCGAAAAAATGGTGGTGGAATTATAATGTATTTCAATTCACCTCATTCTTAGTTGCTATAAGCTGGCATTAATACATATGATCATTGTACCTTCAAGTACAAGGCTATGTCTTTAGTATCTTTATACTACATTAGTGACTTCAATATCAACAATTTACCCAAGGCTCCTTTCTCTTCTTTGGAGGCATCCTCAATGTAACTGGGATAGAAACAATAAAGGTAGAGATGTTCTCTCTTATTGCACTTCCTCTTGTTTGGTCATTTTTGTTCTGTTCTCTCTTATTGCACTCCTCTTGTTTGTTCATTTTTGATCTGCCCTATAATGTTTGATAGCAAATTAATCTGTGAAAATCTTCACAAATACATGCAGGAATGTTCCAAAGGGACAATGTTCTGCCCTATAATGTTTGATAGCAAATTAATCTGTGTGATAGGAAATTAATCTGTGTAATAGCAAATTAATCTATGTAAATCTTTTTCATGGGTGACATTCTTCTTTGCAAATAGATGGTGTTAATCCTCAACAAGAAATATTTTCTCACAAATGCCTTAGCCCTAAGAAGACAAATTAATCCAAATAATGAATTTCAACAAATGTTATTTAACATATATTAAGCTTCATTCCTAAAAACAAGTAACAAAACTTTAAAGCAAACACCAAGAAATAAGCAAACTGAAAGTACGTCGTCCCTTTTGGAAAAATAATAAATTTGAAATATGAATAAATTCTTCAACAAATAACAAAAATAATCAACTTTAATATTCAATTGGGGAATAAAAAAGCACTAGAAAGAGAGTACCTTATGCTGCCAGTCTTCATCATTCAGTCATCCAACTCCATGTAACAATCAACTTTAGTCTTTAATATTAAATAACCTGGATATTGATATAACATACAATAAATATATCAAAATATCAAAAAAGAGGCATGCCATAATTTTGTCATCATAATTGGAGCTGAAAAAATATGGTAGACACTGCTTGGGTTTTCTTGGTAGTGAAAACAACTTTTCTCTAGTCATATTTTCTTAGTTTCAGAAACACTTCATGACTTAGTCTTTGCAAGATATCCAGTATCGCTTTCTAACATCTATGTTTTCATAGCCACTTGCAGAGGAAAAATTATCCTAATTCACTAAATAATTTTCATTCTACTAAAAAACTGAATGTAACATCTTCTTCTACCTATCACACGTTTTGTTGGGATAGAGGCAGCACTTTATTTTCAGTGCTCAATGTTTTCATTTAGAAATACTAGAGTCACAACTTTGGAATAGCTTTAAGACGGTTTTTCTATAACTGTGTTCAATGTAATTTTTATTTATTGTATAGGATTTTCCAGCTTCAAGCATGACATGCACCGTGATTTTACAAAAGTTCAACCAAATTGGTGTCGGATGTGGCTCAGACAAGATTTTCCAATTCTCAATTTAGAATTAATGTTACAGAAAATTTCAGTGTAATCTCTTTTCCATATGTATCTTGAAGTTATTGAAACACCACGGTCCATGAAGGTGTAATTGACCAGATACAGAAAAGGATTGTTGTCAAAGTGTGAGCCTATTATTGTTCTTTCCAAATGAGTGAAGTGTTTCGATCAAGAACAATTTCTAAATATAGCCTACAGAATCTTGAAGAAATGGAGCATCTAAATTTCAACATCTTCTATGCTCATTATGAATGAATTGTCTTCCAGTGCATTTTCAATGTAAACAGTTTATGGAAAGAGCATTTCATCCTATGGACATGTGCATTGCGCTAGAAAGGGATATTTTTCATCTCTAACTAGCTATTAGTTCTAGGCTTTCACATTTTATCAAATTTTCTATTTGATGAAATTCCACTTTTAACCATTTGAAAAAACTTCAACCATATAATCAAATTTTTCAACATTTCTAAAGCACTTCTATGACAGAATGATTATTGACTTTTTTAAGTTTAAAATGTCTAAAAATCACTGTGTTGTAACCTTATATTTACCAGATTACAGTGACTTACAGAAATTGAAGACTAAACATGTCCAGCTGTGGAAGTTTAAAAAATCTAACATGTCTATATTCGCATGAAATAATAGTTTTAATGAACAAATGTGAAGTTAGTTACCTAATGGCACCACATATCTTCACCGTAGTGAAATATCCCCTTGCAACCAAAAATTTATGTAACTATAACCTGGTTGATGGTAACAGCACCAGTTAGCAAAAACACAAAAAGGAGGCAAATACAAACAGTAAATATTATTTCAAAGAAACCTCCTACATTAATCAGATGTTTTAACCACATGCATATTTCCTGCAAGTCCTCTAAAGATAATGATCTTAAATGAAATCAAGAAAGAAACTTAACGTCAAAAGCAATTCTCAAAAGGCTCGTAATATATGTTTAAAAAATCCTTGCTATGCCCATTTTACATAAGCCATTACTTTCCTCTCTGAGAATCATAAAACTATTAGCAACATCCCTAAAACTTAATAAATTGACTCTCACCCATTGTTATTCGCAAAGGCCGGGCAAGAGTTGTATCAGTTGATACAACGGAAGATTGCTTAGTGACAAATTATTAGAAATAAGTTTCTAACCTAAATCTTATTTTTTTGCATTCGCATTTGCAATGACCCCAAGCATCTCTCACATTTGTATATTTCCCTCCGCATTGTATTTCAATTTAGTAGCAAATTCCCAAACTAAATCTTACAAGTTATGTGTGAAATCACCACTAGTGTAGAAAAATTGATAATCTCATTCTTAAATTAAATTTAAATTTATTCTTCAGAAGTTTTCTGAAATAATAAATAATTAGATAGAGTCATGGAACTTGTGGAGGGTACAATACACCTCCAAAAGTGGCACAGCCATAAGCATAATCAGATGTAAGACACATCTGCTTTTAAATTACCAACTCACTTTTATTTTAGAACTTGAATGGAAAACAAGAGTGAACTTAAAAAGGTCCGTGACAAAGACAACACCCCACTGAATGGCTGACAACAAAAAATGACAAAAACTACATACTGTATAACTTGAGGATTCACTTGGAGGTCAAGCAGTTTACACCTACTTGGCAGTTCAGCTTGCAGGGTGAACCCTGCACTAGAGACTTCCTTCACAGTTATGACTTCGTATGAAATAAGGCTCCCTCTCTATATTGAGCGTCATTGATTTTAAATACAACTCAACAATAGCCCTTTCAACGTTGTCTCTACAAAACAATCACTAAACCCACTATTCTATATGGATGTGGAAGATACTGGAACTTCAATATCAGTTTGTTTCTTTAGTCAATTAGCATCTCCATATACAAATTCTCCTCTTAGTTTCCCCTCCTGACCTCCTCCATACAAATAGATATTGATAGTGCTTTCAGAAATGAACTTTTATAGGCAATTAACTCGGCTCACATATATCTACTCCCCTAAACAGCCCATCAACACCTAGATGACCATTAAGGCTCAGCATTTCATGTGGATTGTTGACGCCACAATTTGAATGACCCAAATATCTTCAACAGCATTTATCACCTGACCTTATGATCCCTCTTGTCCACCTTAGGGTATGTTCTAAAAAGTTAAAATTTGAAATAAATCAACAGGAGATAGAGACAGAGGAGCACCTCATATTCAAGTGTCCTGTCCATTACAAAATCCAAGGGACATATCATTCATCATACAGAAGCTATTTTTTGCCATTATCAAAACAAGAAATGCTGTCTTTAACAATTACTTTTAAGACATCTGAAGCTCTAGAACTTCGAAGCCACAGGATTGATTAATTTTACCTTTTGGCTAATTTCAGATATCAAGCTTGTCGAGTACCTATTAGTAGTACAAAATTAAATAACATGCTTGGTGATAGATCTGTGAGACATCATCTCCCCTTGCAAGCATCCTCAGAGGCAACACAACATCCTATTTCTGGCACCCAACATAGAGGGTCAGCTACCTTCCCTCGTTCACAATTCAAACTATAGGAATAGATGTGCAGCACCACATTTCTCTTTACATATGGTCAACCATCGTCCTCAAATGTTTCAAGACCCACTACAAGTACCCTGCTTTCTCCTAGATGCATTCAATCAGTCACTCTTAGCATAGGCAATTATATCAAGGAAATCGTCCTACTATATGTTGACCCCTTCAATATAATTGACAAGGTTGTTGGCAATCTTTTGCTCTAAATACAATATAATCTAAAACCTTGTTTCAGCATCTTAACCCTTCTCTTGTAGCTGTCACTGATTATTTTGTGACCAGGGGACCTCCCTTACACAAGATTGTTTGTTTTTATAATGCCCTTATATATACAAACTTTGTCTAAAGTTTACTGTTTGAGTTTAAAAGCCCGCATACTTGTGCGTTTTTTGCTCCATACTTTAAGTTCTAGAGACTTTACATTCAGTTATTATTTCCTTTCTACAATCCTCATTAGCCATTGTATTTTATTGTTTCTTTTAGTCTCATTGACTCCTTTGACCATTCCTTGGTATTTGTATAATTGATTTCTTCATTCTTTCCAAAGGCCTCACAAAAGCTTTACAAAGCATCCAAAAATGTGCTAATAATTTCACATATGTTAGATAAAATACTTTTACTATGCCAAATAAATTTAAATAGGTCACTGCCTATCAATACCAATACTTCCATACCCATAGCCACTCCCAAGATAGCACAGCTTGCTAACTTAAGCAGGCCTTCCTGATGTCCATCTCCAACCTAGTATGACATAACAAGGTAAATAGAAATGAACCTTAGAACCTTCCTAACATCACACACATATTCTGTGCAACATCTATAACCTACCTCATATATGCTTCCGGGGAACTTGGGTAAATAAATCACTAAATATAAATATGATATAATTTTTAAGAAGTTATATTATAGAGATAAATTCACCTGGTGGGAAAAACAAAATATTTGATCCTCGACAAGCCTACATGTGCTTAACAACCTATAGAAGAAGCACAGTTTATTGATAAAACAAATAAAATAGTACAAGAATCTGCCATGTTATGTAAGTGTAAAATCCTACTTACAGCTATGTTAATCGCCTTATTAAAATACATCCAGTGATAAAGAAGAATAAACCTCACCAAATTGGGACAACAAATAAAATATTTACCATATACAAGGAAAACTACAAAAACTCATGGAGTGTACCGTGTATAGTACTATTTCTGCATTGGAAAGTTTTGAACACAATATATCACATACTGAACTTCAAATTCAATGAAATTGTTTTAAATTAAAAGGTTATCACAGACACTTACTTGTCCAATCGTGAAACTCATCCAAGTTGCTCCGCGATCCATCAGACTTGCAGCACCAATTCACTGTCACATGGTCTTCATGTACTGTCACAACTTCGGACGCTAAAGGACTTATAAGGTTTGGCATCTACAAGTAGAACGTATCTGAAATGTCTCGACTCTCCTTATTTACTTGTGCTCAAAGAATGCCAACCCAATCATAGACCACTAGCGTACCCACTATTGTCTAGAAGATCTGAAACATGGCTTGACTACATAGAAAATAATAAAATGCAGAAAAGCTAACTAGAATCTAAAAATGTGTTTTTAATCAATGCATAATTGTATTCTGAAGTCTACAGCTTTAGATGTTACTTCATACCCAAGACAAGGGAGCTTGTAGTCGGAGTTCATCTTTAACCAAATTATTTCTTTTGAAAATTTTTTAAGGCTTAATGTGTTGATGCATAATAGCATACGGTTGTACCTAATCTTCACCCATTAATAATTCTGCCTTAACAACTCTACCAACTCCAGATTTATATTTAAGCATGCTGGGATTAATTACACGTTACACATTTCAAACTGACAGATGCCACAAAATGGCCACAAATCAAGTAGCCACCTAACTCTCTTATTCCACATAAATAAAACGTGGCCTGAAGAACTTTGTTTCCAGCCGTCCTTGAAATTCACCTAATCATTGCCACCAATTAGCATGTTGCACTTGAAAATCATTTGCAATACAAGCGCAAAATTCGCCTCATGATAAAAACGAAACTAAAGAAAATTATTGTTTTAATATGAAAATTAAACATATCTCTAGTGGCAAGTTCTCTTCTAATGGTGACCTATGTATAAATACTAGGCCAAAAATCTAGAAAATATACAATTTTTTTCACAAGCAGCTCAAGTGAACCAAGGCTACTCTAGAGCAATAAGCTATGTGTGCATAAAACCCAAGTTGAGGGTATTATTGCAACTGCATAATTGCATTGCCATAATTGTTATTTTCACCAACCATAAGGAACATCCATCCATTTTTCAATAAGAAATAGCTTGTACTCTGATGGACTGAACAGAGAGAGATGAAGCTCCAAGTTCAAAATCAATTATCAAGACTCATGTTTTAAAACCTCAGCTTTTAAACATGTACAACTTTAAGACAACAAAACCTCGGCTTTAAGACATGAACAACTTTAAGACAACAAAACCATTTACAGAAAACGAAACAAGCTATCTATACACTTGCTACTTAAACATCTTTAAACAATTTAACTAATAAAAGAAGAAACTGTAAAACCTATTTCAAGTGTGTTCAACAACAAATAGGGAAAATGCTTGATTTTGGAGGCAAACATTTGTGTTAATGCCTTCTAACAACTTATCATGACTTATCCCACTACATACTAAGAAATAATATGGCAAACCTTTCTTGTGGATTCATTCTGCCCTAAGGCCTTCTAACAACTAACAGCAGCCAAACATATAACCAATAACACATTCTGCCCTATCTTTGCTTTTCATAGCTGTTTATTGGCATAACATAGGCCTGTCTGACAGCAATTCACCTCCAAAACCTCTCATTTAAGTAGTGCCATCTTCTTATAGTTCTCAGACATCTCTTATGACTTGAATCCTGAGCGGCTTAACTGTTAGAGAATCCACCAAATTGACTCTTTCTTGATCCTCTGAAATCCTATCTTCCTTCTTTTACAAGATGGTTAAGTTTTTAAAAATGATATACAATGTCGGATAAAAAAACTGTGTATTTCCAAACCAAATCCAGATAGCTACCATGAGATTCCTGTGTGCTCTTACACTAAACAAAAAGCTGCATACATTTCAAATATTACTAATTTACTTAATACGTCAAGTCAATTGCAACATGCTATCCAATATTGTATGTAATTAATCAGAAGCCGTCCTCCATAACCATAATATCAAAACTTGAACTCCTCTGAATTTGCACCAGTGAGCTTTAGCATCTGAAACATTAGTTATCCAAGCAAAATATGCTGCCAGATTGCTAAGTCCACTAAGTCAATTAAAATACGTTTGAAAATTGTATAACACCCTAGTTCAATTAATGCATGAATTTATCATCTGATTACTAAGTCCACTTCTAGACTATTTATAAAACACATCATAATCTCGTAATTATTGCTGCTAACACCCAATAACTAAGTACACTTAAAGTCATAACAGATATCAATTTACTCCATCTTGAATAACAGTGTGTAATTCAAAAAGGATTAATAATTCTGCATCCTCTTTTGACATTAAAAAATGAAAAGCATGATGAAAAGTATTCTCTACTCATCTAACGTTTTAACCTTGCAAAACGATTTTTAAACACATAAAATATTTCAATACATAAAAATCCCAAGTCTTCTATGCTGCTAAATAAATATTATGTGCAACAGCAAATTTCCAATTTTGAAGCAGTAAGAAGCAGATAGCTGTCTGCATGACACTTCACCCAGACAACTCTCCATGTGCATTAATAACAAATAAATGTCATACTCTGAATTCTTCCTTGTGACTAAATATACTTGGAGAGGAAAGTTTGATCACCTGGGTCTTCAATTCATCTCTTGTAATTCACAGCTCTCTGGAGATTTTGAAGGATGGTTCAGTATCATATCATTGTGAACACAGTAAATACCACAAATAATTTACAGTTGCCTTGACCGGTAGCAAGATATTGTATTTGGCATAGTATTAAAACTTGGCAAAACTCAAAGAGTAATTGTGAGTACTCAGCACTTGTCTCCAGAATGAATAAATGATCTCAAACTCGATAGCTGAGTCAATGATAGCAACTCACAAGTTTTGGCAAGCAAACTCAAATAGTAATCACAACTACTCAGCACTCATTACCAGAACAGTAAATGATCTGAAATTCATGAGCTGAATCAATGCCAGAAACTCGTGAAATTACTCACCAAAACTTGCGAGTTTCTAGCATCAGCTCATCTACCGATGCATAACACTATCAGAGAGTAATCACAAGTACTCAGCACTCATTACCAAAACAAGTAAATGATCTGAAACTCATGAGCTCGGTCAATGCTAGAAACTCATGAATTTTAGCAAGTAATTGCAAGTTTCTAGCATCAACTCAGCTACCGATGCATAATAATATCAGGCCCGCAGAAAAAAAAATTGCTGTTTTTATCAAAAAAAACTGATTTTTTGTATTTCTCTGCTAAAGGCAATTTTGTATATTTGACAGTTGCTGCTAGTTCATTTAACAGTGTTTTACATGTTTTTTAACTTTGTTTCATGAATTTTTATATAGTTTTAGATAGTGATAAAGATGCCGAATAATTGCCAGAACAGTAAATGATCTGAAATTCATGAGCTGAATCAATGCCAGAAACTCATGAGTTTTGGCAAGTAATTTCTCGCCAAAACTTCCAAGTTCCTAGCACTGACTCATCTACCCATGCATAATACTATCAGAGAGTAATCACGAGTACTCAGCACTCGTTACCAAAACAAGTACATGATCTGAAACTCATGAGCTCAGTTGACGCTAGAAACTCATAAGTTTTGGCGAGTAATTGCAAGTTTCTAGCATCAACTCAGCTACCGATGCATAATAATATCAGGCCGCGGAAAAAAAATGAAACTTACTGATTTTTTTTTCTCTCTGCTAAAGGCAATTTTGTATATTTGACAGTTGCTGCTAGTTCATTTAACAGTGTTTTACATGTTTTTTTAATTTGTTTTATGAATTTTTATATATTCTTAAGTAGTGACAAAGATGCTGAATAATTGCCTTGGAACTCACGGATAATTGCCAAGTCCTGTTTCTGAATCAAAAAATTGGGCTGCTGAGATTGAGTTTTTAAACCATGGTATTTGCAAAGGACTTAAAATGATGCCACCCTCCAATTAACTATTTTCACAACAATGTCACATCATTTTAAACAACTGTTTGAAGGAGCAATAAGCCACACCCTGTCTGGCCAATACCAAAGCATAAAATAACATTATCACCAATCAAAGGCTGTAAAGAACAAATATTCAAAATCTGCTTCAAAAACATGCTTGTGAATCGTGAAATATGCAAGCATGCAGAAACAGAACATGTGTGAAAGTCTAGTTGTGGTGTTTTACAGACCTGGTTCTGAAGGAAAACAAATGCCTTTTAAGCAAGTGCCAGAGGAGGAATGGGAAGCTACGAAAACGAGAAGGATTAGCAGGAGCAAGATTGCTTTCCTACATCACTATGCCAAATGCAGGAAGGCAAACAGTGCATTTGACATTGAAATAGAAGTGTAATTTCCCACCAATGGTAGATATATTAAATACATCTACCTGAACAATGCCAAGAGATATCAATCTTGAGGCGCCTATCTTGGATTTGTAACATAACACATTGATTAATGATTATTACCTTCTCAGAAATTTATACGTTGACTGCTGATAGATGGCCTCAATCTAGCTGCAACACTGCAGGCTCAAAATAATCTCTGCCAACTAAAAAAAGTGCCCAATATATAGCAATTTTTAGATGGACTTATCCAAATAAGAAGAAAAAACTTCAATATGGCAGTCAAATGGACATCAAATTTAAGGTGGCCATTAATTGTTAACAACTCACAGGCAGAACAGCCCACCACCCCCCAAGCCATTGTAGAACACCTATCAGCGTATTTACAAAGGTAAACCCCAGAATAGCAAGGTCAGTATCTCTGTTTATCAAACTAACGTAGAGGTCCAAGATCCAATGCCGAGCAATGGGTCAGACTGAAATGCAGAGGACAATACACGCCTGAATCTGATAGGCAATACAAAGTGTTGGGATGCAGGAACACAGAGATTAGGGATCTCTAGGGCAGACAATAATGTATTATTAGTTCTGATATTGTTAGGTTGAAATCTGTGAGGTATAAAACTTGGATGAAAACTCGTCTGCTTGAGGAGTTGGCTGAAAACACATCAGACACCCACCATCTTTGTTAACTTAATACAAGGCACTTAAGTCTCTAGAAGAGCAGAAAGAAAAGATGCTATTGGGAAAGGCTATGTTACAAGGTTCAGGTTCGAGTTCGACGAGGATAAAATTCGGTTCAAGTTTGCCAATGGATAAAGTTCAAAAAAAAAACCCATTAAATTTGAACCATAGAAAGGCATAAAAAATATATAAAAATAAGTCAAATAAAATGAATATTAAAATAAATAAAAATTAATAGAAAAAATTAAAATCAAAACAAAATAAAAATAAAAATAAAAATAATTGTGAATTAATTCAAAAGATAAAAACAAAATTAAAAATAAAATAAAAACAAAATTAAAATTAAAATTAAGAGAAAACAAAATAAAAATAGATAATAAAATTAATGAAAAACAAATATAAAATATAAATAAATAAAAGCAAACAAAGTAAAAATAAACTAAAATAATTTAAATCAAAATTAAAAATTTTAAAAAAAAAAGAAAACAAATTAAAAAAGAATATAAAATAAAAACAAATTTAAAAAATATATAAAACCAAAAACCTAAAATTATAAGACAAGCAAAAGCCATTAAAAACAAAAACCCCTACCTCATTGCTTGACGGCTCTTGCCCAGACTCCACAGTCCCCCAAACCCTCACGCAGCAGGCAACAGCCATGAACCCTCGTGCAGCAGGCAGCAGCCACTAACCTTTCAGAAAGTGATGAACCCTCGAAGACAGCCACGCCCTAGCTGTGTGCAAAGTCAAACTGAACATGCTCCTCCATGGTAGGCAAAAACTCAGATCTGAGCTCCTCCTCGGCATTAAATTTGCCGAACATGCCATTATTGACCGAATTTTTGGTCATACCATTAAATTTGGCAAATTCCGAATTTTTAGGGAAAATTTCAGCAAACCCTGTGAATTTTTAGGGTAAAGGGAATGAAAACAGAAATAGAATCTGTGAAAGAATTGGTAACTCAATTGGTTCCACAATTCTTCCAGCACATCTGTAACATTAATAGATTAGGATCCCCTTGAATGGAGGATACGGAGACTAACCTAACCAATTTATTATTAGTTCCCACATTGCTAGGCTGAAATCTGCAAAGCGTAAGACTTGGATGAAAACTTGTCTGCTTGAGGAGTTGGCTGAGAATACCTCAAATACCCACCACCTGCATTAACTTAATATGAGGCACTTAAGGCTCTAGAAGAGCAGAAAGAAAAGATGCTACTGGTAAAGGGAAGGGACAGAAATAGAAACTGTGAAATATTTGGTAACTCAATTGGTTCCACAATTCTTCCAGCACATCTATAAAAATAATCGATAGGGATCCCCTTGAAAGAAATATATGCTCACCAAGCATCTGCACCCAAAAAGAAAATTAGGCAGCCTCTTATTGTTATAAAAGACCCAGTGGCCACTTGTCCTGCATGTGATCAGGAAGAAGCTGATAAATAAAAAACGAGTTTAAAATTGAAGCATAATAGCTGCTTCAAGGGTTACTCCTGTGAAGGATGAAGGGTTATTAATGCTTTTGCTTCTCTATTTTCAACATTATTGTAACATTTAATTTCGGTAGTTCTTAGTTAGGCATAAAAGCAGTATGTTGTTTGACAATAGCAGCACTTAAACTGAAACTCTGTAAGATATCCTGTGTTTTCCGTGTACAGTTAAATTTGTCCCGTTTTTAAAGACTGATAGATTATGGGGATCGATCTGGGACTTTTAAAGAGCTGCTCTTATCTTCCATTAGTATATTTCTATATTTACCTGGTCACAACTCTAATGCTATTACAATGAGATTTTAGGGCATCTGCAACAACCTACAATAAACAATTTGTATAGTATTACCTGGGAGACAAATCTCTTGTAACTGCCTATTACAACCCCAATACTATAAGTTTCAGTATTCACAATGGTTGAAAAGAACAATGACTCCAATTAGAAAATGTATGCTGAAACACTACAGGAATATCGTAACAGATTTGTATAATTCATTTCATCTTACAGCAGAAAACCTTAGTGTGCATCATACCATTAATAATTTCTAGTAACTTGGAAGCATCTAAAGCCAAATACAAGATAATTACCATCTCAAACAAACTCAAGAGAATGCTCCAGTTAGGCATCCAACTACTGCCATAACCAGATACAAAATATTCCAAAGCAAAAGTTAAATAAATAATGCCTAGCCGTCATTCACTCTCAATTCTATAAGCTCATCATTACCATGTACGACCTAGTGTTGGAATAAAGCACCGTACAGAATCCTAGCAATCTTAGCCATACAACTTATCTAGGAACAAATCCTGGAAAATGTAACAGTAAATCAACAGAATCATACCGTTTCCCAGATATATTTTAATTGTATTTTCATTATAATGATTAAATTCTATAATTACCAATGATAACCTTCCTTCGATAGCATTGTCTTAGCACTTAAACAAGTATCAATATTTCTTGGAAAGCACTAGCTTAGCACTTAAACAAGCATCAATATTGCAGATAGAATTGCGAAATTTGCTACACGCTCTCTATATAGCCAATACATTAGTTTGAGAAACAAGCTGTTAAAAACCAGTAACATCTGAAATTTCAAATATCTAAACCTTTAAAGCTAGTTTCAAAAATTAAAAATAAAAGTTAGCTTGCCATGCTGCAGACATTCATAGCTACTTTTCAGAGTTTCAAGTAGATGATGTTCAACCAAAACCTCTAAAACTATCAATGAAAAATCTCTTTGAAATGATCATCTCTAAATGAACTGCTCAGGTGCAGCATATAGCAGTGCATTTTAAACTCATACTTGCACTGTCTTTTATCGTCGGCCATGACCACGTTGCATTTCATATGCTCCCCATGAAGCACCTCCAGCACCATACTGACCTCCACTTTCTGCACCTCCCTGAACCTGAGAAAATAACAATGAAGCAATACACTCAAAGTTATATACTAACATACACATGATGTTTATAAATATGATCAAAATCAAAATATAAGCTCGTGAATATTATCACTCAAAAGGGAAAAAACATACCGAGTGCATGCCATAACCATCACCATATGCACCTCCTGAATAGCCGATTTCTGGATTTCCATAACTCCCACCATAGGCTCCACCTAAAATAACACCAAAAATATCATTTACTCTCAACACAGCCCATTATTGCTACAATAAGTCAATAAATAAAGATGAAGATATGGAAAATAATCAAAAAGCAATCAAATTGTAGCCATTTTTAAATATCAATCATATACATCATTCAAAATATTGTTTAAATTCATAGTTGCCAGGAGACGGGTACAAGTACTGGTACACCTTTTTTTTTTTAAATAGGAGATGGAGGTACGGGGAGACGGCTATATATATAATTTAAATATATTAATATTTTATTATTATAATTATATATATTTATTATTATATGAAAATAATAAAAACCAAAAAAATATGGTAGCACTGACAGGGGCACGGGGGTACAGGGAGACGGGCACGGGGATATAGGGTGTACAGGGAGAGGCGTCTCAGGGGCAGGGGACACGTCTCCCTGCAACACTGTTTAAATTATTAGAATAAATTGCAAAAAAACAAAAAAATTGACTTATCATAACTGTACCTGTATTTGCAGGTCCACGAACTCTCTTGTCGGAATTTGAAAGCTCTGCTCGAAGTTTTTCAACTTCACGAGCCATTGAAATCAAGTTTTTCTCCATAGCCTGACTCTGATCCAGCTGCTTGGTGTGTGCCTTCTTCTCATATTCAATAGCGGCTCTGTAGATATCAAATAAAATGCAAAACATTTAGTATCTGTGCAAAAGATTTTGGGGACCTTCCAAATTAATTTAGGAGGACTTTTAAAGTACTAGAAAGTATGACATGCTAATTAAGAATATGAGCAAATTCTACAGTTAATGTTATATTTATTACAAAAATATCATAACTACCTAGCCCGCTGTAATTCCTGATGTAAGCTTTCTATCTCTGTCCTCAGAGCAGGGACCTGATGCATATCTGCCCTTGCCCTTGTCAAATCTTGAGTAAGGGCTTGCAGCTGACCTGTCAACTCTTGTCTCACAGCACCCAGCTTTTGATTATCTGCACGCAACTGCATAAGCTCAGCTTTCATTGGCTCTGTGGCACGCAAATCAGCTTCTAGCTTCATTGATTTGTCATACAATTCCCTAAGCTGATGCTCTTTATCGGCTTGCATGTTTGCAGATACATGATTCAAATGTTGTAGTTCCTGCTGTGCAGCAGCCAGTTCCTGCCTCAAAGCCACATGAGTAGCAGCAAGTCGCTGATTCTCCACAAGCAGTCCCTGAATCTCTTGATGTTGGGCTGCAAGTTTTTCCTCAATCAATGCCGGGTGAGGAGGCAGATGTCCTGGCCCCCTGCCAAAGGGAGCTTCACGCATATCCTCAAGCCCAGGATGGGGCGGCAGAGGCCCTGGACCTCTGGCATATGGGCCCTCACGCATCGGCGGCATACCACGGGGAGCACCCTTAAGAGCATGTGCAGGAAGGCGATTTCTCCCAGCCATTAGGGAAGGTTTATTTCCTGAAAATATATATTCAAAATAAATAAATGAGTTACTTATAAAAACATACAGCACTAAAAATACCAAGAGTTAAAAAAAAGTATATAGCACCAAGCAAACCACAAATTACAGAAACATAACTCAACAACATCACAAATTTCAGAAATGTAACTCAACAACATTAAGAACAGTTCATATTGTGCCATTCTAGCAGGGAAAAGTACATAAACGGAATATAGATTACAAAGAAAACAGGCCAGCCAGCATACAAGTAATATAAGGTGACAAACCACTAAAGGATCAGTAAATCAATAGTCAGAAAATCGTCCACAACTTACTTTTTATTAATGAAAATTAAGGACATAAACAAAAGCATTTGTATGCAATTGCACAAATATAACATAACTAAATGACAAATTCGAGAGGTCATATATACATTTAGTATAAAATAATATTGCAGAGCAAACAATTTTCACTTATATGACAGTGACACACTTCCGAAAAGCGCCCAATGGCACAGATGACATGTAGCATAGGCAGCGGAGCATTAAAATATGGGTGAACAAGGTTGCAGACTATTGAATATTCATTGCATTCATAAAATGAGTGCCAGATGTTCAACCTCACCTACAGTAGCACAACCCACAAGTCCCCCACGGAAGCCCACAGTCCCAACACCAAGCAGATAGCAAACAACAGATCTTGTGCAACAGAAAGGATGTGAAAACTACAGCCTCATTTAACCGGTATATTTAGACAAAAAGCGCAAAATAATTTATCCTGTAGAGTTTTAATTGTAGGAATCTCACAAGCCACACAAGTACACGCCATAAGACAGATTAACTAGCTTCGTTTAAGATCAAAAAGAAAACGAAGAAAAAAATGTTCTCAAACCCTCCGATGGTTGTAAATTTCAGTAATATCTCTGGCGGCATGAAACCCTACAGTGTTTAGAAACTCTATTACGACTGAGAATGCGATTTTTAAAAAAATGCTTCCTTACCCTTTTGAGAATGTAAATTTATATTTGAGGCAAAATATTTTGTGTTTACAGGGGTATTCGAGTTTAGAAGCTATATAGAAATGGCAGCTTAAATTTCAAAACGGTTTAAAGGCGCAAAATAAACTCCATAAAAGCTCAAAATGCCACCCAAAAGCAAAAACAAAAACAAAAAAGCAGTGAAAACTCTAATCGCAACCTTCTTGATAATCACATAAATAAACACGGGGAAAGCGAAGTATCTGTCAATAACCAAAAAATCCCTCTTCATTGAACCTGCAGAAAGACTAATGGCATTCGCAGAAAATTACATCGAAGGAGAGAAAACAGACATACCTGAAATAAAAAGAAATGAAAACGAGCTCGAGATTTCACTAAGAAGGCCAAAGCTTCGACAGCCCTTCCCTTCTATTTTTTGGTCTGTCAAGACTGCATGGAGAATATTATGATGGTTTTGTCGAACAAACCAAAGATTAGGGTTTACCGGAAGTTGCCAGTCACCACCTGTCCTTGTTGTTATAACACTTTAATTTGTTATTCGGTAAGCTAGGAATATGTCCTTGATGTATACACTTTGTTAGTGGAATTTAAGTCACCAAAGTAGCGTGACTCGGGCTAGGTAGCGTGAGACGGAAGCTTAACACAAAATTGAGAATGGAGGAGATAGACCATGTAAAACTAATTCTAAAAGGAGTTAGAGATGAGCTTTGGCAGAAAGGCAATTAGAATTTTCATTAGGCATTAAAAACACTCTGTCCCTGTCAAAATTTAAGTGGGTTTAACTAGAAAATCATTGACTCTTCTAGTATTTGAACTTTCTTTATGAAATTTTAAGGGTTTCAAATACTTTATTTCTATAGTACCCACATGATGCTAATTTGTAAAATTGTTGTTATAGGTTCGTTATTGGATAGAAGCTTACAAGTTTTCTTGTTTCATTTCGGATTCTATCTCAGAGTTGGAAAGAGATACATAGTGTTTTTATAAATAATATAGATAATCTTCTTGTGAATAAATTAAAGTGTGGTCTATGTGACATTCCCTTCATTTTATACAAAAGGTTTTGTGATCAAAGATCGTAAATATGGAGAGTGTGTTATTCATAACAAGAGCAGTCTTCTCTACATGTCTCAAGGGTGATGATGATATGTCAACTCTTGTTCGCAAGGGAGCTCTCAATTGATTCCTGCAATAAAGTTCAAACTTTAAAACCCGAGTAAATAAATCATTTATCCTATAGTTTTTATACATGATGTAAGATTTTTGTTATTGCATTCCCATAATCTAATTCACATACACCCACATGCAGTGGTCAACACAATGCAATTGCGTTTTGCACTAGATGTCTTTGGCTTGTGGAATGTTTGAATGATAAATATTGAGTTTTATGTTAATATCCAATTATTTATTTTAAGTTTTTCCTATATATATATATATATATATTTTATGTCTCCTACACAGAGAATATTTAATGTTATATCTTGTTATTTGAGATTGATAGTTCTTTTGAGATGAAGATAAATATTTGTGCCAATAGGTAGTTTAAAACTACCCTCAAAGTGAAAGATTGGACCAAAAATTATTGACCCTATCATTATTACTACTTTAACCCAGATGAGAAGAATCTCCCAACAATGATTATCATTGCTTTTTTATCTCTCTTTTCTTATTTTGGGTTATAAAGGGGAATCGATAATAGATCTATCATCACTCATCCCAAACGTGGGTACGATTCTCAGTCATTGCCTTTATAAAACTAAGGTCATCAATTAACAAACACTCAACCACTACCAATCAACCTATCCCCCAACGACTATTATCATCATTTTCTTGCATTAAAGGAATATGTCACTTAGGACACTGAAGCTCCCGTATGGATAAATTTAGGAACTTAATAAGTAATGGATGTCATTCACAAAATACGGATGTTGGAAATTTATGTTATAAATCAAGTAGGTTTGAAATATGTCTCTAGTTATAATCATACATGTTAATATATATGTAGTCATCTATGTCTTGAGACAGGTATCATAATGCAAAACATCCATATTTAAACCTTGATGAGCATAGAGTCTAGTCCCACAATATTTGTTCATATCGTTATGCATTGAGGAAATATAAATCAAATTTTGATAAACTTAGTTCTCAATTGATTAGAGGCATTGAAAATAACATATTTTATTTATTTTAGTATAGATCAATGCTCTTAAATTTAAAAGTAATGTTATTTATTTATTTGTTACATCGGATGGAGATATTTTGTGAACCAAAAAAGAACATGCCATTATAATTGTGGGCCAATCTATAGGAGGTGTAGTTACAACCTTGGCCACACTCTGGCTTATGGAAAAGAAGATGAGACACATCTCTCCTTTTTGCATTACATTTGGTTCTCCTTTGGTGGGAAATGTCAGACTTGTGGAAGCAATTGGTTGTGAAAATTGGTGGGGAAATTTTTGTCATGCGGTCTCCAAGTATGATATTGTTCCTCAAATGATCCTTGCATTAATTAAAACATTTTTCCAGCTTTTGAATGTATTTTTTCCTCACAAAGGTCGTATCACGGGTAATTACTCCATTAATTTATCACATCCTTCTACTCGAGAGACTTGTAGGGGTCTTCTTGACAGTGTTTTTTAGTGCACATCTACAATAACAAATAATTACCCATGAGAATTTGATCTTAGAAGCTCATATATACCCTTTCGCACTTATATGTTATGTTCAATCCACAATACAACCTATATTGGGAACTTTGTAACCATATTGAAGTTGTTACATTTCGCTATGCAAAGGATAGAGAAAAATGAAATTGTATATGTATGCATTTCAAAACACACAAGCTATGGCAATGTGTTGGAACATATTACTTAATACTTCGTTAACACAACAAGGACCGCAAACTGCATATTTGACTCCTCCTTTGAGATGGGAATAACATTGGATTTGGAATCACTATATTTGGAAGCATTGGGTGTTAGGGCTGAGGTGATCTCACTACTCCTACCCTTAATTTTTTATGTATTATAGTTTGTGTTAGACAGATACAATATGGAAATTTTGATTTTCTTATATATGTCTTTATGATTATTTTTTCCCAAGTTTAGTTTCCTCTTGCTAGAGTTTATCCTTACATTGTCTCAATTTTTCTAAGTGATCACTTGAAATTCAATTTTTATAATTGGAAAATTAGGCAAAAGCATATGAAATATGAAAAAGTAAAAATGAGTGTTTTGTTATCATGCCCTTTATGTTGAGATTTAGATTAAGGCAGGTTAGAGAGAGGAGAGGAGTTATTAATGTGGATTAAAGGTCCACCATGAACATGTATATAATATGTCTTCCCTCGAGTCTCATACTACAAAGGGTGATTCACCGTTGATTTGGTTTACTCTTAGGCTACCCACCAAACTGTTTTACCAACAACCATGCTTTGAAGGTTGGCCCCTGATAAGTGTGGGTTGTGTATATTCAACAACTTATAATCTAAAATATGTAGATAATGTATATGCCACAAATAGATCGATAGTTTTTACTTACTACTAACTAGAGAGTTGAGATATCCTCCCAAACTTTGTTAAACTGGATTTATTAGTTGTTTTAATTTGGCATTTATTTCTATATTGTGGTAGCTTCTTAGTTTTTTACATATTTTCCCCTCAAAGAAAATTTTATTTCCTTTGTTTAAAGACTGAGATTGATGACTTTTAATTTTTAAGTAGAGTCCTCATGCACTTTTTGCCCTTAGAAATGTTGGAGAGGTGAAATACAAACATGACACGAACATTATGAAATTGGGATTTGACCAAAACACAAAGCTCCATGGCAAAGCTGGAATGTTACAAAGGACATTGTAAGGAAAATAACCCTAGCTATCATGATGCTTTCATACCACAAGTTGAAAAGAAAGAGTGTTATGTAAATTTATCTAGAATAAGGATGGCAACTTTTGGTATGACATTATTGAGAAAATGAAGAATCATGTATTGCCTAATGACTTCCAATCCCAGAATAAATGGATCAATGTTGGCACTACATATAAGAGACTTGTCAAGCCTCTAGACATTTCACACTATTATCATACACAAAAGGGCAACAAAAACTGTCTTTCATATGAGGTCAAACTAGAATGTCACGTATTTCTAGAGGAATGAATGAAAGAGAAAGACCAAACTTGCACTAGTAGAGATAAAATGTCCCATACAAAGTTTTACTAAAGTTATAGCTAGGATCACCGGATCAACGAATGCCCATGATGGATTGATCTCACGAGTTGAGCAAGTGCACATCATAATGAAGCTGCTAGTAAAGGAAAACGTGCATAAGAAAATATTGTAAAGGAATGAAAGCAAATAATAAAATACTTCATATCGTCCTAGATGATATATACAAAGGGAAAAGTTACATATATAGGAGGGAAAGAGATAGAGACCCCACATTTCAATGAATGTGGGACAATATTCCCCAATGATCTAGCTACCCTAAGAAAGCTAATGTGATTCATGTAGACAAAACTTGTAGGACAAATGTCTACACCAACACCCCCACCTTAAGCGTAGCTTAGGTGGGCTGGAGAATTGGTTCCCAATAACTAGGCCTGATAAGGTACCCATGTACATAGCGATGATCCCCAGTATCCTACAAAATATGAAGGATGTGTGCCTCCACAAATATGAGAGAATGTAAGCACATAATGTTGCATGGTGAATATTGTAATAGGTCCCCCTACAAACAATGTTGTCTCTTCCTTTCAAAATAAATTAACCCTAAGCTGTCAAACTATTGGATTCCCACTCAAGTGGAATGCAAGTGGGAATCATGATGTAGATCTCTAAAAAATGCTCAAAAGTCTCAATGCTAATTCTCAAATGTGCCAAATTATGATCATGAATCACAGGCCGAACAGTAGAATATGGCATTTAAGGAACCATACAATGAAGGGGAGAGAACACCCTCATTACATCCAAAGAAGAAGAATGGCATGGAACATTCAATGAATGAATGTCCATGAGAAGAAGAGAGCAAGGCTCAACAACCATCGACATCGAAGACTAGTCCACAAATGAAGCACTCAGATCTGCAAGATGAATGTCCACATGAACATATGAGTCATTGATGCTCTTAATGTGTGTACTCTCACTGGAATTGGTAAAGTCCTCCAAAATGTAAGTTTGTGAAGGCTCTAGAAGAATAATAATCTACACATGAACAAATGTAGAATCTGCAATGAGACAACTAAGGTCTGGTAGAATCTTGTCATATAGTGGGGGCTCAACAAAAGGAAGAATAGTATCCACCATGGATGTTTCATCACAAAAAATAGAAGTAAGATGGGAGAGTACAACAGTCTAAGAAGAGACAATAGGAAGAGGTGGAGGAGGTGTGACATAAAGCATAGTAGGATCCCCAAAAAGACTATGAAGATTGTTACAAATAGTGAAATGACACTTTGTGTGCTCTACATGGTGGTGTAGATCCTATTAAATGTGTATCAATAAGTGATCATAAACATAGTCATAAGAGTCAACCCAGTCATCGTATTGACCTGGGTCATTAAGAGTAGGAATTTATCCATATACAAATGGAGTAAGTTCCTAATAGGTGAGTTAATGTTCCATGTACACATGAAATGAAGCATGATTGGTCTTCTCAAGAAGGACCACTAGTATAGACTTAACCTTCCTCATTTGGAGTCTCTCAGATGGAGTCATCATGACTAAAAGAAGACACCAAAGAAGTACAATATTACACAAGATACTACAATGATGCTAGAATATTACATGCTCATGAATAGGATGTTGAACACAGTCAAAAATGCATCAAAGTGAGCAACCAATGCAAGAATCAATACAAATGATGCACACTCATAATAGGGATGTCTGACAACTAAAAATGCATCCATGTGTGAGCAATTAGTGCATGAGTTACAATGCAGAAAACAATAGGACACATAGCACATGTAACCCCCAAAACATGGCACTTTATAACTTTAGTGTGTTTTGCAATAAAAATAAAACCAATGGGTGGGAAATCAAAAAACACACACTTTTTAAAAAGATGGCATTCAATTTTTAGTTACCAATCAAAAGTTATTACACAATCAATTTCCCATCAATGAAGCCTATTTAATAAAAATCTACACTAAAAGTTTAAATGCTCAAAGGGTTTAAACACCAAACATGTCTTGTAACCACTCGTTGGAATCAGCACAAAACCGTGGTCCTCCTCAAGTCAACTAAAGTCAAAAATAACCCTCATACTTGCCCCTATGTACTCTCAAATGAGAAACAAACCACTTAAGGCAAAATAAAACAACTATTTAAAAATAATAATTAAAAATTAACTAATTTTAAAAGGATTTTAGGGTAAAAATTTAAGGTTTTAATATTTTTTTATTTATAAAAGAGGAGGAAAGTTAAGCACCATGACGAGGAAAATCTTCAACAAGGAATCCATGTAGCCTTTCTAAATGAAGAAAAATGGCAAGACTAAGGTAGTAAAGAGGAGACAGCTACTGATTTGGCTTTGTATGCAGTTCCAAATAATCATTGACCAAGAGCAGGTGTCAAGGGAGGTCGTGTGGTAGCTTTATGAAATGTCAACAGTCTTCACCTTCATGCTCAACCCAGAAGTTGAGAGTACGAGTCACTCATTCAAGAGATTGCCCATGTTCTCATTAAAGATTCAACACAAATACGAGATCTATCAAACCACAAAGGGATGGCCTCTAATAGATCTGTAAAACCTTATGTGGCCAATACAAAACATAGACATCAAAACTTCTAATCAAATTTGATAAAACACCACCAACTGAAAGTAAAGTGCCATGGAAGTCTATTTTGGGGATCCCAATGTAGTGCAATGATGGCTTGATAATGCTAGATATCTGATATGGGTGAATGGAAAATTGATGGTATCGCTTATGCCCAACGTAATTTCAATGGTAGATTGATGGCAAGCTTCTAAATGTGGTTTATCATTCACAAATTGCCTTTCAATTCAAATTAACCACCTGATGAAATGAATGCCAATGTGGAGTGGCTTCTCTGAGTTGAATATCATATATCTACACCAAACAAATTATACATCCAATACAATTTTAAGGGTTTCAAACACTTAATTTTTATACTACCCACAAGGTGCTAATATTTAGAATTGTTGTTATAAGTTCATTGTTGGATAGGAGCTTACAACTTTTCTTGCTTCATCTAGAATCTTGCCCCAGACTTGGAAAGAGATACAATTTTTTTTAAACAAATAAAGTAAATACTTTTGTTGTGAATGAGTATGAAAGTGTGATCTATGTGACATTCCCTTCACTTTATACAAAATATTTTATTATCAAAGATCGTAGATATGGAGAGTGCACTATCCATAATGAGAATAGAGTCTTATTTTCTTGTCTCAAGGGTGATGATGATATATCAACTCTTGTTCACAAGGGAGCACTCAATTGATTCCTACAACAAAGTTCAAACTTTAAAGCCTAGGTAAATAGATCATTTATCATATAGTTGTTATACATGATGTAGGAATACTGCTATTGCATTCCCATAATCTAATTCACATACACCCACCTACAATGGTCAACATAATGCAATTGCATTTTGCATTAGATGTCTTTGGCTTGTGGGATATTTGAACGATAAATATTGAGTTTTATGCTAATACCTAATTATTTATTGAGTTTTTCCTATATATAGTATGTCTCTTACACAAAGAATCTTTAATATTATATTGTATTATTTGAGATTGATAGTTCTCTTGAGATGAAGATAAAGATTTATGCCAATAGGTGGTTTAAAACTAATCTCAAAGTGCAGGATTGGCCTAAAAATGATTGACCTTATCATTGTCACTACTTTAAGCCATATGAGAAGAATATCCCAATAATGATTATCATCACTTTTTTTATCTCTCTTTTCTTTTTTGGTTATAAAGGGGAATCGGTAATGGATCTGTCATCACCTATCCCAAGCATGGGTAAGATTCTCGGTTATTACCTCTATAAAACCAAGTTCAGCAACTAGCAAACACTTAACCACTATCAATCAAACTATCCCCTAAGTATTGTTATCATCACTTTCTTGCATTAAAGGAATCTGTCACTAAGGAAACTAAAGCTCCCGTATAAAGAATTTAGGAACTTAATAAGCAATGGATGTTGGAAATTTATGTTATAAGTTAAGTATGTTTGAAATATGTCTCTAATTATAACTTACATGATAATATTATGTAATCATCCATGTCTTCAAATAGGTATCATAATGCAAAACATCCATATTTAAGCCCTGATAAGCACAGAGTCCAATACCACAATATTTGTCCATATCGTCATGCCTTAAGGAAATATAAAACAAATTTTGACAAACTTAGTTCTCAATTGTTTAAAGTCATTGAAAATAACATATTTTACTTATTTTAGTAGAGATCCATGTTCTTAAATTTAAAAGTAATGTTATTTATTTATTTGTTACATCAATGGAGAGATTTTTTAACCAAAATAAGAAACATGCCATTATAATTACAAGTCATTCCGTAGGAGGTACAATTACAAACTTGGCCCCACTCTGGCTTCTAAAAAAAGATGATGAGACACATCTTTCCTTTTTGCATTGCATTTGGTTCTCCTTTTGTGGAAGATATCAGACTTGGGGAAGTAATTCATTGTGAAATTGGTGGGGAAAATTATGTCATGTGGTCTCCAAGTATGATATTGTTCCTTGGATGTTTCTTCCACTAATTAAGTCATTTTCCCGGCCTTTGAATGTAATTTTTCCTCGCAAGGGTTGTATCATGGGTAATGACTCCATTAATTGATCACATCCTTCTACTCAAGAGGCTTATAAGGATTTTCTTAATAATGTTTTTCAATGCACATCTACAATAACAAATAATTACCCAGAAAAATCTAATCATAGAAGCTCGTATAGACCCTTTCGCACTTATATGTTATGTTCAATCTACGATACATCCTGTATTGGGAAATTTGTAGCCGTCTTGAAGCGGTTACATTTCACTATGCAAAAGATAGATAAAAATGAAATTGTAGATGCTAGCATTTTAGAACACACAATCTATGGCAATATGTTAAAACATATTACTTAATACTTAATTAACATAACAAGGACTGCAAACTACATCTCAGACTCCTCCTTTGAGATGGGAATAACATTAGATTTGGAAGCATTGGGTGTTGGGGCTCAAATAATCTCACTACTCGTACCCTTGACTTTTTATGTATTATAGTTTATGTTAGACATATACAACATGGAAAATTCAATTTTCTTATGTATGTCTTTATGATCAATTTTTTCCAAGTCGAGTTTCCTCTTACTAGAGTTTAGCCTTACATTGTCTCAGTTTTTTCTAAGTGAACACTTAAAATTTGTAACATCCCCACTGGGATTTACTATAATAACATTTTTTGTTTTAAATTTAATTCCATGTATTCATCATTAAACATCACCACGAGAATCTAATCAGTGTTCCAAATTTAACACACTAAGTATGTTAACAATAAATAGGCATGTAACAATTAATCTAGTTATTGATTACGGTGATTACAAATAAACAAAATAAATGCAAAGATGTATACATTTCAAAGAGGTAATTATACAATTTCAGCCACTGATGTTAATGCATAGATGAAATTATATTACATTTTCATAAATAATAATGTCACAGTAATAAAAACAAAACAATATACAAGGATCTACGGAACACGAGTCTCACAAACTCCAGTGTCAATGGTAATCACAAGTGTAGTCTCTAATGAAGTACTGTTGTGAGGAGAGAGAGCATCATCCGAGCACATTTCCACACCTACCACATACCATCGATCCCTCGCATAATCTCCCAACTAGTGAATGGCCGTCCCTTCACAAATAGGTAGATAGTGACAATGCGAGAATCCAGAGAGACAAACTAGTACCCGTGTGATGTAATATATCTAATACATAATGTGTATCATAAAAAAATAAGATTATAATATGATATCATACAAATATGTAAATCATACATGCGAAATGACAATGTTTAACTAAACATTAATTTGGCTAAAGTTTTGAAATAATTAATGATCTCTAGAATCAGTCAAATTCATATGCACCACTTGATCGAATTACCCTCATCTTGCATTGGTGATGCTAGATAAGCTAGTGAAGTTTGTCTCACTACTTACTTAGTGCCATCAACACGAAAAATGATTAATTTTAAACGTAACCAATATATTCAATCGAATTACTTCCTATCAGTAGGCATAAAACATGCTAAGTACAGAAATAATCAAAATACATACATTTAGTTTGTCAAACGTATGCATTGAATATCAACTATATTAATTAATATATATAAACAAGTACAACCTATACCAACTGGGTATATTTTATGCTTAGACTACATGTTTCTAAATTTTAGAAGTAACTCAATGTAGCAACCATCTATGACAAGTCACTTTTATCATAATTTATTTCCATGTACATACTTCACAAATTACAACTAACTAGACATAATTAATTTCAAGGCTCATAATAAACAATAATCAAGTTTTCTTATTATTGTTTATACATTTATTGAGTTGTATGCTTATAGATATGGTATATCACATCACGTAATTAACTAACTTAATTGTTGATCAAAGCTATATACCATAATTATAAGCATACTTTTCACATATACAAATATATGCCATATATGTGTATATTTACTTGTTTTTTTCATACAGATATACACCATATATGTGCACAATGTATACATCAAATTCATACAAGACATACTATTTACATGTATCTACCCATATATTAAAATTTTGTACTAGTATAAAATAATAGTGAATTCATTATGCTCAAAGTATTCAACTTTTGAACTCTTAGAGTATAATCTAGACACTGTTATGCATTTTAATAACTATTTTCCATTTGGAACTTAATACAGTTCAAAAAATCAATTTAAAAACCAATTATGGAAATTATATAATGAAAACAAATATATAAAAATCATATACATGAACCCTGTTTTTATTTTCATTTTACTGTCTTGTAGTTCGAAATCCATTAATCAATAGAAAACTATACAAATCTGCTTTCTCTCATTCTCCCACAAATTGGGTTCAAAATAAATATACCATGTACATGATATTTGTCACACGTGCCTTTGCCAAGCTCATATTTAAAATAACTATTAATCAACAAGTCCAACACACAGTCAATATAACAATTTCCTTTGAGTAAACTATACACAATCAACTATAATTCTATGCTCAAATTTTAAGGTTTGAACTTACCAACTAAGTTTTTAAACTATATTTAATACACTAATGGAGTTCTAAAAATATGATATCAGTTATCCACTATAGAAAGGCTTGAACCAATTACTAATCCACATAAACACAATACAATTGTTTATAGCCATTGTATGTATGTGTATGTCCAAAAACAAATCCACAATACATATTTCTACCTCAACTAATATTTCAATGACCTAAAATATATTGCCTGCATACTAGAATGGGTAAACAGTCTCCTCATAAAAAGTATTCCATTTATGCGAAACTGGTAGGTTATAAGAAATATAGCTACACAAATTTTTCCCTAAAATGACCTGAATCATCATCCAATCCATCATAAAAATAACTTAAGCAAACTTATATTTTATATCATGGGAAATAAAAATTATATTAACAGGCTATTATATATATAAGATCTCAAGCTTTCCAAAATATAATCACAGACCAGTTATATTTATAAACTCAGGTTTTGGTAAATTCCCACATTGTATCGAAGCTTAATGTTTCGACACTAATGTACATAGTCTATCACATATAGGCTTAAGGGTTTCTCTAAACAAACAAAGCACAGGCAATACTATACCCATTATAAACCTAAATGTAGTACTCATGTTTCCATGGCTTGAGTCTATAGTGAATACATAAATAAAAAGCCTAACTTGCCATATTAATTTAGACATAGTCTTACTCCACAATCTTAAGGAATTTAGAGATATTGATTTATTTATGTGGATGGTTGAGTCATCCACAAGGCTAAATTTATATCATATTGAAATATATTTAGTAAGGCATTTCTCAAAAACCCTAGTAAGACATGCACATAATTTATTGTACTCTAAATAACTAAATAATGGAATTTCATTACCAACCTTCAAAGAACTTCCAATTTTGTAATTTCTTAAACCATAATGTCTCCTCTTTCCTTCTTTCTGCTCACTCCTTTTCCATGCCCTTCTCTCTGCCTCCTCTTATCATTATTTCTCTATCAACCTCTCTCATACGTTTATTGCATGCAAATGTAACATCAAACTCATAGTTTGGCATAGTTCCCATCATGCAAAGACCCCATTACCCGCAAGATTGTTTACTAATCCAGGTTAAATCAAACTTGAACCAACCAAGAAAGCCCTAGTCTCTTGAATGTTCTCAAAGACCATTTAATCATAATTTTAAATCCTTTTATTACTGTGTGGTCTTTTGACCTACATGCCCATGTTTCAACTTCATAAAGTCCACTTTACAAAATCATTGTATATGATTGTCATTAATCTAAGTATATAAATCCAAGAAATCACAACCTCATATAGTAATGCTAATGTATTTGACCCTTTTTGTTAAGGTTAGTTCATAGGATAGCTTAGGTAATCATTAAATCATCTTAAGCAAGGATCAACATTATCACGACTTCAAATAACAAAGTGATTAGTGTAAAATTAATAATAAGCTCTTGACTTTAATAGCCAATCAAACAATTGTTATAACAATATCAAACACAATGATATCATAATTACGTAGTTGTTTTGTCAATACCACTATATAGACTATCTCAAATGTCTTTTAACTATCTTTTATATATCAAGGCATAAAGTCAAAACAATGATATTTCCCGAATATCATAATAACCAACTAATGTATTAAGACATTAAAAAGACATTCTGGTTAGTCTATAAGCATCAATAAGTAAATTCTAACATTCAGATTTAATTACACATTAAAGTAATATCATCACAATCATGAACACAATAACATGAATTGATCATAATCAACATCATGCACTCAATCTATATGTTATAGCCATAATGCAATCACACAAAATTAGATCCTCATAAACATTAAAATGAAATTAGATCAAAACTAACACACATAATCAATATTTTAAATATATATAACACAAAAGACATACTACAACTAACAATTCAAACAATACATATAAATAATGCTAACTATCGTGGTGTGTGTGTGGGTTTCTAGTTGTTCCTCTATCATCCCCTAACACTTGCATCTATGCCATCCTCTCCGATGATGCTCTCCCTCTGTCATGCTCTAAGGGATGGATTTTTCCTACATCTAACTTGAGACAAGAAGGTAGTTAGCTCATAATATCATGATATATATCCATAAAATACTGTTGTAAATACTAATAACATGATCATAATGTCATATATATATATATATATATATATATATATATATATATTGTTGGGTGAATATTTTGTCGTCCAGCTAACTGGTGACCAAAATAGTTCCTATCACCACAGCATAGGGAGATCAGTCGGCCAGATGTGCAGGTTTACTACATCAGCAGGGGACAAATCTCTCCTCTCATCAAGGGGAGGTTCCCTATAGATATGCAGGAGATGCAGGAGGCTATATACTATATATATATGCAGAAAGTAAGACACAGGGGGTAGGATAAACCATCTATCTCTCTTCTTTCAGAGATGATGTCAACAAACAGAAGAGAAATACTGGGTGATGGGGAAGGTGCTTCTCTTCTTTCAAAAGCAACTTTCAGCCAAGAGCCAAATTCCTTCCTAAATAGTAGAAATCTTGATGAAGCAACAGAAGGCACTTCTCTTCTTTCAGAAGTGCTTGTTCTTGCAAATAGCAGGACTCTTTTTGGTAACAGGTAACCAAAGGTTCATAGTAACTAACAGCCTGAAATGTAGCGCAAAGTCTCCACCTCGACTGCCCAAAGAGTATAACACGAAGAACAATGGGGGCACAAAGTCATCCCAAGGCTCTTTACACAAGAAAGGAAAATGAAAACACACTGAAGGTACTTATGGGGGCACAAAGTCCCTCCATAGTGGGCCTTTAGGACACCTTCCCTACTACCTTCACTAATTATGCCTACCAAATTAAATGAATAAGGACACTCCAGATGACACAAGTCAGAACATCACAAAGTCTGGAAAAACCTGCTTTCTCATTCAAATAACAAGGAAAATGAAATTACAACCTAAGCTCAAAGTCTCAGTAATGCCTTTCAAAATGGGTACAGTTTTGTTTCTTGGTAAGGGGAAGATCTCCTTTACAACAAATGAGATATTACAATATATAGTCCCCAAGAAAGACTTGGGCGCTTATTTTTCATATGTCGGCCCAAGTCATGCATTCAATGCCTTGAAGGCATTTTCAGGTTTATCAAAGGACTGCGTTGAAAACAAGGCAGTTGTCTTAAATATGGCATGCCATTTCATCCCATATGTCTTTACTTCATGGAAGAAAATAGGCCGTATCCTTGGTTTGGTGCACTCAGAAGTCTACTCGATCCACTGTTTCACCTACTGGAAATAACTCTTTTGAAGATATTTCTAATCCTTTGGTCTTGCTCCTCTCTTCACTACTTAAGCGCTTCTTTGCTCTTTATAGCCCTTCTTGCATATGTTTGCATTCGTGTTCTCCTTTTGAGTTGCTCAGGCAAAACATGTCGCGGACTCCATTTTCCATGAGTTTCTAATGAATTACATGACAACAGAGCTTGCCACTTGTCACATTCGCTGCACTTTGTCTTTTTCCATAGGGCATTTTTCTTCGGGCTTTTCTCTTCAATCGGGCTTTTCCAGCTTTGTCTCTTCCTGCTGCAATTTGAGCTATCGAGCTATCTTTCCAGCCAGTCACTTGGTTCTTCCTTTGAGTTCTGCACTTTATTTGAATTTCAACAGATATTCCCTTACCTTAAATTTGACGTCTACGGGGACGTCATTGGTTGACTGTTGCTTGAACCATGTTGAACTTTGAACCCGTTGAACCACTGAAAGTTCATCGATTCATTGGTTCATTCTAGTCTCTTTGTTAAAGTGTTGAACCCTTTTCTTTCCTGCAGAGTCTGTAGAAACCAACCTTGAGAGTCCGTAGATTTGAGCCTGCTTGCAGAGTTCGTAGATTCAAGCCTACAGAGTCTGTAGATTTCTAGAAAGCTTGAAAAGTGAACCTGAATGCTCAGAACAATTTTTTGAAAGGGGAAGAGAGGATTTTGGTCTGTAGGACCAAAATAGTTCAAATGTTGTCCCAAAAATGAGTGATATTTTTGGGGGACAACATATATATATATATATATATATATATATATATACAACTAACTCATAATAATTTAACTATGTAATCTAAGCAGCATACAACTGTCCCATAAACAACTTATGACTTACAACTTAATTAAATAGTAATAAATTAATTTAACAACCATAATAATCCATGAATAATTAGGTAAATCAACTTAGAGAAAAATTGGGATGTGACAAAATTCAAGTCTTATAGTTGGAAAATTAGGCAAAAGCATATGAAATATGAAAAAGTAAAAATGAGTGTTTTGTTATCAGGCCCTTTGTGTTGAGATTTAGATTAAGGCAAGTTAGAGAAAGGAGAGGAGTTATTAATGTGGGTCTTCCCTCAAGTCTCAGACTACAAATCACCATTGATTTGATTTACTCTTAATATAACCGCTAAACTATTTTACCAACAATCGTGCTTTGAAGATTGACACCTAGTAAGTGTGTGTTGTGTTTATTCAACAACTTATAATCAAAATTATGTATATAATGTATATGCCATAAATAGATAGATAATTTTTACTTACTACTAACTAGAGAGTTGAGATATCTTCCAAAACTCTATTAAACCACATTTATTAGTTGTTCCAATTTGTCATTTATTTATATGTTGTAGCTTCTTATTTTTTAAGCATCTTTTCCTCTCAAAGAAAAAATTATTTCCATTGTTTAAATAATGAGATTGATTGCTTTTGATTTTTCATCAAAATCCTCGTGCACTTTTTGCCCTAAAAAATGTTGGAGAGGTCAAATACGAGCAAGACAAGAACATTACAAAACTAAATGATGATTTGACCAAAACCCAAAGTTCCATGGTAGAGTTGGAATGGTACAAAGGGTGTTGTAAGGAAAATGACCTTGGCTATTATGATGATTTAGTATTGCAAGTTGAAAATTAAGAGTTTTATGTAAATTGTAACATCCCGGTTAGGATCTAACTATAAATATGTAAAAAATAAAAAATAAATAAAATAAACATATATATAAAAGTAGACTACATCCGAGAGTATAACAGAGATAATAAAAGTACGTGCAATCTTGATAACAAATCATATTACATACATACAGATCTCTAATATCATGAGAGAATGACAACTCAATATAAAAAGTAATTATAACATTTTAAACTCAACTCATCTAAATACACAAAAACCACTATCAATGTGCATCAATGTATAATTACAACTCTTCATGACTATTTTGAAATAATAAGTACAATATTATACAATGTACAAATAAGATACTTGGCTACCACATAGTATAGTTCTCAAACTTCAAGTATCTGTGGCAATCTCAAGTGCCATCTCAATAAGTAGTACTGATGGGGGAGGGAGAGCATTATCTGAGCATTTTTTTACATCAACCACAAACACATGATCCCCCACACTATTCTCATCAAGAAATGGCCATCCCTTAATGATTAGGTAGATAGTGACAACACGGGAATCCAGAGAGACTAGTAAGTACCCGTGTGCTATATGATTTCTAACTAAGCACGTAGTGTATCATAGAAAAATTGATCTATTGCAAGATAATGCACATACATGTAAATCATACTCATGAAATGATAATGTCTCACTAGATATACTTTGGCCAAAGTTTTACGAATAGTAATATAAAAGCGATCTATCAATTTCATGCACACCACTTGATCAGACTACCTTTTATCTAACATTGCAATGTTAGTAAGCCAATGAAGTCTATCTCACTCTTTATTCTGCATTAGTAATGCAGATTGATCAAATACAATTCAACCACAAGATTCAATAACTTGCATCTTCCTAGCAAATGCATCACATAGGAGTAATAACAACATATATTTAGTTCATCAAACATATGCATGAATCTTTCATTATATTCTATCCCATACTAGAAACAATGATTACAAATATACCATTTGGGTAAACATATAATTTAACTGTACAATTCAAACATTATAATTAGTTTTTAGTTATCTACACCCTATGGTAACCCATATTACCATAGTCCAATGTTTAACCACAGCTACTAAGCATAGTAATAAACTCATAAAGTAGTTAAAAATATATGGAAACATACATTGCATACAACAACTGGAAAACCCATAACCTTGTTTATCCTGAAAATACAAAATGTTTAGTTTACCAGTTGGTTTATTTTTGGGGTTTTATGAACAATCATTTGTTAAACTCTTTGATTCAATTCTTTCATTTTTCTGGTTAATATTACTCCTGAGAATATTAACTAAAAAGAATCTACCTCCATGGTTCTACTTATGTAAATAGTCATAACTTAATTCAATGACACATTCCATGTGATGGGTTTCCATATTTTAAGGAGTCTAAAAGTTTCATTAGTTTTATCTCATAAAAAGAGATAGTTATGGTTTACCTGTTTAACTCCATTTACACATTGTTATAGTTTTCTATATAGTAATAACTAAGAATCTGGTTTTGTATTACCACACAACAGAGTTACCAAATCAAGTTTTATGCTTACCAGACAATAAAACTCTAATATTATTGTAGTGTTAAGAGAAATCTAACATAAAACTAGAAAGTTTATAATAAAATCCTGATTTAATTCATTATATAAATCAAGCTATAATCTGTCATCAAAAGAACAACAAAATAGGTAATTAAGATGTTAGGCTATGATTTTGAAATAGTCTACAAGAAAGGCAAGGAAAATGTGGTGGCATATGCACTATCCAAGAGGGATGAATTAGTTGAGGTATTACTATGTGGCATAACCATTTGGCAGGTAGATTGGCTAGAGGAACCAAGATCATAATGGAAAAATGGCAGTGTTACCCATGATTTGATTCAAAATCTTCAGCAGGGTTTGGGTGGAATTGAAAAATTCACATATAAGGGTAATGCTTTATGGTATAAAGACAAATTATACATGTGTAAGAATTCTCTTCTCAGACAAAAAATCCTTTAGGAACTTCATGCAACTCCACTTGGGGGTCATTCAAGATTTTTGAAAACCTATCATAGAATAAAGTAAGATTTTTTTTGGGAAGGACTCAAGGGAGATGTCCAGAAGTATGTGGCTAAATGTATGATCTGTCAATAAAATAACGGTGAAACCATCAAAACCCTAGGTCTTTTATAGCCTTTATCCATCTTTAGCCAGCATTGGGAAGAGGTATCTATGGATTTCATTACAGGGTTACCGAGATCTGATGGTCAAAGTGTTATCATGGTTTTTGTGAATCATCTTAGTAAGTATGCTCATTTTTTTTCTTTATCATAACCCTTTGTTGCTAGTATAGTAGCTTATGATTTTCTCAATCAAGTTCAGAAATTGCCTGATACTCCTAAGATCATTGTCAACAATAGAGATCCCATTTTCACTAGTAATTTTTGGACTGAATTAATTGCATATTTGGGCACCAAGTTGGCTCATAGCTCATCCTATCGTCCTATGGATAAATTGAGGTAGTTGACAAATGTCTGGAAGGATATCTCTATTGTTTTGTTTATGATAAATAGGATAAATGGGTTCATTGGTTGCCACTTGTTAAATGGTGGTATAATACTTCTGTTCATAGTTCTTCCAAAATGTCTCCCTTTGTGGCCTTGTATGGATACCACCCTCCATCCATCACTTCAACCTTGAAGGTCCATCTTAAGGTTTGTGCAGTTGAGGAACATATTCACCATCAACAGGAGGTCCTTGCAAGTTTGCATGAAAATTTAGCCATGGCCCAGAATCTAATGAAACAATAGGCAGATCAACACAAGAGTGAGAGGCATTTTGACATTGGTGATCAAGTACTTGTTTGCTTACAACCATATAAGCAAATGTCCTTAAAGCAACAAAAAAAAAGACAACAATTTGTCCCCTAAGTATTATGGACCTTATTAGATCTTACAAAAAATTGCTAGTGTGGCCTACAAGTTAGAGTTTCTTTCATCCACTCACACACATCTAGTATTTCATGTATCATTCTTGAAGAAGGTCATTGGACACAGATTTATTACTCAAACTAAGTTACCGGAATTGGATGAAGAAGGGAGAGTTATTCTTGATCTTGAGGCAATCCTTTAAATGCACACTAAGTAGCTTCGATCTAGATTGATTAAGGAGTACCTGATCAAATGGAAGAATTTGCCATGTGAAGATGCCACCCGAGAGGATGGATCCTTTATGCAACAACATTTAGAGTTGATTCAACATTGATGATAATGTTGTTTTAAAGGGGAGGGGCATGCTAAGCCCTTAATCTTTGGTGTCTAGGTATACGTGTGGGTTAACTTGTGGCTCACATATCTCTTTTATATTCTTGTTACATTTAACTCTGTTTTTAGTTAGGTTAGCCTATGGAATAACCATGGCTAAGTAGACTATATACAGGAGGTAGTGGTTAGTATTTGATCATCATATTAAGTATTTAGGTCTTATTGCATTATTTTGGAGGTTACCCCCTCGAAGTGGCCCTGCTATATTATCTAGTATTCTGCTTTGCTGTCAATTATTGTTGTGTGATCTCTTATCTTTGATTTTTTTATGTGATATATAATTATTATGTGCAAACATCTAAGTAATTTCCTTACAAATAACATAAATATCATACTTTTTTGTTGAGGACCTTGTCATTTGACAAACATTACATCCAATTGGTCAATTATTTGTGGAATACATTTTACATTGAAACTAATCTTCTGGGGGAAGCTAATGGCATGCCTATTTTATTTTTATTTGCCTCCACATACACGTTTCACTCATAAAATTGGTTTTATTGTTGATATAAACATTTCTTCAACTCGAGTAAGTAATCATAAAACTTTAGTTTGTTCTCCAGGGTCCTTACTATTCCATTTGGAGAAATGATGGCCATCTCTTTCAAAATTACATCTATAACAAATGAATACCCTATTTGATGTTTTAGTTTTCATGCTTGTATAATTTTTCATGCATATAAAACATGTTTGAACATATCATAATTGATCTATTCTTTCAAAAAAGCACTGACGTATTTTCCAAATTTTTAATTATAACAACTATCAGTAACTGATGTGTATACCTTTCTTTTATTAGTTGGTGATGGATAATTGATCTGCTTGTCCTTGTATAAAGTGTTAAATGTTTGAGACAATGAAGATTCATATAAAAAATTAATTGATTTGTGCTTAAGGTTTATTTATGGGTGGTTTGGAATGTTCCATGCATGGATTTACAAGGCAAAGGTTTGGTTCTTGTTAAATAACTACATATAACATCTTGAACAATACATTATGTAGCAATGGATTGCGACCATGTATCTTCATGTTGGTTTGTAAGAAGTAATGCTTGATTTGCGATAGTAAAATTTAAATGGTTGTTTAAAGGATGTTTCCTTCCACTTATTAATTCATTTATGATATATTTATAGGTTTGGTACCATTAGAGTTATTGTTATTTAATATAATATTTTTTTAATGCATAATACTTGTGCCATTGTTCTTTATTTTGATTAGACATCTGCAAGGTTAATTTAAAAGATAAACAAATCACTCACAATGATGTATAAACCAAAATATTAAATAATCAACGTCAAGTATTTTTTTATAAAAATCACACTGATAAAATGTGCGTGAAATACATAATATTATGAGAAAAAGAATTACAACATATCGACAAGTCAAAAATCCCAAGATACATAACTTTTGAGAAAAGAATTTGATTATTGCTTTACTATCATATGACAATAATTCAACAATTGAATTTCCACATTCGTATTGAATTTTTAAATTTTATAAAACACTACAAAGTACAAGGCATGCACTAACAAAAAAAGGTTACCTATTTATCAAGTTTCCATAATTTTTAACACAAACATACTCTTGTAAAGTGTAATATATTTACCTGTTACACAAGAAACGCAAGTATACAAAATGTGGCATTCGTTACATATTAAATTAAAATAAAACAAACAACAATAATTTTGGAAATAAGTATAGTAATTAATATATGACATTCCATGTGTACAAAAGTATGTAGATAAAAATAATTTTTTGGATTGAAACAATGTTTAAGAACAAATTTCAAGATACATATTTAAAAAAAATGTTAACCGTTTAACAAGTTTCCATAAAATCTAAACATAGAAATAGTATTTTAATAAGTAACATAATTCATGACCATAAAACAAAGGTAAAAATACAAAAAAATGGCATTTGCTAGTCTTTATAATTATAACAAGACAAAGTATTTCTTTTGACAATCATTAATCATAGTAAATAACATATAGCGTCCCATGTATAGAAAAATTTATAGACGTAGACATTTAAATTTGGTATTAGACGTTTTGGCAACATCAACTTTGACACACTTTGGCATAATTGGACATGTGTACACATTTTACTCTTTCTCATGATTTCTAGAGTGTTATTTCTTATGGATATTTTTATTTGCTATATTGGATGATGACACTAAGTTATTATGTGAACTAATGTTGCTTGTTATATGTGTGCTTGATATTGATGATTGTGACATTATGTGATCATTGACACATGCTATATTGAGTGCTCTATGAGTGCATTACTTATGTTTTATCATGTCATGTGTCAATCATATTGGAAGATCCTAAATTGTGAGTCATGGCCATGTCATGTATGTGTTGGATCAGAGTCATGTCATGGCTTGTGTGATTGAGTGCTTGTGTGCTCATTGATTGTGATATTGTGTGCATGTGAATGTGCATCAATACATATATGACTATTATTTTAGTTTGGTATCATGATGTCATGTGTCAGTCATATTGGAAGATCCTAAAGTTTGATTCATGGCCATGTCATGTCTATGTTGGATCAGAGTCATGTCATGTATTGTGTGCTTGAGTGATTGTGTTCTCATTGATCATGATATTGTGTGCATGCGAATGTGCATGGATACATATATGACTATTGTTTTAGTTTGGTGTCATGATTTATATCACGTAAAGTTTTATTGTGTGTAAGTCCATGATTGTTATCATACATTTATTGTGATTATTATTAAGACATGCTTAATTTATATATTTACTAGACATTGACATTTGTATGCCCAATGACTTGGATTACATGTTTCATACATGCTCGAACAATAAAAAAATTATATGATTACATATCATATCATGTTTGTATACATATTTTATATGATTATGTTTTTTTTATAGAACACATGGTGTGCATAACTCTTTATTTTGAGATGAGAGAATCATAGCCTTCATCCATCATATCAAAAGGAGGGCGTACATTGGTTTTGTATTTGAGATTCAAACCATGATAGGACATATTGAGAAGATTGGGTCAGATTATGTGATTCAAATGGGTCATATTGAGAAGATCAAGACATATGTGTAGACACTTAAATATGGTATTAGAAACTTGAAAAGGTAAGTCTTGACCTACCTTCACCTTACACGACTTGTGCGTACACATATGGCTCTTGCACACCCTTCTCTTCTATCCATACTCTTTATATGGGTCCAACCATCCCTATTTATTATTAGTCATCTACATGAATTCCCTAGTCTATGTCTAACATGTTCATTATCATACTCAAGCTATCTCCATATCACTAGATTGATATTCCTACCTTTTACACAAGTCTATCATCTTAGATGCATACAAAATTATGGAGGTGTCTAATCCTAATGGACCTATCCCTATGCCAAGCAATAGTCATTTTTAAAATTCAAATCATCTTTATGGGTTGGATTGTATGTTTCGTGTGTTAGTGGTGTGAGAAAGTATATAAAGAATTCATATAAATACATAATAGGTCTAAGCCTATTATATCTATAGGATCATAAAACACTCCTAAAAGAAGCATATATACACATATATACATTGAGAAGGAGTTCCATAAACTTCCTAATTCTGAAATTAGTCATGAGGAGCAGGCCCTATCCATGTTTGAAGCATCTAAGTCAAGTGTCAAAAATGGAGCCAGGGTTTTGAATAGGAGACAATTTTTTTTGGATTTGTGCACACATCAAGCACTTGATATCGCACAAGTGGATAATTTTCAAGCAGGCACATTGACATGTTCTAAAATAATGAGGCACATATCCATAAGATATAATCAAAAATAACATACGCCTATGCTAGACGATAACATCCAGAGGTTGATGGACTTGTCTAGGCATATCCATACACTATTATTATTGATTAGAGTGACTTTTAATCCATTTTCCAACCATTTTAGTTACCTACATTCAATCTCAAACCTGCATATAACTGTAACATGCCAAGTATCTAAATCCCCTTAGTACTTTCCATAAATAGGAAATATAATTATTCAATTATATTCAACTTTAACATTAAGATTAGTGTTTTTATATTATATCATAAAATCTAAATATTCTAAATTTTTATCGTATTAAGATAGGCATTAACAAAAAACAAGGTAAAACATATTGGTGAACCTATATTGTTTTTAGAACATGGCAAAACCCTATGTTTCCATTAGGGTTTCATCATTCTTTCTATTGTTTCAAATTTTTATATATAAATCTAAATTTTAGACATGATTTCTATTTTACCTTATTCACAAATTACTCATGGCTATTATGGATATACACAATATTTGTTTTTTAATTCAAGTAATGATTGTAATAATTACATGTTATTTTCTTAAAATATGCAATATCTTTGACAACTGGGTAATTAAATGGATCAAATTTTTATGTGATAATAAGGCTAAAATTGATTATACAAAATATTTAGCCTTCATTTATAATTCATAATGTTTAAATATTCAATCTTAGTTGTTCATGAGTACTACTAGATGCCAAAGAGCATGTATGGCTCATTTTGTTCATCCCTTTAGATCTCAGCATAGCGATAGCTATCATCCCAGTCTCATTTATCTCCCTAGGCTTATATTGGATTATGCGATCCATGTTTCTACAATGCAAAGAAGTAGGGTGACCCATTATATAGTACAAAGTAGAGGTCATCTAAATTTTCCTCCTCACCCCCTCTACCTTCCATGAGGCCAACCAATCAAACCAAACAATATGATATAATTGAGCAACTCAAGAATACACAATCTAAAATTTATATGTTAGAATTACTTCATAAGACACATGCCTATAAGGATATCCTTTACATAACATTATGTAACATAACTTTATCGAGTGTTTTAGAACCACCTTATGTTGCTTATATCATTAACACATTATGATGGATGGAATAAACTATTTATTTTGAGAAAGAGGGCTCACCTTTTAAACATATTATTGATCGACATCTCCCATTATATATTCTGGTGTGTGTTATAAATAAGGTAGACAAACAGGGCTTGGTGGATAATGGATCAAGACCACATATTTCTAATATTTATTTTTTAAATTTACTTGGTTTAGAGGCAAAGGATCTCACTTCTTTAGACATGAACATTCATGGATTTGACAACATCCCTTGGAAAGTATTAAGACAAATTACATTGAATATAATAATTGTGGGTCTGAGAATAATAGCTATAATTTGCCAAGTTATGCTGAATTACCTTAACTATAATATTTTATTAGAGAGACCATGGATTAATAGGTGAATGTAGTACCTTCAACTTTACATGCATGTCTTAAATTTATATATATCATGTATGTGTCTGTCTTATGGATCGGATACCTTTCAAACATTGTGCAATGACTCAATCCATAGATCATTACATACCTCATATGCAACCTTTCTCTCAAGAGTATGTACATTATATTTAGCATAGTGATATACCAACACTAGTATCTATTTCATTGTAAACACCCAAATTTGACACAATCTCATCCAAAACATATATTTTGCACAACCTTGTATATTAGGACTATTAATGATGGATAAAGGGATTATTGTTGTAATTTGTCTAAGTCTCATGGTTCTCTCTCTCTTTTTGTTGTTTTATGATATTTTATTTTTTTGTTTTACCTTTTCAAAACTACCTTAGGGATTCCCTAATCTTAGTATGTGCTTTTATATATGTTTCTTGTGACTTTTGGACAAGACCTCACTTCATGAAAAAAGATGCACTACGACCTTGTTTGGGTAGTGAAGACTTATCCCAACGTAACTTGCATAAGTGTTTTGAGTTTTTATGTCAATAACATTCTATATTATTATCGTGGTCTTTTCAAGTTGGTCTCCTTGCATGCTAATGGCCCTCAAATTTGAATTGAAGAGTCATATATAAGCACAGGTCCTATTAGAGGCTAAGGATCAATTTCTCTCCATCACAAAATCTATACAAGATTTACATTTGCTAAATAACTAATTTATTTATAGGTTAAAAGGTTAAATACATAATTTGCATGCTTGTATTAAGGGTAATCACAGGAAAAAAAACATATAGTCTTGCATTCCACTAATACACACATACATTTAGGAGGAAAAAATACATTAGCCTGAGGCCTTTTTGGGATATGTAGTTAACACTCAGATTATGTGGGTTTTTCTGAAGGCAGCTTGGCTATTATCCTAACCCTATTCCCTTATTATAATATTTGATATATAATATTGGTTATTATGTAAAGCCAGGGTTTATTTTTTAGGTCTTTTGCACATAAAATTGACACACATAATCAGACATTTAACCTTTGTAGATAGGTGCACACACCCAAATAAAAAAATTAGTTGCATAGTCAACTAGAATGTGACCATAGTCAATAGATAAGGCTATAGTATGGTTATGTTCTCCTAATGTAGCCTTGTCCCAACACAATTTAGAATTATGTTTGTAGATGTGACATAGTTCATAGGTCTTTTCAGGTAGTTTCTAGTTATAATCGACCTATAAAGACAATGTAAAATTAATTTTAGGGATGTTTGCATATTTATTTGTCAATTTATTATTTTTAGTTCATTTTCAATTCTTTAAATTTTGTATTTTACATTCAGATTTGTATATTTTTTTGGATCTAAATCAATTTTGAATAGTTTATTTGTTCTTAACATTTCATTGTTAAATAAAAGAGAACATTTAAACATTCAGATAAACCCATCTTATTTGGGGCACTGCTTGTTGTTTGCTTAATTTTTGGCTTAAGATTTTATTCAAAATTATGTAAATTCTTAACACTAAAAGAAAATAACCTTCAATCTTGGTTATAAATTAGAAAATACAAGTCAATCTTCTTTGACCTTGGAGTAATCTGACATTGAAGAAATTATCTTATCACCTTGTTATCATGAAATTTTACATTTCATGACAACACCCCAAAATTACGCTCATGTAAACAATTAGATGTGTTTCAATGATAAGGATAGTAAAAAAAATTGAATCATTGTAGACACCAACTCCGTGGCCTAATAGACAAGGCTTGGTTCACTGCAAAAATCTACCCCAATAACTGACATTGACAATAATTCATCAAAAAGTACCTTACCATTGTTCAAACAAAGAATGGGTATTGTGGGTTCTCTACATTTGTTTATGATATTGGTCTAATGTATTTTGATCTCGATAACTACACTGGATACTTGTTGAAGCTCATTGACATTCCACACTCTTGGAGTAAGGTGTCCAACATTATATTTATTGATTCTCTTGTGGGACTCCTTAAATATTGAGGTAGAGCTTGACAAGCCCGCTAAAGATTCATTGAGGAGATCTGGAGGGTTAGAGAAGTTCAAATCTTGTCAAAATGGAGTTGATTCACTTTTTCATCCATATTTCCATGATGCATCCTTTGTGGATGTGTATATTAGACACGAAAATAAAATATCTTAAAGAGATATTCCAATGAATTCTAATAATGTCATAGAAATAGTTATCAAAGACTTCAATCATTAGAAAGAAGAAATCATTGCCAAATGAAATTGGTTCACAAAGTAGCTATAATTATGTTGGCCTAATATCAAATAGGTATAGATTTATGAAGGGTACTCATTTTATTCTTGTTTTATTGATAATATTCAAATTAAGGATCCGGATTACAATAAAGGTAGTGCTATTGAACTAGCATATGGTGCTAAATCCAACTAGCTACAAATCATTAAAAAATTTCCAAGCCACCAATGGAAAGTAAACACTTTGATTTCCTATTGGATTATACCTTAGAAAACGAGGAAGATATCAACGACAAAATAAATTTGCACCAATATGGCACCATACTATTGCAAAGCAAGCATTCAAAATAGACAAATATTGTAGAATTTACTTTTCGAAAAGGTTGTTTTGCCATCAATTCGTGGTTTAGACTTTTGAAAAGTGGTTTTAACTCCAAACTAATGGTATTTGCTAATTTTAAGGTGCTTTTGTCGATTAAATTTGTGGTTTTAGTTGTACAAAAGTTGTTTTGAAAGCTAAACGTGCGGAATGGTGATTTCGAATAGATTGTTTTAGAAAGTGTACTATGTTTTCCATGGTTTTCAAGCTTCCAAAGCTGTCTTGCAGCTTTTTCAAGTTCATTTTACAAATTTCAGATTTCAATGGCATATTTTTATAATGTAAAATCTACTCGCAGGTATCCACCTGGACTCCAAGAAACTATTAAGTATAACTCAAGATGGATTTCTCAAGCTTCTTTTGCAAAGTGTGGGTTTCTACAATAAGTTTTGCAAACGTAAAATGCTTTTCTTAAATCTAAAAGCTAGCGGTTTGGGAGTTCGGGTTTTTCATACGGTTTTATAATGCAAAATTGCTCTATGAAAGTAGATACAAGTGGTGAATAGCTCAGGGCTTCAAAGTTTTGATTTGCATATCTGAGAGAAGCAATCTCAAGGTAGCCTACACTTTTGGTCATGGTCATGGTTATTGGGATTCCAAATGTTGGAAAATATGCTCTTATCAATTCATTTGCATCAGATTTCTTGTATCCATTTCCCAGGGGAAGTTAAAGCGATCAACATTCCACAATACAATGATTATTGTGAAGCATGAGACATAGGGGTCCATAAATGTTATGTTGTAATTGGATAGGACATGAGGTTATTTATTCCATTCACATATTGATGGAATTAAAAATTCCCTTTTCCATGGCATGTGCTTTGTGACAATGAATGTTATGGAGATGGAAACCTCATCTTCATTGCAAATGTCTAGCATACGACACTTTTATGAGTCTATCCAAATTTATGAGTCTATCCAAAGGAATATTACCATGAACATGGCTTGATGAAATACATCTAACGTGTTATCATGACCCATAACATAATGCATCAAGGTTGTGGCCCATTAGATGATTTTCAATTGCTATCTTGAGACATTCGTGCTTGATGACCCCGTATAAGTACAACATTTGAATATTTTCATGGCTGGCTTGAAAACAACTTATCATCTTGTGATGCTCATCGATGGCTATGTTCGTGAATGTTTGGAACATGAAGGAATTGAAAAATATGGCTAAGGTATGGAAAATCTAATTGAGGTGTAAGCTAGGCTTCAACATGTAGGCTTATGATATGTTGGTAACACTTTAAAAGTGAGAGAAAACTCAAGTGCAACTGAAAGAAACATAACATTTAAAGTTGACAAAGTCAGAGAGGTATTGAAGTTGGATGGTGAAATGAAGGAACTGATTAAGCTTCTGATGGATGATCAATCACTCCTAATGTTTGGTCGGGTCTATAAATATGCTACAATCATGCATAGTAATGAAATTCTCACATGTCTAAATCATCACTGAAGGAAGAATCAAATATTGATGTAGCAGTAGAACAAGGTCCTACTTAGCAAAAGGACTTGTTTGTTTCTCAAAAACTACTAAAAGTCACTTTTTGTCTTTATATTTCTCTGTTACGCTTTTTGTAATAACTTAAAAGGATATGTTTTACTTTTAAATTTATAATGAAAAAATAACAGTGAAATACAATTAAGGTACCATAAAATGGTTATTGTTGGTTACAAGGTGGTTACACCTATTTTAAGTTATAAATGAGAGTTTTGAACTCTTTTGAAGGACTTTTTGATAGTATGAGAACTTTTGGGCAAGATGGAAGGAAGGAGTCTATATGTACAACCCACGAAGGATCAATATAGAATTGATTCATAAGACTTTGTTCAATGATTTTTTCTAGATGAGTGATGTGCATGAGTATGTTATTCAATTTTGATTCTTCTTCTTTTAATTTGGTAAAATACTATTATTAGATGGTCAATGAATGCAAATATTCGAGTGTAGAATTTCTATTGAATCTACATTATATTTTGCCGTTGTGAAACCTTGGTGAGATTAAAAATAGAATTTATGTTTATTTTTATTGAGAAATACGAGGTTGTTATATATCCTTCTTTGTAATGTTATCTAATCTCCTTGGTGTATGTATCATGTTCGTATGTTCAAAATATGCCTTTCCCATTTCATGATAAAGGTTTATTATGTTAAATTTTAACTCTTGGATTACTCTAGTGAGTTTTTATGTTTAGCTATCTAAAGTTATCTATTTTCTTCCCTAGCATTATTATGTCAGCTTTATGTGTTTAAGTGGCTAGAATTATTCCATTCTCCCTTATTTTCCTCTTTTCCAATATTCTCCTTCATTTCTCATTTTTGTGACCTTTTCATATTTTTGGTTAAAAGTTCAATCCCCATAGAAAACATTTTTGTTGTAAATAGTTGTAAATAAGCTTTATTTTCCACATCCCTTTTGCATTCAATAAATGTAACTCCACTTGCTAATAGGAGAGGGACTCTATCATCACATTGTTGACTGAAAGTCTTTATTTTGTCCCCTCGACAATTTTTTCAGCCAACACACCTTGGATAGACATCTGATATGGAAGATCTTTCTTTTGACCTCGGGTTGAAATTTATTGATATCTATATACAAAAATATTTTGATTTTATTTTCTCTTTATTTTATATTTACTTGTGCTTAGTTTTAGGAATTGTGTTATGATAATTTTAACTACTTAATGACTGTTATTACGGGGTATGCAGTCATTATTTTAATGACACTATGGTGTGAGGGGTACTGCTCAAATACTCATGGCTATTTTACAACACCAAACACATATTTTAAATTTCACGTACCTCATGATATATCAAAAATATCTAAGTTCCCTTGTTTATACAATATGAAGTCTATTTTAGTCATTTGATTTGTAGTGCACCTGAGAGGAGCTTATCACCTAGGGAAATTACTCTCATCACACCCTCGAAAATGATGTTAGTGAAATACACACATGATTTTTCCTATGTAGTTAGTGCTCTGAAACATTGGGTTGACATTAATCAACAAACGAACAAGTATATTTGAGAGCCCACACAATCATTCAAACCCTTGCATATATCACTTTTGAATCCCTTATTTTTTATTGTATTGTATTCATAGTCAAAAACATCTATTGTTCATATTATATTCTACTCATAGTCATTTTATCTTTTATGCATGTGAGATTACTTGATATAAATAAGTATTTTATTGGTTATATTTATTATATTTAAATTCATTATATATCTCATGGATAATAAAAGTACATATGCTAATGATGTTCACCCTTTAAATAATTTTTTCTCTACTCATGATATGCCTTTTACTTATGATAATGAATGGACAAACCACGATAAGAAAAAACTTAATGAAGAAGCATACATGGATGAATATGATGATTTTGATTTTGATGCATCTTGGGAATGAGAGTACAAAGAACCAACTAGCCAATTTCATCTTAAGAACTAAAATACATATCTTGTTTCTTCTTTTAATTCACCCCTAGATCCTTCATTGGATCTCCCTTTTGTTTCATCGTTGAATCCTTCTTTGGACTCATCCCTAGATCCTTCTTTGGTACTCCCTCTTTCTTCATCCTTAAATCCGTCTTTGGGTTCATCCTTAGATCCTTATTTGGATCTCCCTATTGATTCATCCTCAAATTCCTCTTTGGATTCACCCTTAGATCCTTTTTTAGATCTCCTATATATTATCTTTTAGTTTCACATCTAAATCTACCTTTAGGTTTATCTTTAGATTCCTCTATAGATTTACCATTATATTAAACTCGGGATCCTCCATTCCCTATTTCCTTAACTTTTAAAAAAAATGAACAACTATGCTCTCTTAATTTCCACCTATTATCCCAAAGAAAGAACCTTATCTATGCAAACCTAATTTATCTTTCCACCCTGATAATGCACTTTATCACATCCACACTTATAAAATAAATTAACACAAAATATGCATAAAGAAGGATGATGTTCATGAACAAATTATTTATTCTCTTTCTCTGGAAGTTCAAATGAATTATGATAACCACGATTATGTCTCTTCTCCTTTATAACAATATGGCATTGAGTCTACATGCCACAACTCTTCCCCTTCGTCAACCAAGGGGGGTGAACTTTCTTCTTCTTCCCTTAGCACTTGACAAGCCAAAATTAAAAGCAATGACATTCTTTTTTACACATCTTGTGATGTTGCTTCAACTTCCTCCTCATGCTTGTCTATAGATGATATTATTCATATGTTACAATATCACAATTATAGAATAGAGTTATCACATGATGATAATGCATCCCCTATTAATTATACTTATTTTAATGTTATCCATAAACAAGGGTCAAATGATTCATGTATATTTAATGAATCTTCAAAACCAAAGGAAGAGATTATCCTTCCTCCTCCTCTTATTACAACTAATGTTCCAATGGCTAAAATTAATAATATAATTCAACCCTTAAATGATCCTCTTAAGAACCTCAACATGCCTTCATAGGAAGTCATATCCTTAATTCATGTCATAGGTGATTTTCAAACCATGCACATCAATTATCCTTAGAGAGTAAAGCATATAACGCTTGGATTGACTCTTATGTAGTTCATCGTAACCCTATAGTGCGAAACATTTTATATACACCTTTACCTCCTAATTTGTAAATTCTCACATTTTTCATATTTTATAGAAGTGGGGAACCTTACCTCCATCTTAGAGCTTTTTGAGAAACTATGAATGGTTACAAAGGTAGTCAAATGTTATTGCAATTATTTCATAATAATCTATAAGGGTGTGCGCTTGCTTGGTTTGATTCCCTTCTTGGTTTCATTCCATTCCTAATGGATCCCTCAATATTTATATAGAACTAAAAGAAGCAATGTTTTTACAACATATTCAAAATAAGGGACCTAGGTCACTTATGAAAGATTACCTTCTTTGCACCAAGATAAATTTGAACTAATTTATGATAACATTATAAGATTTAAGATTGCTATGCATCAATTAATTTACCAACTAACTGATTTGTAAATACAATATATTTTTTCTAGAGGTATAATTCATCCATGTAAATATAAGCTACTTTATTTTACTTGTAAATCATTTATAACTATTTGTTATGAAGCACTTGTGTTAGAAGAAAAATTGGGTCTTGTTCATTTATCAAACAATATGGATGGGGACACTAAGTTACATAATGAAGTCCAATCAAATAACATTGAAGCACATATTCAAAATCAAGAACAAAACTTATATTACAACTTATCTTCTTCTAAAAATACACACACTAATGCACTCCCTAATAAGAAAATACTCAATAATAATATGTTAATGCATACAGTTCAATCAATTTTTGAACAAGTTAAAATCTTACATAAATCAAAAGAATTTATTCCTAAACATACTAATTCTAATTATTACTTTACACCAAAGAAGATACAACCTCTAAAATTTGATTTCAATCAATGCCCACATGCTATTTTAAACAAATTACTAGATAAAAAGTTAATCAAATTATGCCATAATTGTTACCATCCTCCTTATCAATTAGAAAAAATTAAAGTCTAACCATTTTGTACTTATCATAACATTAATGGATACAATGATAATGATTGTTATGCATTACAATAAACACTAAAATAACTTGTAAATAAACAAGTCATCTCATTTCAAAAACTTGATAATAAAATAAGCAAATCTTCATCTTTGTGCTCTAAATCTCCAAATGATAAACACCACAAATCTCTCTCTCTCTCTCTCTCTCTCTCTCTCTCTCTCTCTATATATATATATATATATATATATATATATATATATATATAACATTATAAATATCATTAAAAGAACTTGTAAATAAATGAATCATCTCATTTTAAAAACTTGATAATAAGATAAGTAAATCTTCATCTTTATGCTCTAAATATCTAAATGATAAACACCACACACACACACACACAGATATTATAAATGAATCATCTCATATCAAAAACTTGATAATTAGATAAGCAAATCTTCATCCTTGTGCTCTAAATCTCCAAATGATAAACACCATAAATATCCTAAACAAGATGCAATGATTTCAAAATATTTTATTAGTAGTAAACATCATGTTAAAGATACCATTAATAGTTCTTAGATTAATGAGTTTAGAAATGAAATAAAATTAACACAAGAAGTTTGTAATGTACACAATCTACAAAATTCAAAAAAGCCAATTAAGATACCTACTCAAGCATGGGTTCCAAAGTCAAAATATTTACAAATTGAACATAAAGAAACACATGTGCATAATGAACCTACTCTTACATGTACAAGTAATAAAATAACAAATGATTATTTCACATTTATTTTTGCTTTAACTTGGTAATTTACTTAAAATATAATGCTAAAATTCTAAAATAGATACAATGAACTTATTCTAAACTCATCAACTCATACCAATATAACTTGACTCACACATAAGTATAAATAAAATTTTCACACACACATATATAAAAGTATATACATAACATACTCATCTAACATGTATCAATCAATAATGGCCTGTAACCTTGAGTAGGCAATGCTGAGCGTATATACACTTTGATAAATATATCAAAATGTTATATATATCAAAATGTTATATATATATATATATATATATATATATATATATATATATACACACACACACACACACACACACACACAAACGTATATAATATAATATTATTGTACATACGCACACATAACACTATAACACACACACACACACACACACACACAATACTATATATAGCTATTTCATTGAATTTAAGTTTATATTTCGAGAAGGGAAGACGAAAACACTAAATATGGGTATGGTTAAAAAGCTTGTTTGGTTGTGCGTTGTGCGCACATTGAATCAGATGTTTATGAAGAACTCCTCTTTAGATTGGGAGGATGACCTACAAATAAGACAATATTAAAGCAAATAGTTGGTTAGATAGATAGCTAGTAGATTGCCTAGTGTTAGCTAGATCCCAAAAGCAAGAGCTTCCTTGGGGGTTATCAATCCACACATTTTAAATAATTAAGTTTATAAACAGAATGATAAATTACTTGCATCAATAATCAAAAGGTACTGAAATTGAATACAAGATATGCTTCTTAAAGAAATAGATTAGAAATGACTAATATAGCGATAAACAAGTCAATACTAGTGCTAACTAGCTTAGGTCTGTTTCATAAAATTATGCTGGGGTCTGTGAACATGTAGGGACATAGAAAACTATATTTGGTTAGGGGTAATAGGGTTAAAATAAATTGTTATTATTTTCTTCCACAGTGACCATCAATGGTTGGGGTGATCGTCGGTGGTTAAGGTGACCGTCAGCAGTTGGGACAACCATTGACAGTTACTATGAGAAAGTCTGTATTGGTAAATAGCTGGTTGATGGGATTACAATGAAATATAAATAAAGTAAATGAATATCAAAAAATAAATACTTAGCTTACAAAAGGTTGATCAAGTGGGTATTTGAGTTGGTTAACCTGTTGTTGGATTCTAGCATGATTCCAATAGAGTAATGGTACTTGACACTTTGGTAGAGTGATGGTGGTAAGTTAGCTCTCTAACATGATGGCTAGATCATTGGATCATTGATGATGATTGACCTACAAAAAAGAAACTCTGGATGCACAAGCTTTTGATAATAATTACAGATGGATTTCACCTCCCTGCTACTCTCTTCTTATAGGCACATATAAGAGGTTTAAGTAGAGGTTCAGATGGGCTGTCTAATTATAACTCGCTCATGTAAAAGTTTGCATGTGGATTTATATGAGCTATTTATAGAAAAGTAAGGTAGATGGTTTGCATGTTGGATTTTAGGATGGTGGACCCTCACCATCAATAATCAAGGTGAAAGTCAACAATCATTCGGACTGTCGATGGTCGAGGGCCAAGGCAAAAGAGTGGCTAAAGGGGTAAGTTAAGTTAGTTGGTCCAAATAACTATGTTTAGGCTTGGTTTATGGTTGAAAGGTTAAATTGGTCCCAAGGGGGTCCTAAGGTGGTCTTTTGGGATTTTGACATTCAATTTAGAATCATGGTGTGTAGATTTTTGGTGTCTATATTTTGCCCTTTTTTAATATGTGGCTTTGAATTAATAAGTTGCAAAACAAAAATGGATTATTGGTCATAGATCTGGTTGCCCTGAGTATAGGAGGAGGTGTTCCCCCTCAAACTGGGAGTCGATGAGGTAAAAAAAATTAGGTGTGGGTTTGATAAGGTGATGATGAAGGTGGATGTCATGAAGGTAGGCAATAGGTTGGGCACTAAAGTGTAAACAAGTGCATAAAGTATGACAAAAAGGGTGATAACTAAGATCATGCCTTAACCAGGTTGTCATTGTTGGTAAAAATTTAGGTGTGTACTAGAAGGACAAGTGGACCATGTGATTGCATTAAGACATGATGGTTATGTATACTCATAAATGCAAGTCTCTTAATGACGTCTATGTTTTGATGGGTATCCAAGGTAGGAAGTGATCCTAGTGAAAACACAAATTGGTCAAGTGCCATAGGTATCCAAGGTAAGAAGTGCTCTTGAGAAGACATAAGTGGGTCAAATAAGCGTGAGGTGACACAAGTTCAAAAAGTGGTCAACATGGAAATGTTATCACTGTAGTAAAAAATACCAAGTAAATTTCATCACAAAACATGTACTAGTTGGGCTGAAATAGACAAATAGCAAGGTGACGAGGTGGTTTGGTTGGGTGGAAATGGTAGTCTCCATGGGTGGGTTGTTGATGAGTTGTGCACTAAAAAAGTTGATCAAAGAGATAAATTGGTAAAATAGGAAGACCATGACCATCGACGGTCAGGGGGCCAAAGTGTGATCATTGACAGTTACCCTGACCATCGATAGTCATGGTGAAAACCCTAAAATTATGATGGTTAAAAGTAAAAAGTGAATGTCATTTCACTCATAGTAACTTGTTGACCTTGAGCTCTGGAATTTTGGCATTCGTGGAAAAGATACTACTGAATAGGATTATGGAGGAGTTAATTGTTAGCTGAGGTGGAGAGTGGACTAAGTGGGTCAATGAGGATGTAGGGTGGGTAAGGATACAGACAAGGATGGGCAGGTCTATGACTTACTCCTCGATGGTGGTCTTAGAATGAGGTAGGGAATGCCTTAATTTTGATAGATTAGTTGAGCTTGTTATAGCATTAGGTTTGTATTTGAGGGTGGTTGTATTAGTTGTCTTGCTAGGTGGGTTTTAGGTTTTGTGCCCTAAGTAAGGTTTGATTATTTTTATGAAAATGGGCAGGTGAATTTCATATTGGGGAGTTAGGATAGGTAAGATATAGGTTGGGGTAGGAATGGGTGAAATTTGATAGGGAAGGGGTGAGTTTTTTTAGTTGGTTCAGGGTAAGTTAGGGTTGGGGATTTTCTATCGATGGTCACAAACAGTCATCATCGATGGTCACCCCAACCATTGATGATCAACAATCATTGACAATAGAGGTACTTGACCGTCGATGGTTGATCAAGTAAGTTTTGGAGTGTTAATGAAAGGTTTTTAAAGGTTAAAGGTTAAGTTTAAAGGTTAAGGGTTTAGGTTTGTTAGGGTCTTCACAATGTGTGATTAAAAGGTTAGGTTAAGTGTCTTAGGTGAAAGTGATGAGATAAAATTAGTAGTAAAATAGGCAAGGGATGGGTGTAGAAAAAGGTATGGGTCATAGGAGGGAAACATATAGATGACTAAGTTGTGTGCTAATAAATGTTTGCAATCCTAGGAGCAAATACATATACACAATCAAGTGTTGCACATCTTCATGGAGATTCACCATGGGATGACCTTAACTAACTAGGTGCATATGGAGGAAGTTGTGCTAGGAGCAGTGAGGCACTACTAGCACATGCCATGTAATGTGTCCATGATCATAGTGCTCATCAAGAGATGGGATCCAACTATGAACACCTTCTTATTGTTGACTAATGAGATCATAATCTTGCTAGAGGATGTGCACAAGATTACATTGTTACCCCTATGGGGTGATATGATTTTCCATATATAGTGAGAAGAGCATAAGGAGCACCTTGAGATACTGTATGGTGATGACCATGATTAGGTTAGATGGCATGCAAGGGGATTCAACTATAACATGTTATATGAGAGGGCACCAAGTGAGTAGAGATTGATGACTATGCTTATGATTATTATTTCATGCTTTGCCCTTCCTAACTCGATTAGCGAGATATTTCCATACTTACTATTGGGGGTGCTAGTTTAGTTGCTATTGGGGTAGACTATATTTAGTTGGGTACCTATTATATTGGTGTAGATATACAAAGATTTATGGGGGTTGATGGCCCACAAGAGATATGACATCAGTGTCGATCTTGTTCAACAATATTGGGCCTATGAGCACACTTGGGTGATAAGGCCAGTGGGGTTGTCACAGATGGGATATATGTAGATTGAGTTCCCAATTAGATTCATATGGTGGAGAGGTGACTTCACTGCTTGAGGTGTAGGGGGAGGTGCACATGATGTGGATTGGTTCAGGGGTACACTGGGTGCACTAGTGATTGGAGACATTACTTGGAGACCCTATGTTTAGTTTCTAGTATGGCCTACCTATAGGAGGTAGTCCCTATCTATCTAGAGTTAGATGGATATTTGATAGGCAGGATGGGGAGGTAGAGCTTATCCCCTTTTACAGGGTACATAGATAGTTTGGCTTAGTTCAAGGTATTCTTAACACATTCCCAAGATACAAGTGCAAGGATTTGAAGATTTTATTGCCTAAGCCACATCCAATACTGACATTGCTAGATCATAAAAAGGTACCAGCCAAGCCACATATAGATGCTACTAACTTTATAGATGGGTACATGGCATGGTACTAGGCTTTATATGCAGCTGTATATTTTGGTGATGGTGAAGGTGGTAAGAGGCTGATCATTGTGGACCCAACTGGGAGAGGGGGATAGAGGGCATAGTTACATGGAGCTAGCCCTGATGGATAGGGAGGAGTGGTGTTATCCATTGTATAGGTATAGGTCACAAGATTACAAGGGTAGGTAGAAACATTGTAGGGCCAAGTTGCTATATTATAGGGTCAACTAGCCACTATGAAAGGTGAGAGTGACTAGGTTAGAGCTATGCTAGCCTAGGTCATCCAGGGGTGAGATATTTTGAGACAGATTAGAAGAGTAGTAGTAACACTAGAATGTCTAATAGGGACCATTGATATGCATAGGTACATAACCACCATTTAGGAGTTATGATAATATTAGGCTATAGTCTTTACTCACTACCCAATGGATCCTCGATGGGGCAAGTATAGATTGAGTTTGGTAGGCGGTGTTAGCATGGTGACTCTAGGTCAGTGGTTAGCATCTGTAGGTGGACAAACATGTACATCTGGGGGACAGGTAGGTATTGCAAGGGGTAACCACTAGGATCTAGCGGTGCTCCAGGAGATAGTGGTACCCCTAGGGCATATGCATGACATAGGTTATGATATACTATGTTATGATGTATATCATTTTGATTCTGACCTGTGAGTCAATGTGATGAGATGTATATTTTGAGAGAGAGAGACAGGTGTATTTGTTTGTACACATTATGATGTTATTTGACTCATGAGTTAGATATGGTCTTTGTTTATTGCTCATAGTCATGGTCTATGATTTGCTTTGATATTAATGCTTATGATGTGATGTTTATATTGATTATGGATTATGCTTATGTTGCAGATGCCAGACACTAATGTAGATTCACCTAACTAGGCATGAGATGGCTTTTATTTATGGTTAAGCTTCTTTTTTGCTTATGACATGCTAAATTTTAATGAGTATATGCTTCATTATTTAGATTTAGACATGTGATGAAAATGGTTAATTATTTTATTGCTCATGAATGCTATGTTGTTATTATGTTTTTTATGGTTAGGCATTTGCTTATGACACATGTGCATACACTTATTAATTTTTAAGACAAAACACATGAGGTAAGTTAATTAACAGCACTAGATGGGAGAACAAAAAATATAATCAAGAGACAAAATGTCATAATGAAAATATCAACTAGTCATGAAAGGATAAGAAGAGGGTATGATGCTTCTTCTTTGACAAGGACTAAAACAAAACCAAAGTTATTGTGGCTTAAGGAATATAATCCCTTTGAATGCTTCACATTAGTGTTCGTTAGTTGGTGAAAAGGTGTCTTGTCCACATAATGTCTAGTGAGCTCAAAATCCCTTGCTTATAGTGTATAGAGGGGGGATGGATGAAAATGGAACCTTCTTGTGAGACTAGCATACGTTTTTTATAGGTGTTTGAAGAGTCAGTATAAATAAGTCTATATCATACAAAGCGTAGATTAATCAATTCAGAAAGTCTACTAATGAAAGCTAATTACATCTTTCAAAGTTAGTTTGCTTATGAGAGCCAATGACAGATTTCAAAGTTGTATTGATTTTGTCATTGCTTGATAATGGGTTTTTTGATTATTTACTTAGGAGGGTCGGGGAGGCTGATCGATGTAGGAAGCTTCCAAGAAATTTCTCGCTTTGACAAATTATTTACTCAACCATCATTCGAGGGAATGGTCTAAGTTTTTGTGTTTTGTTTAATGCTTTTGATAGTTTTCCTTGAAGGGAGTAGTCCACCTTACATTGAAAATTTTCAAATATGTTTTCAACAACTCTCCTTCAAGGGAGAAGTATGTTTATGCTATGAATGACCCATGATTGCTATTGGTATGGATTTTAATTTTTTCTTACTTTGTTTGCTTTTACTTGACATAGACTTTCTTTGGATGGCTTAAGGGTTCACCTTTATGAAGGTAAAACTAAAAGCACAAGGAGGTTCAGTAGGTGTAAAGAGGTTTAGGTGACGATGATCATGGGAATCCATCTTGGGAGAGGGGCAAAAAGTACCATGAAAATCATGCCATGGGTAAAGCCAGGTACCCATTATTCAAGATTAGTCTATGAATGTGATGGATAATCACTTGATTTAGTTTTAATCAGTTGCCCCTAAAATATGGAGATGAATATGGTTGAAAGCAAGGGATGAGCTTAAGTTAAAATAAAAGGTGAACTTGATCCTTCTTAACAAAAGAATGGATGTATATGTAATGCATTGAAGGGCTCAAGTTATGGGTTTCCATCAAGAGAGGACAACCGATAAGCTCCTAATCCATACTTGTGGGTTATGATATAGGGTCCAAGCTAATTGAAAGAAAACTTGCCCTTCTTGATTTTCTCTATATTGGTGACACGTTGATTTTACTTTAGGATGAGGTCTTTGATATTCAATTCTCTCACTTTAAGGTGTTTATTATAGGCATGCTTAATGCACTCTTGATAGACATGAATATGGATAAGTGTTGCTAAGTGATGCTCATCAAGTAGCTCAAGCTAGAATAAGTGGTGCTGAAAATAATCATCTTCCGAAATGAGATCTTACAAAGATATGCAAAGAGAAGGTATTTGGACATCAAGAGGCAAGACAAACTCTACTCCAAACACAAGAGAGAAAGGGGTAACACCCATAGGGGTTCTAATGCTAGTATGATATTCCCATAAGGTGAAAGGGATGTGCAAATGCCAATCCTAACCAGATGCATTGACCATTTTAGTTAGCATGTTGTTAAGAGTATAGGCCTCAGCCTATCCATTTGCTTGAGGGTGATAGGGTGAGGAAAAGGTTAACTTAATGCCGAATACATCACATAGACCTTGGACTTGCTTGTTCTTAAAATATTTACCATTGTTGGTGATAATCTTATAAGGAACACCGAAGCAACAAATGATGTGATGGTTAATAAAGATGAAAATCTTCTTTGCTTTAGTCGAGACTAGAGGAATAATTTCTACCCATTTGTTAAAATAATCGATCATAGTGATGATAAAATAGTATGACTATGGATAATGAGGATTAATTTCACCAATAATGTCTAGACCCCATTATGATAGAGGCCAAAAATCAGTGGAAATGTGAATACTATGGCTAAGTGCATGATGTAAATTGGCATGTTTTTGGCATTTAACACATTTTTTCACATAATCACAATAGTATTGGTTAAGGATAGGCTAGTAATAGCCAAGGAAAAGGATGCATTTAGCTACAATGAGGCCACTAAAGTATCCCCCATAAATGCCATCATGCATTTTCTTGACAGCATGAGAGGCCTTGTGACTGCATAGGCAATAGAAAAGGAGGCCATCAAAGCTATGTTTATTAAGAATTCCTCCCATAATGGTATAATGGGAGGTACTTTGGATAAACACTGTTTGAGTATTCTCGAAGAGCCCAAAAGGAACAATGGCAAGGTTGAGGTAGTCAAAGGTCTATTGGTACCAAAGGTTGGGTTAGGTCTCTTCCACTTTGAAAATGGTGGGAGAATTTGGTTTGACATAGGAAGTTGGGTAAGTCTGTGGTTAACGACAGATATGTTAGAGTCAAAGGGTGAAAATAGAATCTGAGAGGTGAGGGAAGCCATGGTATCAATGAACTTATTAGTAGATTATGGGGTTGACTAGATGTGGTAGTGTTCAAATGATGCTAAGAGTTTGTCTACTAGTTTCTTGTACTATTGCAAAACATCATTCTTACACTAGTAAGAGCCATTGATTTAATTGACCACAAGTTGGGAGTCACCAAAGATGTTGATCATTTTGACTCCCAAGGTAATGCAGTCTAAAAGCCTATCACTAGGGCTTCGTATTCAACCATATTTTTGGTACATTCAAAATCAATATTGAAGGACAAAGGAAAAGGCTCATTGTTTAAGGGAATACAGATGATACCAACTCCCCCAACACATTGACATTTTGATCCATCAAATAATATGGTGACTTGATAGGTGAAGTCTGCCTAAGAGAGGGTCATGATGGACTCATCAGGGAAATCAAGAAGAGGAGGTTGGTTGTTTACTAATGGTGCTTCGACCAATTGGTCAGTAATGATTTTCCCCTTAATTGAATTTTGCTAAAGGAACTCAAGGTCAAACTCTACTAAAAGCATGAGCCATTTGGCCATACATTGGTTTTGGTATGGCTTAGAGTGCATATACTTGAGTGGGTCAGTATTGGTTATGACATAGGTTTTGTGGTTAAGAAGATAGTGGAAAAGTTTGGTGGCCACAAAGATTAAAGCTAAGCAAAGCTTCTCAGTATGGGTATATTGAGTCTCTTACTCTATAAGCATGTGGCTGATGTAGTAGATGACTTGCTCTCTATGTTGTTCATCTTGATGAGAAATCATTACCCCTAGGGAGTGGTCAGTGGTAGAGATATACAAATAGAAAGGTTAGTCATCCTTGGGATGGGTGAGGACAGGTGGAGATAAAAGGTAATTTTTGAATGAATCAAAGGCATTTTGATAATCGTTATTCCACTTAAAAGAAACATCCTTCTTCAGAAGGTGGTGGAAGGGTTGGGCATTGGTCCAAAAGTTGGGAGATAAAGTGACAAATGGATGGGAGTTTCCCCTGTAAACTATGGAGTTACTTGAGGTTGATTGGAGGAAGCATGTTTAGGATTTCTTTGATTGGTGGGATCGACTTTAATTCCCTAAAGGGAGATAATAAAACCAAGGCACTTTCTTGATAAGAGCCAAAAAATGCTCTTTTTGGGGTTTAGGTGGATAAGGTAATGGATAAGTCACTCAAAGATGATCTTGAGAATAGCTAAATGATCCTTTTGGAGTTTGAATTTTTTGAGAAGGTCATCCACATAGTCCTCTACAATTTTATGGTTAAGGTCATGGAAGATATAGGTCATGGCATGTTGGTAGGCTGCACTAGCATTCTTTAATCTGAAAGGCATGAATCTATAATAGAAGGTTCCCCATGGGGTGGTAAAGGCGATCTTGTGTTGATTTTTGAGGGTAATTAAGATTTGATTGTAACCCAAAAATCCATCCATAAGAGATAACATCTCATGGCTAGTTGTAAGATCAACTAGCTAGTCGATTCTCAGTAGAGGAATATTATCTTTGGGGCAAGTGAGGTTGAGGCCATGAAATTCCACACAAATGCATAGTCCCCTTTTGGCTTTGGTGATAGCTATGACATTCGAGATCGATTGGGGATAGATAATGGGTTGAATGAAATTGACAGATAGAAGATGTTGAAGCTCTTCTTTGATGAGAAGGGCTATGTGGGGGTGCATGCATTAAAGTTTTTTTCTTGATCGGTTTGGCATCACGGTTAATGACTATGTTATGGGTAACAATGGTGGGGTCAATTCTAGGCATGTCACTATAAGACCAAACAAATGCTATGTTGCAGTATTGGAGGAAGGAGGGGAAGTCCCAAAGTTCCTTGACATTCAATGATTGGCCAATTTTGACAATGTAGTGGTTATCCAAAGGGATTAAGTTGATATCCATGGTGGATTTATTCAACATGGTTAAAGTATCAAGAGGAAGGGATTTGTGGATGGAAGAATCCAAGTCACTAAGGTAGGTGAGAATGGAATCATCATCCTGACACTAAATAATATTAATGGTAAGAGAGTCATATCCTATCATCTTAAGATGGATCAGAGGGATGGGTACAGTTGCCCATTCCTTTTGATAAGTCAGGGATCCTAGGTTGATCATGTTGACAAAAAAAAATTTAGGTGGGATGATGTCATCATACTCACATATAGGTAGAGGAGAGGTCAGTGAAGAAGGGTTGTCTTCTGCAATAATAGTGACGATAGGTGGTTTGGTTTGCTTTTTGGTGGGCAGAATGAAACTAAGGCCATGTTTAAAATGAGGATTTCTAGTCTCAATGGAAATCAACTCATGTGGGCCATGATCATATTGCCCAAGACCAAATCCTTTCCAAGTACACCTGTGAATGTATGTTTTGGCAAAACTTGGCTTGCTTAGATAAAAGAAGCTAGAGGTGAATGGTCAAGGTGAAGAGGAGGCAGTAGAAGTGCCAAATAGTTTATCAAGTCCCCCATAGATGAAATGGATTTGATAGTGTGAAGGTCTAAAGGGAACAATGACTTTGACATTGGGGTCATACTTGGGTTGGTGGTCAAGTTTCCCATACTCTTGGGGGGTAGGGAAAGCATCAAGGGCAAGGATGAGATATTCCCCTAGTGAAAGATGTTGGAAAGTAGATTCTAAGTGGTCTGAGGTAGGGATCTAATCAAAGGGGATGGATGAGCTAGTTGATGCCTCATTGATAGAAGGAGGTAGGAATTTCTCTTTGATGGTAGGGGTCTTATCTTTGGTTAAGGATGGTGTGCTATATGGGGGTAAGATGATGTCATTGAGTTGGTAGGTCATGTTGTATGTTGAGAAGGGACTTGGGTCAACTTGGATGGTGATGACCTAGACTTCATGCTCAAATTTAATGTAATGATACAGGGTAGAGGGGATGCAACCCATGGAGCAAATACAAGGTTGCCCTAACAAAACATTGTATTAGAATTCTCCTTCCACTATGTAAAAGAGTTTGAGGAACATGCAGGTTCCCAAATGGATATGAAAGACAACAATTCCCACGGTAGTGGTCATAGTGTCGTTGAAGGATTGGAAGATGATTGAGGTTTTAGACATGACATTATCTGATAGGTTGATTTAGTTATAGGCATGGGAGGAGATTATATTAATACTAGCTCCCCCATCAGTCATGACCTATTTGATGCGGGTTTGGTTAATTTAAGTAGTAATAAAGAGAGGGGGATCTGGGTCATTAGGATGGATAGAAGGTATTTTTGGATTCTTGAAGGTGATAAAGTTGTAAGTTTAGAGAGTGCCAACAAAGGCAACCAGAGGTTGAGGGTCTTCAGGTTAGACCTCTACCAACTACAATGCTTTGATCATTGCTTGGTGATGATGAGGTGAAATAGTAATCAACTCATATAGGCTCATCTTCACTAGGGTCTAGTGAAGTTATTTGAGCACTACTCTCTTAATGGACTCAGAGGGGTTGGATTGGGAGGTACCTAATATAGATACCTTGGGTTTGGTTGAAGGTGAAGGTGTTTGATTTTGGTTTGGTTGGGAGGTGGAAGATGGGTATGTCCACACAATGGATGCTTTGGTCTTCCCCTTATCCTTTTATTTCACTCTCATGACCACGTGGATGGTATGAATATAGGGAAGAATTAGGGTAGGAGATTTTTTTGGTTCCTCATCACTCTAAGGTGAGAGTGGAGGAATAGTTAGGTTTTGGCTAGTGGTTGTTGGTTATTGGATTAGTAATCAACCTATGGGAGGTTCTTTTAGGCATAGATCATCCTCATCATAGAGCTAATGGATAATGGTTTATAGAGCTCTATAGTTCTTCATGTCATGGCCTGGTATCTTATGATAGGAAGACACTTGGCTGTCATTATCCCAGATGGGCTTTGAATAGAGAGGGTTGAACGACTTGATAGGGGTAATATCAAGCAAGAAGCATGCAATAACCTTTGGAAAATGGTAGGGTAGGATTAAACTAAAGGTTGAGAGGGTTTAGGGGTTTTGTTTTTGGTTAGTGAGATGGAAGTCCTTTCGGAGTAGGTTTGGTGATGGAAGGTTTGGGTAAGGTGGTGCATTTGGTTGGTGATTTTGGTTTTAGTAAGGTGGAGGTTGATAGAGTAGAGGTATGTGGTTTCAAGGTAGGTATCTTGGTCATTAATGGTTCGATGAAAATAAGTGTATCAGAAATCAAGTGTGTCAGTGTAACTAGCAATAAATGTTGGGTTTTGGTTAGGACAATTGAATTCCTACTCAATATGGAGGGATGAGGTCCCAAGATAGAAGACAAGGTTGAGGGAGGTAGGAGTTTGACCTTCCAACCTTTTGGTGGCTTTACTTAGTCAATTTGGTTTTGTGGTTGGTTTTTGGTTTTGGTGAGGTAATCTCTACTTTCACAAATGGGTGATTAAGGCTCTGTATAGGGAAGGTTCCAAGGTTTTTGGTTGGTTTGGTCAGTTTGGTTAGAGAAGGTGATTTTGTTGCTTGGGGTTTAGGTGCCTTTGATGGTTGAGGAATTGTTGGGTTGGTAGAGGTTTTTATCAATTTGGGTGGTAATATAGGGGTTTGGATAATAGGAGTGGTGGGTTAGTTTACTAAAGGTGTGGTTGAAGGTTTCTGCTTGGTGATATAAAGTATCCCTAATTATTGCCAAAATGTGGCTTGATCCATGTTAGGGTTGGATATAAATTCCTGCTTGGTGACACTAACCTAGAGAATGGTTTATATACTAGTTTTGTCCCCTAGATAGTGGAATTGAAAGATAAGACCATAGGTTGAGATAAAGGGATGGTAACCTCATCCTTTTCCTCAATCAAAGGATGCAAGGTTTGAATGGGTGAGCCCTCTATAGGAGGTGTAGACATGGGGGCTTCCTCTTTAGGAATGATCTCCAATGGGGCAATAAATTACTTGGTGGTTGAGGGACAAGGTAAAATGGGTGCCTATTCTAGTATGTCAGTGGAAGGAGGGGTTGATGGCTCCACTACACCAATAAGTGAAGGAAGAGAAAGGGGTGATTCCTCAGTCTGGGTCTCCAAAAAAGGAGAAGGTAACTCCACTACCTCAACAAGGGGAGAGGGCGAGGAGCAAATAGGTTGGGCAATAGGTTCTTTAGCAATGAATGTGCCAAGAACCATGTTAACAATATGGACATCATGAGAACACTCAACCTTAATGCTCTCATTTTTAGTAGGCACATGATTAGTAAAAAGTTTCCTAAAGATGTTAAGGGCTTGATTTTGAGGTGCGTTGGGGTTATCCAACATAAGCTCCCCCTTGTCAATGAAAGATTGGGCAACACTCTTGGAGGTATTACACCTATAAACATCATGCCCTACTACTTGGTGGAAGGCACATAGATAATTGTCATTATACCAATTAGGTGTAGGATGAGAAGAATCAAATTGTTGAGGTGGTTTGATAGGAGGAAGTTGTATGGTGTTGGCCTTCAATAACATCTCCAAGATTGAAGCATAGGATTCCCCAAGTGGAGTAAATTGCTTTTGGGTATTCTGGTTTTGGTTTCTTGTGTTTTTCTTTGAGGAGTTAGGTGAATTTGGTTAGTTGATAGATGGTGGAAAAGTGGATTTAAGGACAATCATAGTCATAGTTCCCTTACTTTTGGTCCTGGTGTTGGTTTGGTTACTCACTTTAGAGGAAGAGGCCTCATTGGTTTTGTAGGTAGAGTTCTTATTTTTTAGTTTTAGGTTTCCTTCATTGATGGCTATTTTTTATAGCTTACGCGTCATGGTAAAAACTTTGTCAAAAGTTCTAAATCTCTAGACACGGAGTGTAGAAGACATGTTCTTGGCACATGCAAGAGCAAAAAGTTTGATTAGTTCAGGTTGGGGTAAGGAGAAGGAAAGTTGATTGATTAGGCTCCTCTAATGAGCTATCAAATTGGCAATAGATTCAACATCAAAATTGTTGGATAGAGTAGAGGTTAGTGATGGAAACCTTCTTGGAGATATTTATTGAAAAGTGATCCAAGAAGGTTTGGGCTAGCTAGGTGAAGGATAACAAAGAGTGTTTGGTTATGACACTACACCAGTCTAATGCTAGACCAGACAGGGACATATGGAAGGTACAAAGAAGGAAGGCATCATCATAGGCAATCAAGTAACATGCATGTCTAAATTCCCTGAGGTGTTGTTGGGGATCCTCTTTATTTTAAAACCTAGAGAACTTGAGAAGTTCCTACTAAGGAGGATATGCTCTGATAGGGATAGATGGGTGGATGGGCTTGTTATAGATTTGATCATATGTTAAGATGTTGTGAGCCCCGAAAATGGATGACTCTAAGGTAGTCATCTTATCCATGAACATATTCATTAGGTTTGCTTGGGATTGTGCACTCAAAAGGTTGTAAGGTGTATATTGTTGTGGTGGTTGGGTGACATACTGATAACTGGTAGGAGGTTGAGGAGCCACCACATATTGGTATGCAAAGACCGGTGGTTGGGTGGAAGATATGTAAGGGTATGTGGATGTGAGTGGTTGGGTAGTAGGTAGAGGTACATGTCCTTATGGGTTAGGTATGTAACTTGGGTCTAGGGCAATGAGCACCTATTGGGTAGGAGTGGTGGTTAGGTTGGTGATCAAAGGAAGGGTGGTGACCCTTATGGTGATTGGTGGTAAATTAGAAGGTATAAGTAGCATGAGATTTTGAAGTGAAGTAGTGGTTAACAAATTAGAGGTAGCCGATGAAAGGTTGGAAATGCTAGTGGTAGGTACTCCCATGGGGAGGGGAGTATAGGTGGCTAGTGGTTGGGTTTCTCCTAAGTTAGAGGAGTTTTTGGTAGGGGTGGAAGGTATAAGGGTGTATGTAGGTTGGTTTTCTACGATAGTATCAAAGGGATTGTTGGTGGATGAAGAGGCTTGAGTAGTTAATGGTTGGGTAGTGACTATGACAATATAAGTGTTTCCCATAAGGTGGGAAGGCATGTCATAAGATGGGTCCATAGGCAGAACCAAAGCAGGGGTACGGTGAGGCATGGTGTTAAGGTAATGCTAAAGGGCCATAAGGTTGTTATCTAGGAAGGTGGCAAAGTCTGTATCTCCTTAGGGAAATTCTTGAGGGAAAGAAGGACTTCTTGAAGGGTGAGGTGAGTCTATTAGTTCATGGATGAGGAGGTAGAAGAGGTCGATTGGCTTGTTGATGGGTTTTTCTCTACTAGATCCCTTCATTGCTGATGGGCTAGAACCATCCAAGGTAGGGGAGAGAGAATGCACAAATAGTCTCACCAATCAAATAAAGAGAATACAAGAAATGATCAAAGAAAACAAATCACACTCTAGAAAGCATGTTAAGTCTTAAAGTTACTTTTAGTCTCTCTTTTGGCTTATGCTTTAAGCTTTCAAAAATTTGTGTGATAGAAGTTTGGTTTGTAGAATAGGTTCTAAAGAGGAAATCTATGGATGGTTTCAGGTTGTTTAGGCACTTAAAAGGAATCTGTATTAGGAATAAATATGTGGCTTGGTATTGGGGCCTACCCCTTCACTTCACACACCACAAAAATAAGGGTATTGGGTGCTTAGCTAATATATACTGATTTCTAGAGTTTATACTCAACTAGAGAACTGAGTTGGTTCTCCCCTTGGTAATGAACTCCAAGTAGGATTATCAAGAAAGGGTAAGATAATCACTAGGTGATGAAATCCTAGTCAGGCCTTGTCTCAAGTTTGTTTGGTGTTTAATTGATGAAGGTGGTTTAGTTTAGTGTGTGCAACAAAGGTGATGCCATGATAGGATTACTTTGCTTCAAGTTAAACTATGTAAGCTAAACTTACAAGCAATCGATGTATGCACTTAATTTTAAGCCCAAAAGAAACTTTTGATTTCATTTATGAGCAAATAATAGAGAGAAGAATATATAGATGCAAAGAAAAGAAACCCAAGTAAAGACACAAGGGTCCCACTGGTCGTGCTAAAATGTTTTAATGAATTTCAACTTATATTTTGAGAAGGGAAGAAAAAGAAACTAAATACAAGTATGGTTGAAAAACCTAATTGGTTGTGTGCACATTGAATCAGATGATTATGAAAAACTCCTCTTTGGCTTGAGAGGATGACCTGCAAATAAGACAACACTAAAGCAAATAGTTGGTTAGATAGATAGTTGAGTGGATTGCCTAGCGTTAGTTAGATCCCAAAAGCAAAAGCTTCCTCGGGGGCTTTTAATCCACACATTTTAAATAATTATATTTATAAACATAATGATAAAGTACTTATATCAATAATAAAAAAGTAATGAAATTAAATACAAGAGATGCTTGTTAAAGAAATAGACTAGAAATGACTAATATAGTGATAAATAAGTCAACACTAGTGCTAAATGGCTTGGGTTTATTTTACAAAATTAGGTAGGGGTCTATGAATAGGTAGGGACACATAAAATTAGATTTAATTAGGGGTAAGAGGGTGAAAATAACTTGCTATTATTTTTTGCCATAGTGACCATCGATAGTTGGGGTGATTGTTGACGGTCAAGGTGATCGTTAGTGGTTGG